>OW240920.1:114327148-114357169 GCA_933207985.1 Pelobates cultripes | reverse complement strand
AAAACACCTTAGACTCGGAGGTGTTTTTTTTTCTAAACACCTTAGACACACCCAGGTAATCCCTAAACCCTGGACTGGTAGGGGGTCCTGAGGACTAACGTTGAGAACCCCTGCTCTAGAGGCTGGATTAACCCTATTATAAACACAGCAGTGAGAAACTGCTATGTTTATAAAAATAAAAAAAGGGTTAACCCTAGCTGGACCAGGAACCCAGACCACTTCATTAAGCTGAAGTGGTCTGGGTGCCTATAGTGGTCCTTTAATACAAAACTTACACGGCAATGGAGCAACCTTGTATGCCTGGTCTAAGCCCCTCTAATGGACAATTGGACATAAAACAGGTAAGTGCCACAAGAACAAACAGCAACAAACAGAATATAGGCTGCTTTACCATTTTCAAACTGAAAGTGAAAGTCTAAAATCACTTCACTGATGCCACTATGCCAATCATTTGTAAGCCAGATCTGTAAGTGAGTGTCATCCAAGCCCTCAAGAACACTCCACTTGTGGAGCAATTTGCAGCTTTCTTCAGAAAAATTGATTCATTTATCCATGCCATTTCTTTTAAACAACTAACTCAGTTGGGAAACCCCATTTATAAAGAATTCTCACTTCCCTAAGTGATGGGTGCAAAGGCCCTTAAAGGGACACTATTATCACTAGAACAACTACAGCTTAATGTATTTTTTCTGGTGAACAGAATCATTCCCTTTAGGCTTTTTGAAGTAAACACTGTATTTTCAGAGAAAATGTAGTGTTTACATTACAGCCTAGGGATAACTCCACTGGCCACTCCTCATATGGCTGCTAGAGGTTCTTCCTGTGGCATTGCTACAGTGTGTAGAACTGTCATTCAGTGTCTCAACCCTCTGCATGAAGACACTGAACATAGGTGTATTGATTCAATAAATCTATACGAGGAGATGCTGATTGGCCAGGACTGTGTTTGACTTGTGCTGGCTCTGCCCCTGATCTGCCTCCTTGAAAGTCTCAGCCAATCCATTGTGATTGGCTCAGAGAATCACTTCTGATGATGTTAGCCAAGCAGGCAGATCAGAGGCAGAGCCAGTAGCTGCAGTCTTGAACAAAAGTAAGATTTTACTATATCTAGTGGGCCAAGGGAGGGGGGAAGGGAGGCTAGATGGTGGTTTAAGCACTTTAGGGTCGGGAATACATGTTTGTGTTCCTGACCCCATAGTGTTCCTTGCCAAAGCCAGAATAATGTTTTGTTAAGTGGTAAAATATGGGACCTTGTTGATAACATCCCTTTTCACCAATGGTGGCAGATGTTTGGACTTCAGCACACTGTGAATGTGATCAAGCAAGAGCTCTCTGTCCTGTAAGTCTGGAAGCAACAACTGAAACAACTAGGTCTTAAAGGCTATATATTTGGTACTCCTCTAATTCTTGTCATGGGTGAGGTAACTCTCTTCAGAGGTTAAAAGAGGGTATCAATCACAGTTAAACAGGCTGCAGGATATCACTTTCCCGGGAGCAGCTAACTCAACTTACATGCCTACCACCTTTTTATGCATAACAGTAACTTAGTAGCCTTTGCAACAGCTGACTGATATAGAATATTTGGAACACTGATGGTTAGCATGTTAATGTTCAAGGTGATATGAGTGGGAAAGATGTCTGAATATTGTTTGTATTTATATTTTAAAAATTGGGTATTATATTTTTTTGTGTGTGTTTTGCAAATTTGTGATTCTGACAGCTTGCAGAATTAAAAGGAGTATTCTACAAAATGCAAAGTAGCAGTTTTCATACACTTCCCATAATTATTTACAGATGATAAGTGTCAAGGAAAAGATAGCTGACCTCTCAACAATAACTCCTCCCAATGGAAAGATCACATATACGTATTAGCAGGCAGCGAATGAAGAGTGCAGCCATATAGTATTCAGAAAATGCTAGGAAATAGGTAATAGTGATTTATCAGTTTAGATGTTTGCAGCATACATATTAAGTTAGTATGTTTCATGTACTGCCCATTAGTATGTATATTTAATGTGTATATGTAATGGAAAATATGAACGATAGTTCCATTCTTCATTTTCTCCTTTTACTTTATCTCACTCACCACTTAATGTAATTCCCTCTATCCCACACCTCCACATCACCAACAGTCATTAGTTATGTTTGCTTTAACCGTAGATGTTTAATTGGTAATTAAAATGTCCAATGAGGAAAATCTTATGCAGGTGCACAGCTATAAAAATATGTGCTAGCTGCTGACCTTCTTATTACCATTATTAATGTTTGGAGCTGTGTAGCATATTTCAACAGATAATATTTTGCCCGTGACTGGTGAATAAAATTAACCTGATTGGCATTTCAGTCCCTAACTTTTCCCTGATAGGATTCACCAGTAAATTTGGGCCAAATCAGGTCCCTTCTAGCTCTCTGAGAGGGAAGGAGAGGTGCTATCCTATGGATATCTCCTTTTCTTCAATGGAGACTCCTTTTTCTGAGCTTTTCATGTTCACGAGTGTCTGTTTGTATTATGTTTCTTGCAGACTTAGCCTGGATAGTTTGCTCTGTTTGTTCCCTCTTCACCTACATTACATACATTTCATGTCAAAATTTTCAATAAAAATTAAAGAAGAAAAAAAAAGTTGATGGACAAGAATTTGATAGACAGCATTAATCTCAAAAAAACCCACTGGGAACAGATATCAAGAAATTAAAATGCTTCCTCCAGCCTAAAAGGCAGGTTTTGGCCTTACAATGATCATTAAAACTACCTGCATAATATGCGGTATGCCCCCCCTTATGCTGCCAAAACAGCTATGATGTGTTGAGGCATGAACTCCACAATACCTCTGAGCTGCTCCTGTGTTATAAGACATTAGCAGTGGATCCTTTAAGTCCTGAAAGTTGCGATGTGGGGCCTCCATGGATTGGATTTGTTGTTCCAGCACATGCCACAAATGCTCAATCGGATTGAGATCTAAGGAATTTGGAGGCCCACTCTCTATGTCTGGTTATCATGTCCCTTAAACCATTCCCGAACAATTTTGCAGTGTGGCAGCATGCATTATCCTTCTGAAAGAGGCAACTGCCATCAGGGAACACTTTTGCTATGAAGGGTTGTACGTGGTCTGCAACAATCTCTAGGTAGGTAGTATGTGTCATAGTAACACCCACATGAATGCTAGTAAGGGAATCCAAGGTTTCCTAGCAGAACATTGCCCAGAGCTAGGTCCCCGGCCTGCTTTCTTCCCATAGTGGATCCTGCTGCCATCCCCTTCCCCAGATAAATGACACACACACATCCAGCCATCCACCTGATCTAAAAGAAAATGTCATTCATTAGACCAGACAACCTTCTTCCATTGCTCCATGGTCCAGTTCTGATGCTCAAGTCCCTATTTAGTGAAAACAATGTAGTCCAGGAAATCAGGGTCTTTATAAAGCAGCAGATTTATTGAAAAAACACAGCAAACACAGCAAAGTTTCGATCACCAATGGGATCTTTGTCAAGCTCAAACAAAGATCCCATTGGTGATCAAAACGTTACTGTTTTTGCTATGGCTGATCAGCGTATACAACCCCTGCTGTATGGTGAGAAAGAATTTTAATCTCTGGATGTGCTTTGCAGAAGTTGCCTGAAAGGATACAGAGCATAAAAAATGCAGGACGCAGTGCTGCCATTAAAGGTCATGCAGATGCTGTAAAGCATACTATTAATCACTGTCAATAGAATGTCGTCTATTTATCATCTCAAACTCTCTTACTCTGTGTATGTAAGTTGATTCTACTATGGTGGACCCTTAATATATGAGCTGGTAAAAAAAAAAAATCTTAAAAAATGCTCAATTGTTAGCATATTTTTTCATTGTTTTTACCGGTTTTGGTTAACTATGGATGAAGGCCCATTGTGTATAGCAAGGTTCATACATTTTGAAGTACAGCATGTTTTAAAAATATGTGGTTTAAAATTGCACTGTTAAAATATCTATTATGCTCAATAGACTGGTCAGTGTAGAATGCAGTGTAACACAATTTTATGGTTATAGGTCAGAAAAAAACCTCTACATTACCTTAAAATGTCTTATATGTATATAATTTGTAACTGTGTAATTGGGAGAAGGGGAATAATTGTAAATTTATAAGCACATGTAATTATCACCTGCAATAACGGATCGCACCACAACTGGACGTGCACTGCCAGCTACGAATCCAAATCCAACCCCTGGATGTCGGAGAATGATGACCTGACGTACAGATTTAGGGGTCAGTTGACCACATTCCATAGCACCCCTTTGCATCACATGACTGCAAAAAAAAATAAAAAAAATACATGGATGTAATTGTCTATTATATCTGAAATGTTTTGATGTTTTTAAATGTATACAATGTCATGTCCATGAGTGTATACGCACCTCTTTGCTTTTAAGATGCAACTGTCTTACTCTTGGAAGAAATGCATAACCTTACAGTGATAATTATAGCAGTTTTTAACTTAAACCCAAAAGGGTGCTTTCACTTTCAGTTTAACAATGTAAAAGGGATGCTATCGGCTTATGCTCATTTGATAGTAATTTATCATTGCTCATAGGTTTTGATAAACTATGCTATGTAAGCATGCCTCCCCACCCACTCACTATGTTACTGGACTGGAATTTACTTTTAAGTGCCTACCAAACTTGGATAAAAGGGTCTATGCCAGTGATGGCGAACCTATGGAACGCGTGCCACAGGTGGCACGCCGGGCCTTTTCTGTGGGCACGCAGCGAAAGTTCGCCGGGGGAGCACGCAGCCATAGGTCGCCGCTGTCTGTCTGCAGCAATGCAGAGTAGGCACATGCCTGTCCAAAACGGCAGGCATCTACTCTGCTTTCTTGTCGGGAGTACACGGAAGCAGGGGGAGGGATCTAGGAAGCAGCTTTCCTGTCCTCCCACAAGCAATCTGTGTGGAGCGTTGCCGAGCGTTACCATGGAATACACAGAATACAGCAAGAACTCAGCACTAATCAACACACAATATATGGGCAGCAACCATTGGCAACGCTCCACACAGCATCGGGCAGGAGGACAGGAGAGCTGCTTCGCAGACATATACTTACCACCACCGGACCTCCAGGGCTGGCTGTGTCCCCTCTCCTTTACCAAAGGTAAGAAGAAGGGAGGGGGGATACAAATTTAATATATCTTTTTTTAATGTATCTTTACCACCACCTCCACCACACACAGCACCCCTATCTCCCACACACAGCACCCCTACCCCCTCCCCACACACACACAGCACCCCTAACCCCCACACACAGCACCCACTCACCTCTCCTCCCACACACAGCACCCTCCCCCCACACACACAGCATTCCTCCCCACATACACAGCACCCCTCCCCACATACACAGCACCCCTATCCTCCCCACACACAGCACCCCTCCCCCACACAGCACCCCCACACACACAGCACCTCCCTACATAGCACCCCACCCTCACACACACACAGCAGTCTGTATGTATTCAGCTGTCTGTATGTATTCAGCAGTCTGTATGTATTCAGCAGTCTGTATGTGTAGGTATTCAGCAGTCTGTGTGTGCGTGTATGTATTCAGCAGTCTGTGTGTACTCAGCAGTGTGTGTATTCTGCAGACTGTGTGTGTATTCAGCGGACTGTGTGTGTGCATTCAGCAGTCAGTGTGTGTGTGTGTGTGTGTATTCAGCAGACTGTGTGTATGTATTCAGCAGTCTGTGTGTATGTGTTTATGTATTCAGAAGTCTGTGTGTACTCAGCAGTGTGTGTGTGTACTCAGCAGTCTGTGTGTGTGTATTCAGCAGTGTATGTATTCGGCAGTCTGTCTGTATGTGTACTCAGCAGTGTGTGTATTCAGCGGACTGTGTGCTTATTCAGCGGACTGTGTGTGAATGTGTTCAGCAGTCGGTGTGTGAATGTGTTCAGCAGTCGGTGAGTATGTATTGCATTTGTTGGAGATACTAATAAATATAAGTTTCATTTTATCTATTTATATCATTATTTAAAATTTGTATAATTGAACTCTCTGTTGTTGTGTTCTTTTAAAACAAAAGTTGTTAATTAGTTTGGACAACTGTACGAGTTGTTTTTTCTAAATTTAAACCTCAGTATTCAGGTTTAATTGCCATGCTGGCACTTTGAGGAAATAAAAGTTGGCAAGTTTTGCGGTTTGGGCACTCAGGCTCAAAAAGGTTCGCCATCACTGGTCTAGGCCAGGGCCGGACTGGGAATTAAAAGCAGCCCTGGAAAAATAATATTTACCAGCCCCATAATGCGTCACGCCAGCATAGTGTGCAGATACAGAGTTAGAACAGATAACTTAAAATTAAAAAATACTTAAACGTAAAAAGCGCACTCATAGGCTTCAAATTAAACAAAAGTGCAGATTTATTTTAAGCAGACGTGCCTTTGCATGTAATCAATGTTTCAGTCCAACTACCTTGACATATTGAGGAAAGCTTGTTAATGGGACTGAAATGGTGAATGTATGTAAGTCACAACTGTAAAAAATGTTTATTTTGAAGTCCTGTGGGTATAACTTTAAATATGTTATTGTGCTGGAGTATGCACCTAGCAACAAGTCTGGGCCAATATCTGCATATGGTACATATTAATGAAATTTCTCTGTGTATTATGCATATATAAATGTACATTAATATGTGTAAATATAATAGGTATATATATATATATATATAACTAATACACACAGTAATATACATGTCATATACCAGTGGCGGATCCAGAGCCTGAGCCCGGGAGGGGCACTTGTAGATTATTTAAAGAAATATTCCATGCACAATAACCACTACGCCTCTGTGTAGTGGTTATGGTGCCAGGAGTGTCGGCACCCCCTCCCAGAGTAAGTAGTCAAAACGTTTAAGAACAGTTTGACAACTTACCTGGAGTCTGCTGGGATATGGGGCTGTAGTAGGGTATAGGAGCAGTGGTGCAATGTGTGAGGGGTGCAATGTGTGTGAAAGGTTCAGTGTGGAGGGGCAGTGTGTGAATGTGTATGGTGTGTGTGTGTGGGGGCAGTGTGTGTGGGAGCAGTGTGTGTATGGGGCTAGAGTTCACTCCTACTACTGCGACCACCAGGAAGTGGTGAGAGTGAACTTGAGCCCGTAGCTCCAGGGCTAGAGTTCACCCTCGTGAGAGCCGGAGCGTTGCCCCGGGTCCTCTCTTCCTCCTCTGCCGGCTGCCAGCACGGTGCCTGTGGAATGGGGAGGGAGATAGGCCGGCAAGGGAAAGCCTCGGGGCTTTCTCCCCCTCACTGCTCCTCTGTGTCAATGTCTCCCTTCTCCTTCCCAGTCTCTCTCTTCCCCCTCTGCCTCTTTCACCCCTTTGCCTTGTGTCTCTTCCTTCCCCCTTTCCCTGTGTCTCTCCCTTCCTCCCCATCTCTCTCCCTCCCCCCTTTCCCTGTGTCTCTCCCCTCCTCCCCATCTCTCTCCCTCCCCCCTTTCCTGTGTCTCTCCCCCTTTCCCTGTGTCTCTCCCCTCCTCCCCATCTCTCTCCCTCTCCACTTTCCCTGTGTCTCCCCTTTCCCTGTGTCTCCTCCTCCCCATCTCCTCCTTTCCCTGTGTCTCTCCTCTCCCATCTCTCCCCCTTTCTGTGTCTCCCCATCTCTCCCTCCCCCTTTCTGTGTCTTCCCATTCTCCCTCCCCTGTCTCTGTCTCCCCATCTCTCCCTCTCCCCCATCTCTCTCCCTCCCCCTTTCCCTGTGCCTCCCTCCCTTCCTTTCCCTGTGTCTCCCATCTCCCTCCCTCATCTCTCCTTTCCCTGTGTCTCCCCTCTCCCCTCCTCTCCTCCCCTTTCCCTGTCTCTCCCATCTCTCCCTCCCCTTTTCCCTGTGTTCTCCCTCTCTCTCCCTCCCCTTTCCCTGTGTCTCTCCCATCTCATCCTCCCTCCTCTCCCTTTCCCTGTGTCTCTCCCCCTCCCTCCCCCCTGTGTCCTCCCTTTCCCTCTCTCTCCCTCTTTCCTGTGTCTCTCCTCTCTCCCTCTCCTCCCTCCCCCCTTGGCCTGTGTCTCTCCCCTCCTCCCTCTATTCCCCTCTCTGTTTCATTCCCCCCCATTTACCTAGAGAAGTCAGGGGGGCCGGCCGCGTTCCAGGCTGGAGCTGCCGGGCCGGGTGGCAGCTTCGCCTGTCCGGCGGCACTCCTGTCAGTGCTGTGGCTGATGGCTGAAGGAGGAGGAGCATGTCTCTGTACCATGCTCCCTCACGGTTCCTGTGCTGGGAATTGTGGGAACCGCGAGGGAGCATGGTAGACATGCTCCTCCTCCTTCAGCCATCAGCCACAGCAGTGACAGGAGTGCCGCCGGACCGGCGAAGCTGCCACCCGGCCCGGCCGCTCCAGCCTGGAACGCGGCCGGCCCCCTCTCAGTGTGCCACCGGACCGGCCACCCGGTGGCACCTATGTGGCAGCGCAGCCCCCAGGTGCCGCGGCCCACCGGGAAATTTCCCGGTATCCTGGTGGGCCAGTCCGGCCCTGGTCTAGGCTGTTGAAAGACAGAGGCTGCAGACTGGGCAGGGAAGGGCAGGGACACACGTGGTAAGTAGCTCTGTCGGTTTTTCTTTTTTATCAGAGAGCTAACGCTTTACTCTTATGTCTTCCAATAGCAGATTGCTAAATGTGCTAATAGTACTAATAACCAACTTAAATGACAGTCATAATCATGAATGGCAGTCTGCCCTGTACTACTCCTTCTGTTTGCAACATGAAATCCACCTGAATTTAGCCTGTGCTTGCTGTGTCTTATCTACTTTTCTCCCCTACTTCCGGTAATTGGTAACAGGATTGTAACTGGTACTATAGTACCAAGGCTGCAATCAGAAATTTTGGGACCCTTTACGCAGCTCAAAGTTTAGGCCCTTGAGGCCCGCCACCAAGTCCGCCCACAAGGCCCATGTGCCTACAAGGATACAGTAGTGAAGGCAGTATGTGTGTAGTGCATGCAGTGTGTGTAGTTGATGCCGTTTTTTTTTAAAGTGGACGTAGAGTATGTGTGTATAGTAGATGAGTATGTGTGTATAGTGGAATGTAAATTGTATGTTTGTGTAGTGCATGTAGTGTGTGGATGTAGTGTGTATAATAGATGTAGTGTGTATAGTGAGTACAGAGTGTTTGTGTAGTGGATGCAGTGTGTATAGAGTGTGTGTTTGTGCAGTGGATGCAGTGTGTAATGGATGCTGTGTATATAGTGTATTAAGAGTGTGTGTTTATAACTCCTAAGCCTCCTCTCGAGCGTAAACCCACGATTCCCAAATTACAACCTTAGGTCCGTGCTCCACCTCTGCCTATTCTAATGTACTACCCACGCTGACTTATACAGGTTATTCTTACCCAGAGTGAGGTTCCACACCTGCTTGACTATTGCACCTATGCCCCCCAGATAAAGATAATGGGAAACCCCCCTTTAGCCCACCCATGCAACGATAAACACAGCACTAAGGTGAACCCTATAGGTTTTTCTCAGTGAGCCTACCCAATTGCCTGTTCTTTTGCACCCATTTACTTATTTTTTTCTGTTCCCTTATTTTTAGTTTGATCCTATGTGTGCTAAGGTGAGCTTCATGCACACCCCACATACATATGCAGAGCATTGGGGGTCCATACTCCAGACATGCAGCAACTTTCTAATTACACTCAACGCAGCTCAATCACTATCACCCTTTCCACTCCACATTGCAGTTCAGGGAGGGGGGGAGGTAGGCAGTTGGCAAAAAACTGGGGACCACAAAACTAGACCCTAGTGACCACCATATGACAATGCACCTCATGGGAGTAGTCTTGGAACCCTATACTGGGGACCACAAAACTAGACCCTAGTGACCACCATTTGACAATGCACCTCATGGGAGTAGTCTTGGAACCCTATACTGGGGACCACAAAACTAGACCCTAGTGACCACCATATGACAATGCACCTCATGGGAGTAGTCTTGGAATCCTATACTGGTCACATTGGCTCAGGTAGGCCAGGAAATTCTGAAACACCGTAATTCGCCAAAGGCACTGCACCACTTGCCCACACCCTCCTCTTACCAGTGGGCTGCCTTAAGGAAAAGCACAAAGAGATGCTAATAAAACCTTTTTTTTTTTAAATGTTTTATAATTTTTATCTCCGCTCCCTCGGAAGCCCCACAAATCTCCCAAGCTCTGAAAATCTTTAAAAAAAATTCTCATGAACAGAGAACAAACACTTTTTTTTTTCATTGCCTTTTTTTCTGGTCTGGTATTTCATCTCCCCACAGATCGGAAACACTCTGTCCTTTCTAGACCTGGCTACTCAAGTATAAGACTAGGTGTTTTCAACTATTTACTCCTTTTTGTAACCTTTCTAACCATCTCCCTTTCTCACTCTTAACCTCTTCCCCCCTCCACACTTTTTTTCCCTCTCTCTCTTCTCCCCCTACATTACCTTAATCCCATAATAGCCTCTCCAAACACCATCAATTTCTTTGATGAGCATACAGAACTTGAGCACAAATCATCCTGTTACAGGAAACCCACTTCACCAAGCCAGACCGTTCCCTCTCCTGAGCTGACATTTTATTAAATGTTTTCTTGCCAACTCTCCAACTGATTATTATTGCTGCTATTTATAAAGCACCAATATATTCTGCAGCGCTGTACAGGTAGGGAAAAAGACAGTACAAAATAAACAGACCAATACAAAAATAAAAGAGGGCCCTGCCCATGAGCAGAGGTCTAACCCCTGAAGAACTTATGCAGAGTTCTTTGCTAGATAGTCATGATTTTACAATCTAAATGTTAAAATGGGAAGATTAGACATGAGGTAGCAAGATGAATTTGGATGTAAAGGTATATAGAATTCAAAGTAAAACTGAAGCCACTGGTAACATGTAAAGGGAATGAGGAGTGGGGTTGCTTTTTTGTAAAAAAATTACTGGCCATGCTAATTTTCATTATTAATTATATATGCGTGACATAACAGGACAGAATGCCATTAGATGTTATGTAACATCACAGGCAGAAGATGTGGCCACATAGACCTAGAACAGGGGTTACTGCAGTATCCAAAGATCAAAGTAAGACCTGATAACCCTGTGCTGCTAACCTTGCACCCTGTTGCTCAAAGCAGGACCAAATCCAAATACAGACTATAAAGAAATCAAGGAAGATCAACTAGAAATCAACTAGATGCTAAATGTGCACAAGGAGTGCTACATACAATTTATATGAAGAACCAAAAAGAAACTAATTTTGGATTTCCCCTTTGTCAATGCCAAAATATCCTTACACGAAAAAGCTGTTACCCATATCTAATATATATATATATATTCCAACAGAATTGCAAAAAAAACAAAAAAAGAAACCCAGACCTGCCCCCATTAGAGACTAACTACAATGGCATATGTTTTCAGAGAAAGGCTATTAGTGTCCCCTTTCTGAGGTCAAACAATAGGTCATGATCCTCTGATACACTCAACCACTAGGAGCACTTCACCCAGAATCCCTTTTGTAAATAAATTTTCTGTACTTTCCAAGCTGATATAAAAAAATAATTCAGGACAATTGGCACATTTTACAGTTTGATAGGCAAGTTGGATATCTGTTCATGGCTGGAATCTCAGCTGTAAGACTAATGCGCACGCCCGGCAAACTGCCACGCTGGCTGTCAGCCCTCTCTCACTTACCTTGTCGGTCTGCCGACGTCGGGATCGGGCAGACTGCTGCTCCCACGGTGAGAGAGAGTCATGAAGTCAGGAGAGCTCTATACAGCAGAGCTCAGCACACACACATGTACCTTTTGGGGGCCTGGCTATGCTAACCACGCCCCAAATCATATAAAAGTCCAGTCTGCCCTAAACACAGTGCCCTGTTGTGGTTCCTAGTTTGCCTTGTGTCCCTTTAGTGCATTCCTGTATCATTTGTGATAGTTCTGACCCGACTTGTTCTTGACTATTCTGATTTCTGGTTTCCCTGACTCGGCTTCGTTCCTGTTTATTGTGTATTTCTGGCTTCCCTTGACCTTGCATTGTTTTTGACGTTTCTTGTAGTTTTCGCTTTTATCCAGCCACTCTGACTCTGTTTCTACTGATTACACTGGCCAATCAACATCCCTTCATAGAGATGCATTGTATCACTGCATCTTTATGAGGAATGTTCAGTGTCTCCATGCAGAGCATTGAAACGTTGAACTTCACTGTTGCATGTTGTGCCGCATTGACCCAGGAAGCAGTCCTGGTCTTGCTGGCTGGTGGTAGTGACAGGTCTAGAGCAGCTCCTGGAGTGCTTCTCTCCCCTTATGCCGTGGCTGCTTCCTCTCCCTCCCGCGCTGTCTCCCTGCATGAAGCTGGGAGGAAGTGCCAGGCTGTGACTTCCTCGCAGCCGGCCGGCATAACAGCGCATTTAGCACTGGGAAACATTTCTGCTGAACAGGGGCCTGTTCGGGTGCCATAGTCTTTTAAGACCGCGACTGGGCCCCTGTTCAGCAGACATGTTTCCTGGTGCTACAATAAAAGCACCCGGGAAACATTTTGTGGCGCCCCTGTGTACCAGTCATGGCGCCCCTGTGTGTTTGGGAACCGCTGGTATATATTGTAAAGTCACTTTAGCACTACTGTGATCCACAGACTAACCATTTAGTAGTGCAGCTCATTTTGTTATTCTCCATTTCTGCAGACCATGTTTTTGCTCCTTCTCGGTACAGATACAATTTGGCCATTTTGTGTAATAGTTGATTTTAAGTAGCCTTATAAAATTTTACACCAGATGTGTATGTGTGCGCTGTTCCTTTTATCAGTATTATGTATACATTTTGGTCTCTACAGCAGCACCATGCCTTAGAAAAGCATGTTCCAGGTTGTCCCAAATTCCCCTTTTTGTCTTTCATTTGTCGGTGCACGTAGCATTGTGTATGTGTATCATTATGTTTGTGTGTATGTGTAAAAGTGCGTGCCAGTGTGTATAATGTATGTTTGTAAGCAGTGTGTCACTCTGTGTAGCCTGTGTTTATAAATGTGTGTACATAGCAGTGTGTCATTGTGCGTGTACTGTCTAAGTGTGTAGACTAGGTGTGTTTGAGTGTGTGTAGCGGTGTGTTTTATTGTGTGTATACTGTGTATGAGTGGGGGGTGTATGAGTAATTGTGTTTAAAAAGCAATGTGTGTATCTTCTATGTATAAAAGTGGTGCATATTTGCTCAGTTTTCTCACTACTCTATCAGTCTAGTCAGAAAAAAATACTGGCCTCTTGTCAAGGTCAATCTCCCTAACATGGACACTAAGGGGCTCTTATGGGTACGCAAACCAAGACGTATTACCGGGCCTTAGACTGGCCGGACTTAACGTATGAATAAGTACAGTGAGAAGTATACAATAGTCAGACAGGCCAAAGTCAAGATTGGAGATGGAAGGATAAACATTGAATAAAGCCAAGGGTCAAGGATTCCAGAAAAACTTAACATCTAGAAACAAGCCAAAGTCAGATACCAGAAAAGTCTAAACTAAAGACACAAACTCTCAAGCTACAAAAGACCATGACAGGGCAAGGAAGTGATGTAAGAAGGAGTTATAAATAGGACTAAGTGAGAATTGGCTAGAAAACCAATTAAGGTAATACTTGAACAGATATAAATTAAGTGCTAACTCAGATGTAAAATATGTTAGTTCACCTTTAAGAGGCCAAAGACAAGGAAGGGACATGCCCCCTAGCTTGTCACTGCATGCGTAAGTGCACAACCGCATGTCAGCCACACGTCGGCACACTACGGGAGAGGAGGGCCGGCGTCAGCATGGACAGCGGGAGCGGACCGAGAGCAGGTATGACATTTTTGTAATGACGATATTTTTGCAATACTGGCCAGATAGCCAAATATACCAGCTATACTGGTAAATTACCAGCGCAGGTGGCCATGCTATGTGGAAATGATTGAGTGCAATGTCAAACTGATGGAAAAGCATGTACAAATTTAGAAGGAACCAGAGTTGGTGGGTTGGCAGTGCTTAGTGGAAATTAAGTGACTTTTTTTCTGTTAGTTTCTTTGTAGAATTAGGCCTTAATGTTGCAGGGAGAGATGGAAATACAGTGGCTTTCTTTCTGTATGTTGCTCTGCGGAATTATGTTTTAAAGGTTCAGGTGTAAGAGTTAATTTTAAGATGCTTGTGAAGCTTGTTATTGCTTGTACTTTTCCATTCCTGCCTCCCTACTGTTTCAGCAAGCTCTGGCAGTTTCAACAAAACTGGACCCCTATCTTTTGTTAACCAGCCCAGATGCCTGAGGTTGGAACTTTTCAAGGTTACTTGAACATATAATGTATAACTCATGCCAAGATGCAATTTTTCCAATTTGTTTCATGTTCGCCTTGTGTAATTGCCTTTTGCCTATATCAGTGAACACATTAAAGTTTGAAGATGCTTTGAGACACCATAACTGCGTGTGTCTCATTGCTTCCTCTGGCTTTTTTCCGATCTAATACTTCTCCTTGGAAATTGCTGATCAGCTGTGTGGGTCTAAAAAGGAGTGCCGAGTACCCATTCATATACGATGTGCCAGGTGTAAATTCTCTGTTCAACACAGGGATAGGTGGTAATTAAACGGCTTTCTTTTTGTCAGTTGCTTTGTGGAATTGTTGATGGAGAACATCCTAAATTCTTTAGTCACCAGCACAAACCCCACCAACTTTCTTAATAAGCTCAACCAAATTGCCAATCTTCTTGCCAACACTATACTTAAGGATTGGTTTTCTGCGTAGCAACATCACATTACAATATACAAAATATTACGTCACTCTGCCCCAGCATACTACACAGGACGTGAGAGGGAGCAGAGCAGGAATATGACAGCAGCCCCACAGGACTCCAGGGAAAGTAAATCCACTCCAGCTCTACCAAAGGTGAATTTCAATTAAAATAATAAAAAATATTGTGTGTGTATCTATCAGTGTGTGTTTCTCTCAATGTGTCATTATGTGTATGTCTGCCAGTATGTGTGTGTCTGTTTAGGTGACCAGCAACCCTCTGATGCATGGGAAAACCCACCACCCTAATACACTGCCTTCCTCTCACACCACTCTAATACACTGCCCACTACCTCACCCAATTTAATACACTGTCACCCTACCGCCCCAAATTATTACACTGCCCTCTCCTTCCCTCACATTTATACACTGCTCTTCTCCTCAATTAAATACACTGGCCCACTCACTCCCCCAAATTTAACACACTGCCCCCTCCCACCACTCTAACACACTGCCCCCTCCTTCCCCTAAATTAATACACTGCCCTCCCACAATTTAACACCTGGCCCCCATCCCACCACTCTAATACACTGCCCCCTCCCTCCCTTAAATTAATACATTGCCCACCCACCCCAATTTAACACACCAAACAGGAAAATCCCCCAACACCCTCTTCTCCTACCTTAAGATGAACTGCTCGTCCTCCAGTTCCAGCTCTTCTCTGCAAGCAGGCCAGATGCTCCTCTGGCACTGTAAGCAGGAGGGAAGGGGGAGTGGCTGGCCTGCTCTGCAGACATACAGCCACTCTGCCTTCTTTCGGCCGTTGGAGGGAAGACAAGGATCAGACAGGAAAGAGATTTCCTGTCTTGCGGCTGGTCACAGCCACAGTACAAAGCGGCCCCAGTGCTTGCACGTGGCAGCCTCAAATGAGCCGTTGTCAGTCATGATAAAGGCTGCTCGTTTGAGGGCCGAAATGTTGCTGTTCACTGTTCCTAAACGAAAGATTGCTTGAGAAAATGTGTGACTGGGAGTTTTGGGGGGGGGGTTGTCCTCCATGCCTGGCGAGCCCTGGTGGGAATACTCCCTTATTCAACATATGTATTACTCAAATTGTGTACAGTATAACATTAGAATAGGCCTGGAAAACCTTGTATTGGATAATTTCAATAAACATCATAATCAAGATAAGACAGAGCCAAGTTATTTGGAAATTTAAAAAGTGAAAAAAAGAAATCTGGAAAAAATAAATATTGGGACAGGAGGAAATAGATGGGTAATTCATTTAAGTACTTTAACCCCCACTGGATTAAATTTAGAATTTTTATTATTTAAATTTCTTACAAGAACAAGATAAATATTTTATTTTTATTTATAATTTTTATGTATTAAGTATGTTCTAGCCAGTAGCTGGACTTTTATAGTTATATGTCTCTTAAATGTAACGTTAGCCTAATGTAACCTATTTTGTATTTGCAGGTAGTTACTTTCTCATTTGCTAATATTTATTACTATGATTATTTGTGTGACATTTTGCATATAGAGCATTATGGAATTGCATTATGAATACTATAGATACCACCTTGGTCTAAGTATTTTTTAATTATTGTTGTGTTTTGGTTACATAATGGCAAGGATAATAAACAATTACAGGGGCACTCCATTTCTCAAATACAAACAAAAATTCACCATTCAGTAGATATATCCCAAAATAAATACATGCATGCATTTAATAATATTTTTTTTTCATTGATATCTTGTCCGTAGCCTTTGCAAACTCTCCTTCGGGTCTTGACCTCCAAACGGTCCGTGGTTGTCCATTAACAGACTTCCCAATGCAGTTCAATGAAAAGTCTTTGCAAGCCATACGCTCTGGGTAATTGCTTACCTCTTCAGTTTAGCAGTATAGAGCTAAACAACCAGGAAGTAACATGATCGTTTGTGTGATTGACAGCCAGAGGATGTAACAAAGTTAAATTGGAAAAGTGCCAATTTCTACTGAAATCTGCACTCTTTGCACAATGAAAAAGAACACACTGTTCACACATATAGCACTTCAGCAAGCTTAAGTGCTTTAGGGGTCTAGAGAGTGTCCCTTTACAGTTAGTAACAAAGAGACTGAATGTGACAATGTATAAATAGGGGATATGCATAAAACGAACCAATACTCTTTAGAAAGCTTTGAGAGGCGGAACAAAACGCATAGTGAGACACACTAATAAAGGAGCGAAACAAGAAAGCAAGAGAGAAGAGAGGAATCACTAAGAGAGATATCACAGGAAGAGATTCCATGGTGTAAAGTCTATGTACAGTTTGTTTTTTGTCATTGCTCCTGTTCTGCATTGTTTTTACAGTGGTAAATAATTGAATTTATTTATATGGTGAAATAAATGATGTCTATAGCTGGCACTGTTTTCTGTCCATTTATCTGGAAGTTAAGATCAATCAATCTCAATGGTCTGATACTCCCAAAAACACCACTCAAATATTTATGGGGATATTTTGTTAAAAAAAAATGTTTTTGGGCATTTTGACAAAATCCAGTGAAAATGATTGAAGTCCGACAGCACTGGTCAGAGCATGATTTAGGTAAACTAGAAAAATGGTCAGAATTGTGGCAACTGACATTTAATGTGGATAAGTGCAAGATAATGCATCTTGGACATAAAAACCCAAGGGCAGAGTATAGAATATTTGATAGAGTCCTAACCTTAACATCTGAGGAAAGGGATCTGGGGTAATTATTTCTGATGACTTAAAGGTAGGCAGACAATGTAATAGAGCAGCAGGAAATGCTTGGTTATATAGAGAGAGGTATTAGCAGTAGAAAGAGAATAGTGCTCATGTCATTGTACAGAACACTGGTGAGACCTCACTTGGAGTATTGTATGCAGTACTGGAGACCGTATCTCCAGAAGGATATTGATACTTTAGAGATAGTTCATAGAAGGGCTACTAAACTGGTTCATTGATTGCAGGATAAAACTTACAAGGAAAGATTAAAGGATCTTAACATGTATAGCTTGTAATAAAGACAAGACAGGGGGATATGATAAAACATGTGTATATATATATATATATATATATATATATAAAGGGAATCAACACAGTAAAGGAGGAGACTATATCTAAAAGAAGAAAAACAAGAGGACATAGTGTTAAATTAGAGGGGCAAAGATTCAAATATAATATCAGGAAGTATTACTTTACTGAGAGGGTAGTGGATGCATGGAATAGCCTTCCAGCTGAAGTGGTAGAGGTTAACACAGTAAAGGAGTTTAAGCATGCGTGGGATAGTCATAAGGCTATACCAGCTATAAGATAAGGCCAGGGACTAAGGAGAGTATTTTTTAAAAAGTAGGGGAAAGTATATGGGCCAAATGGTTCGTATCTGCAGTCACATTCTATTTTTCTAGCATTGGCAAGTCTCATATTTACTAATCCAAATTCGGCCTGCCCAAGCTAATCTGTAGTACTAGGTTTCAAACCTAGTAGGCCAAACAATCACAGCCAATTCAGACTCCAATCATTCAGATTCCAATCATTCAGACTCCTTGGCGCCGACTCGGGTCCGCCTTCTCTCCTCTGATGTCGGCCTAATGCGCATGCGCGGCAATTGTATAATGCTTTCCTATGAGGATTCCGGTGAAGCTTGAAGTCCCCATGCATAGCGTGAGTATTTTCAGCGTCAGTTAGGCAACCAAAAGTCGCCTATTGACCTGAAAAAGTCCCTCTAGTGGCTGTCTGGTAGACAAGCACTAGAGGAGGAATTTACCTGTAAAGGTAATTATTGCAGTTCATAAAAAACTTGTTAACAGTTTAATTGATATGATTTCCTAAAGAAGTGAGTTTTCAATGATTATTTGAAGGAGTAGAGACTAGGTGAAAGTCTAACAGGGAAGAGAAGGGAGTTCCAAATAAACAGTGCTACTAACTCACCCAACTCTGGTTTCTGGAAACAGCAATTTTCATGAGGTTTTTCTAGGGAATGTTTTAATTTGTTGCTCAAACTCACACAACTTCTCTAGGGTAGTTCCATTCTTTTTTTTTATGATCCTCATGAACATAACATCATGTCAAGCAGGTATAATAAGGTTTGTACATCATGCAAGCAGATCGTAACGTGCTATAAAATATACATCTAGAGTACAATGTATGCAATATTTCCGGACATATCCCGGTCCATGACATATCACATTTTGTGGAAAAAATTGTTATGTTTAAGATATAAACTTATGGAGGCTATAAAGTTATAATGCTACATCTGACGGTGCTGCAGGTAGCTGATCTTGTGGTTAGATAGGAAGTGTGTACCGTACCAAGTGAGTCCATGAGTATATAGCGTAACAGCATGAATCCAATGGAAATCCCCCTCTACTTTGTATCTCCTTCCTATCTGGGGAAGTGAGATAAAGAAAGACAGAAAGAGAAAGCTCAGAAAGAGTAAGATCGAGAGTCACGAAGAAGAGTGGATGTACCCCCTTTTTTGGGGGGGAATTAAATTAGAATGATAAAATACACCAATTGCTATACCCGTATTAGTCTGCTAAATTGCAGTTAGTCCAGGGTTCCCATGACCTTGGCGGTCAGATTGTCCATTAGGTAGGTATCCCGTAATTTAACCAGTACCACCTGAATGACGGTGGAGTTGAGCTTTGAGCCATGACTGAGCCATGACTGGGCCAACGCCCTTACCTACTAAGGTAATTTTTTGGAGTAACAATTGCTCATGTCTGGTCTATCCCTCCAGTGGTCTGCTTAATAGGTACACCCATGGGTGATAATCTGGCTTAAGCTGGAAAACATGACCCATCAAGTATCATTTTCCAGTATAGTTGAACTTGGGGACATTCCCACCACATATGTATGTAGGAACCCTTCTGGCTGCAGCCTCTCCAACATGTATTAGACAGTGATTTTTTCATTGTATATAATTTCACCTGCACATGGTTTTAAATTATTGTTCCTGTAACGCCATGCATATGGACACGGTGTTATTAGCTTTCCATATGTATTGCCACTCCACACCTTCTAATGTTTCCCCTAAATCTGATTCCCACTGTTCTGTATATGTTAAAGACCCCCATTCATTAGTTTCAGAGTCCAGATGGCCGTACAATATGGTTATTAAGCTAGACTGCATAGACTCACTCAGACACATCCTCTCGAAGAAAGACATATTTTTGTGGCCCAATTCTCTCATGTGTGCCCGGCTCGTGAAATCTTTCAGTTGTAGGTAGCAAAAGAAGTCGGTTGTTGTGAGGTGGGCATTTTGTTTTAGGTGTTCGAATTCTATTATTTTGCTAGCCTCAAGCAAATGGCAAATTCTCTGTAAGCCTACTCTCTCCAAATTTCTAAAGTTCCTAGCTGCCATACCCGGAGGGAACGCCCTATTTCTCTATAACGGAGTGAGAGGCGAGGGAGATGATGCTAGTTTGTATTTTATGGCTGTTTTATCCCATATTCTGATTGAGTTTAATATTGCTGGGCATGCCATTCTTAGTATTGGTCTATTTTCTTTGGGGACCCATATGGAAAATTAGGGCAGATCAGCCCCTATCAGTAATGACTCAAGGTCTACCCATCTCCTAACCTCCAAGGGCACATACCACATTGCTATTTGAGCCAGTTGGGCTGCGGTGTAATAGTAATACAGGTGTGGTAGTTCCAGGCCGCCCCTCGATTTAGGACGAAACACGACGTTTCACGATATCCTGGGACGCTTATTTTGCCATATAAAACAGCCTATGGCCTTTTGCAGAGGTACTAGGTCCGATTTAGTTGCTGGTATGGGGAGGGCCTGGAATAGGAAAGGGATGCGCGGTAGGATATTAATTTTAACAGCGTGGATTTGGCTTATCCATGAAATGTGTTTATCAATCCAATTATCCATATTTCGCATTAGGGTTTTCAGGAGAGGGGAGTAATTTACTTCGAATAGTTTGGAAGGGTCTGCCGTTAGGTGCACCCCTAGATATTTTATGGCGCTATGTGCTATTTGGATGTTGTGTGCCTTATGTAAAATGTGAGAAGGCTAAAAAGATAGGGCCATTTGACCCTATCAAATGCTTTTTCTGCACCAAAAGAGACCACTAGACTGGGTGTTTTAGTACTGACCTGGCACCAAATTAGGTTGATGTTTCTATGAGTGTTCTCAAACAGTTGCCTTCCAGGGATGAAGCCAACCTGGTCAGCGTTGACCAAGGTTGTTAGGAAAGGATTCAGTCTGTCTGCTAAAATTTTTGCCAGAATCTTGGTGTCGTGATTGATAAGCGAGATCGGTCGATAGTTCTCGGGGCACAGAGGGTTTTTTACTGGCTTCGGTAGGAGCACAATATTTACTAGGGACATCTTCCAGTCTGGCACGCCTCCCTTTGGGAAGTCATTAAAGAGGAGTTCTAGTCTGGGTAGAAGTTCCTCCTGAAAAATACTTATCGTATCTCACATCGAAGCCGTTGGATCCTGGTGCCTTGCTGCTCTTCAGGTCGGATATGGCCTCATCAATTTCTTCTGTAGTAATCTTACTTCCCAGTATGGCAGCCACATCCATGTTCAATTTTGGTAGTCTTTGTCCAGTATTTGGGCTGTGTCAGAGTGCAAAGGCGACCTCATGGCGGTCGGACTGTGGGATTTGAACTGGGGAACTTCACAGTCCTAGTCCTGCTGAGCCACAGCAGCTTTGTATATTTGCTTGTCTGCAGCAGTGGGGGCTGGTCCAGTGGGGGCTGTGCTTCACCTGACCCTGATCAGTTATCAGCAGGGTATATAAACTCAGCCTCACCCTGTGAACTGGGTCAATTCTTTGATCCTGTTGTGTGTGTTCCGTATCAGTGTTCCTGTCTTTTGTTACTCTGCTTCATATTGACCCCGGCTTCTGACATCGTTTACTCTGACTTCTGGCATCCTCTGACCCTTGGCTTCCCACGACTATTATCCCGGTTTATCCGTTCCTGTACCATGACTCAGCGTTTACCCTGCACAGCCCCCGTGCACCGACTCACAGGCCAGGTGAATTCTCACCTGACCACCTTGGCCTGTGTTTACTTGCAAGGGTGAGCAACATTTCTGCGCTACAGACTCCCAACCAAGGTAAAACCCTGACACATATTGGCTCCATCTTTGTGAGTACTACATCACTAGAATCATATATTTGTCTACCATATTAGACCAAACTGTATTGCACTAGGCTTCGGCCATGTTTATTTGTCTTTTACAGTGACAATATACCTGAAAACCAGCTACACTCCACCTAACTTCTTTTTGTATGTTTAGACCCCAATATAACCCAGCCCACATCAGATAGAATTTGTTAATTTCTGGATAAAGTTCCTTTGAAACAGATTTCGTCCGACAAATTAAATACTCTTAACTTACCTATTTTGTCAGAAGAAGTACTAAATGCCATTAATGTAATACCAACTGGTAAAGCTCCATGACCTGATGGTTACATGATGTCTTAGTATAGGTCCTTCTCAGGCATTTTAACCCCACATTTCACAGAGCTATTTATTTAATCATTATTGGAAAACTGGTGAAATGCTTGGGGAGGCCTTGTGCGCACAGATTGTAACACTGACAAAAGAAGACAAGAATGGAGTGTCTTGTGTACAGAATACCAGGAAGTGCAAGTATAAATGAGATGTTAAAACCTAGCTTTTATTAATTAAATTACTAAAATATTCAAACCAAACCTATATACAAAGAATAAAAAGGAGGAGAAGGGAGAAAAAGCACCATGGACCTAGTGTCTATGGAGGAGTTTTAATCTCAGTGGAATATAGAGGCAGATTCACTCAGTATGATCCCGATCAAATGATCACACTGGTAGAGATCATTTATCCGTGCCTTTGAGGGAACCTAAAAAAATAAAAATAAATGTATAGCCCAATAATATCACTTTTCCTAAGGTGTCATTACCACTGTAATATTGGTCATAACTATGCCTTCAAGGGCACCTAGATAAATTCCAATGCTATCTCTCTAGCTAGTAGCTCCCTTCCTCCTAAAGTTACTAAACTAAATCAAACAAAAGAAGAAAAATAAACGAAAAAAATAAAAGAAGGTGAACAAATGATCCCATCCAGCAAGAATCTAATAGTTCTGTTGAATATCACAGTCTGATCTCGTTAATAGATGGGTATCCTGGTATTCTGTACATAAGACACTCCATTCTTGCCTTCTTTTGTCAATTTCAACTTCCAGAGTTACCCCCTTTAAGGAGTGTTTCTTTTATACCAAGCTTATTTTATTTCTCTTTTGTTCAGATTGTAACGCTGCCCAAGCCTGGTAAAGAACAAAATGTTTGGCAAAACTTTTGCCCCATATCCCTAATTAATAATGACACCAAAATGTATTAAAAAATCTTGGCCTTAAGATACTCCCTTTATTAATAGACAAAGACCAGGTGGTTTTTATCCTACACCGTCAGGCCCCGGACAGTACAAGACAATACATTAATTTGATCCACCAAATTAAGCTTAATAGAATGCTTTCTCTGCTCCTCTCTTTGACGCGGAGATGGCATTTGACAGAATCCACTGGGACTTTTTAAAATAAGTTATGTAGCGATTTGGTTTACCAGAACCCTACATCAGAGCAGTGTTTGCTCTTTATTGCGCTCCAACAGCAAAGGTCTCCGCTAGAGGATTTACATTGGATAGTTTCACACTGTCTAATGAGACCAGACAGGGGTGCCCATTGTCGCCAGTTCTCTTTTTGCTGGCAATGGAACTCTTGGCTGATATGATTCGTAACTGTACGGAGATAGAGGGCATTGCAGTTGGAGGCAAAGAACATAAGATTGGTCTTTTTGCAGATGACATTATGCGGTCTTTAAAAAAAATCACATGTCCTCGAGTTCGCCTCTGTCAATCCTGCACAAATTCTGTGAAATTTCTTACTATAAATTAAATACAGGTAAAACTCAAGCCCTTGCTTTCTTTATCCCATGGTTTGAATTAGACACTCTAAAAAATAATTTCAAGTTTGACTGGAGGGACTTTTACATCTCTTACTTAGGTATGCAACTTATGCAAGAACCTGTCTAAAATGCATGATTATAACCTGGGTAAGTTCTGGTACGCTTTTAGGAAGTGATGTGATCTCAAAATCTCCTGGATAGGAAGACTAAATTCAGTTAAATGTACTTCTGAAAATGTATTTTATCAGAGCTATACCCCTCAGTATTCCTTTGTCTTTTTTTCTAGAAAGGTTCATTCTGCCCTTTTGATGTTTTTATGTAATAAGAACCCAAGTAGAATCAAGCTGGCTGTATTGCAAAAGCCCTGGGTTTGTAGAAGTATAGGTTTGCCAGATTTTATTCATTATTTCCACGCTACCAATGCCGCAGCTGCCATCACATTTAATCTAGATTCTGAACTCTCACACTGGCTTGAGATGGAGGTTGCCAAGATTCTTCCACAGCTCATAAAAAAGGTCTTATGGCTGCCCTCACCTCAAAGACCGCGTTTAGCAAATATGTTTCTGTGCACAAAAACTACGATTAAAGCTTGGGATGTTTTGTACAGGAAACTTAGACCCTCTATTGTGTTCCAGAGCATCTCCCATATCAGTTCTTAAAATAGATATTCCCAATTTTAACACAGATTACTGGTCATCTCATTCAATCACACATATTGAACATATATTTAATTCTAACACTCTTCTAACAATAAAACCTGAAATATGCTTGTTCAAAAAGATGCCTGATAATTTACCTATACATAAACGCATAATCCTAGGCCATAATCTAATTTCAGCCACTATGGCTCTTCCACATCACTGGAAGTCTCCTGTAGTTCCAGGTATTAAGGAAGTTATTAACCATCTGTTTGAAAATATAAGATGTAAAATTACCCAGTGCCACCGACACAGATCCCCGCTGGAGGAAAAGGATGACATACCTACTCACGGGCAGTCCACTTAACACTTATAAAAGGACGCTACCCAGTCACACATGGACGCTGGCCTATAGGTCCTGATGCCTCACAATAATGCAGACCTCACATGTTTATGTATATGCTCCCTTACATAACGCTTGTCCCTCTTAATTTGCTGACTATAATACAACTCAGACACCAGAGTAATATCCGAAAAAAATCAAATAAACATATAGTTCCAATTCATTGTAATACATGTAACAAATTTAATTGGAAGGAATTTCATTATCTAGGTATAGAAAGAATACAAAATCATTGGAGAGGGGGCAACTTGATTAAAAAGTTAGCTCAACTGGAACCTTATTGGATTAATACACTAAAAACCCTACAGCCAAGGGGACTCAACCTAGATATCGACTTCTGGTGTTTTAGATTAGGACCGTAATAGTCATGTCACTGAGGCTTTGCACATCATATATACACTCCATTCCATCTAACTTTTATTTTATGGTGTTTTTATTTTATTTTAATTTTTATAATTTTTTTAATTTTCATATTTAGTCTTCTGTATCCTTTCTAGTTGTTTGTACAGAAGTGTAAAGGGTCCCACTCTGCAATCATGTGCAATAAAAATTATTTTCTTCTAAAAAAATTATTTCTTCTGGAAAAAGTCTTAAAAAAATTGTGGATAAGAAATGGTTAAAAATTCATCTAATGACATTGGATGATTTTATATTTAAAATATTATACATACATAAGGGTTAAAATTTTACACACACATAGAAGTAAAAAGAAATCATCCTTTTAATTATATGTATGTAGAACAGTTTAAATCCCCCTTTTTATATTCCTAAAATAGGTATTTATATCACCCATTTCATCAATAGGGGATAGAAATAAAAACAAGATGAATAATATCAGTAATTACTTACTTATTTGAAAATTATGGAAGGAGCCGTGAAAATCACAGTGAGAAACACGCAAGCGCCTCTAGTGGCTGTCAATGACACAGCCACTAGAGGATTAGGGGGAAGGCTTAACCCATTTATAAACATAGCAGTTTCTCTGAAACTGCTATTTTTATAGAAAAAAGGGTTAAACCTAGCTGGACCAGGCACCCAGACCACCTCATTAAGCTGAAGTGGTCTGGGTGCCTATAGTGGTCCTTTAAGGTTTTTGAGTCCTTTAATGCAAGTTATTTTTATCTGCATGCTTTGCTCTTGTGTCTATATTTTAGTAAATCTTTGCAGCACTGCTATATCTGAAGAGGGATTACAAGCTTTTGTTAAATAATGGCACATCCGCATCCTGCCAATTGCCACCAGCAAAATATATCATGATGGGAACAGACATGTATTTTATTGCACAAGTTAAAAAGTTACCTATGGAAGATTCTGCTGTTTCGAAGTCTCAGTGCTAGATGGTATTCACCCACAAGTACTTAAGTAGAGTTTAATACAGTAAACAAATGTGTATCTTACCTTTCAAATGACTTTCCTTCCAGATGATGAAAAGCCATGTTTTATCACATATAGGATAAAGCCCCTACAATCTGAGGTAGGTATCAACTCCCACAATGCAATGCTTCAGCACACTACTCAGCCTTCCGTCCCTCCTCCATATCCCTCAGCTTTATAAAAGCCAAACAGAGGAGGAGGAGAAAAAGCAGAAACAAACAAAGTGAGCAGGACAGTGGAAGCACATGTCAGGGCACCAAATGAAGGGTGGATCCTTGTGGGCTCTCACCATCTGCAATGAAATCAATTTGTCAGGTAAGACACAAATTTTGTTTTCCTTCATTGGATTGCGAGAGGCCACAAATCATTACATATGGAATCCTGTACCCCTATATTCAAGCAGAGCAGCACATTTCAAACCAAGGGTGGGACATAATGGACACTAAAAAAGAACTGCCTGGAACGCATTCTTACCATAGGCAGCATCAATGGAAGCAAACACCTCAAAAAGGTAAAATCTGAAAAATGTGTACAAGGACAACCAAGTAGCTATGATGCAGATTTGGTTCAATTGTTCCTTGTGGCAAATGGTTCATGAGATAACTTCGGCCAAGTGGAATGAGCAGTTATCTTGCCAGGGGGAAAGGACATAATAAGGAGATAAGACTTACAAATCATGGATTTAGGGTATAAGCCTTACAAAGCAGGTTAATCAAAAATGGGTAAGGGTAAAGGATTATGAGTCCTCAGACAAGCATAATCCTTATGTAAAAAAAAATTAATGGGGACTCACCAGATTGAGTCAAGTTCCTGGCAGAAAATAATTGCTAGAAGAAACAACAACTTGCAGGAAAATAGACACAAATACAACAAATGCATAGGCTTAAAAGGAGCCTTTTGTATTACCTTCAGCACCCTGACCAGACTCCAAGAAGGAGTTGCATGACAGCCTGCATGTTTAGACGTGAAGCTAGCTTACAGAAGAAGAGTACCAAAATGCAAAAAAGCTTTAAAAACCCTAGGGAACAACACCAAGCCAGGCTTATACAACAGACCTTGTGGTAAATGTGACACATTAGAGGAGAAGGTGACATGTTATTACATCACGAGTAAGTAGAAGCCAGCATCAAGGCAAGAGGATGCAAAACATTGAGGAAGTAGGACATAACGTACACAGCTATACTCTGTTATGCAATCCAGTGTTGACTGCCATGTGTACTGTTTCTGCAATTTTCCAAAACAGTGGTTCCCAAACTGTGTGCCGCGACGCCCTGGGGGGCCACAACGTGCACACTGTAATGTTGGCCCCTGTAATGTTGGCCGTCTGGGAGAAGGCAGCCGCAGCATGAGGGGAGAGGAGCATGAAGAGCTCCAGACCCTTCACTCCCACAGCAGCAGGACTCAAAGCCACCCTCCTGGCGCATTAGGTAAGCTAACAGGAGGGTGGCTGGAGATATATCTTTTTAAAAATCACTTGTTTGTGAGTGTGAGTATGAGTGTTTGTATATGTGTGAGTGTGTGTATGTCAGGGTGTGCTTCTGTGTCTGTGTGTGTGCACACATCTGTGTATGTTTTTATGTCAGCGTGTATCTGTCATGGTGTGGGCATGTATGTTTGTGTGTGTCAGGGTGCATGTGTTTATATGTCGGTGTGTATCTATGTGTGTGTATGTGTTGGTGTCTATATGAATTTGTGTGTAAGTGTTGGTGTATTTGTATGCATCTGTGTGTTAATGTGCATACATCCAAGCAGGCAAACACCAGCACAACACACAAGCACACTCCTGCAATCTAACACAAATATTACATACAAAATACAAGCATTAAAAAAAATAAAAAATAAAAAAAATATATATATATATATATATACACACACACACACACACACACACCCCTTCACTCAAACACAAATACTTCACACAAATGTACATCCACATTTAAACGCAAACATTACATACAAACACACCCCTGTATTAAAACACAATAAATGTATACAAGCACCCCTTCAAACAACCAACACTGTACATCACTGGCGTACATACCAGGGTCGCAGGGGTCGCGACGGCGACCGGGCCCGGCCCACCAGGGGGCCTGGCCGCCCCTGCGACCCGGTATGTACCCACAGGGCCAGCCTCTTCCCCTGGGGGGCCCAGGAGCCGACCACCCCAGGGCCTCCTGAGGCTGGCCCTGCTGACACCCGGCAGGCGGGTGGCCGGTCGGGCAGGCGGGCGCGCGAGGGAGCACTCAGTGCTTCCTCTTCAGCTCCCTCGCGCACCGCAATGATACCGGAGCCGGAAGATGACGTCATCTTCCGGCGCCGGCATCCTTACGCGGCGCGCGAGGGAGCTGAAGAGGAAGCACTGAGTGCTCCCTCGCGCGCCCGCCTGCCTGCCCGACCGGCCACCCGCCCAGGAGCCCCACTGGACCCCAGGGAATAATCCCAAGAGGTAAGGAGGCTGGGGGGATTATATTAAAAAAAAAAAAATCATGTGTGAGTGTTAGAGTGAGTGTGAGTGTTAGAGTGAGTGGGGAGAGAGCTCTCCTCCTCCGATCCTCCTCTTCTCCTCCCCGTCGGCTGTATGCGCACGCGCGGCAAGAGCTGTGCACGCATTCAGCCGGTCACATAGGAAAGCATTCATAGAGTGTGAGTGTTAGAGTGTGAGTGTGTGTTAGAGTGTGAGTGTGTGTTAGAGTGTGAGTGTGTGTTAGAGTGTGAGTGTGTGTGTGAGTGTTAGAGTGTGTGTGTGAGTGTTAGAGTGTGTGTGTGTGTGAGTGTTAGAGTGTGAGTGAGTGTGAGTGTTAGAGTGTGTGTGAGTGTTAGAGTGTGTGTGAGTGTTAGAGTGTGTGAGTGTTAGAGTGTGAGTGTTAGAGTGAGTGTGAGTGTGAGAGTGAGTGTGAGTGTTAGAGTGAGTGTGTGTCTGCTAGTGAGTGTTAGTGTGTTAGTGTGTGTGTCTGCTAGTGAGTGTCAGTGTGTTAGTGTGTGTGTCTGCTAGTGAGTGTCAGTGAGTGTGTTACTGTGTGTGTCTTACAGAGTGTGTGTGTGTTAGTGAGTCTGTTTGATGTCTGTTAGTGAGTGTGTGTTTGTCAATGAGAGTGTATGTTTTGTAAGTGAGTGTGTATGTATGTCTGTCGCTGACTGTATCTCTGTCAGTAAATGTGTGTGTCTGTTAGCTAGTGTGTATGCGACTGTAAGTGTGTGTGTGTGTGTGTGTCTTCAATACTTACCTTTCTCCAGCGCCGGACTCCCTTGGCGCTGAGGATCCCTCAGCCTCTCAGCTCCGAATGCGACCGCGCACGCATTCAAACCGCCCATAGGAAAGCATTACTCAATGCTTTCCTATGGACGTTCAGTGTGCTCCTCTAGCGGCTGTCAGTGAGACAGCCACTAGAGGCTGGATTAACTCTCAGTGAAACATAGCAGTTTCTCTGAAACTGCTATGTTTTCAGCTGCAGGGTTAAAACTAGAGGGACCTGACACCCAGACAACTTCATTGAGCTGATGTGATCTGGGTGTCTGTAGTGGTCCTTAGACTGATTGATAGTGCCAGAAAACATACCGCTTTCCTGGCACTATAGTGCCCTGAGGGTGCCCCCACCCTCAGGGTCCCCCTCCTGCCCGGCTCTGGAAAGGGGAAAAGGGGTAAAACTTACCTTTTTCCAGCGCTGGGCGGGGAGCTCTCCTCCTCCGATCCTCCTCTTCTCCTCCTCGTCGGCTGAATGCGCACGCGCGGCAAGAGCTGCGCGCGCATTCAGCCGGTCACATAGGAAAGCATTCATAATGCTTTCCTATGGACGCTGGCGTGCTCTCACTGTGAAAATCACAGTGAGAAGCACGCAAGCGCCTCTAGTGGCTGTCAATGAGACAGCCACCAGAGGAAATAGGGGAAGGCTTAACCCATTCATAAACATAGCAGTTTCTCTGAAACTGCTATGTTTATGAAAAAATGGGTTAACCCTAGCTGGACCAGGCACCCAGACCACTTCATTCAGCTGAAGTGG
>OW240920.1:114288094-114327048 GCA_933207985.1 Pelobates cultripes | reverse complement strand
CCAGAGTTTACATCATGGGTCATCAACCTGGTCCTAACCGCCCACTAGTTGGCATTTTGGGATTCCAGGTGGGCGCTAGGGATTTCCTCATTTAGAGAGATTGGGTGGGCGGGCGGGCGGGTGCGAGCCGCAGGTACCCCTGCGACCGGGTACCGCCATCACCATCTGCGGCCCTGGCCGCAAACCGCCGGGGCCACCGTCCAAGGGGTCCATCGGGTGGCCCATGCTGTCAGGGCAACCCGATGGATGTGGATTGTAAGGGGGCCCGGTCAGCGCTGGGCGCTTTAACAGCGCGACCGGGCCCCCTGTAATTACATCACAGAGCCGGGAGGAAGTGACTGCACGTCACTCCTCCCAGCTAACACTGAGAGCCAGGCAGGAAGAAGACTAGGGAGTCAGATTGGGAACTCTGACTCCCATCCACCTGAGCCACCACTGGACCCCAGGGAAAGTCACCCTCCTGCACCTTAAAGGTAGGAAACAGGAGGGTGACTTAAATATAATGTGTGTGTTTGTTTGTGTGTATGTGTCTTTGTATGTATGTCATGTGTGTGTGTGTGTGTGTGTGTGTATCTTTGTATGTATGTCTTGTGTGTGTGTCTTTGTATGTATGTCTTGTGTGTATGTATGTGTGTCTTGTCTTTGTATGTATTGTGTGTATGTGTCCTTGTATGTATGTGTGTTGTGTGTGTATGTGTCTGTATGTATGTGTGTCTTGTGTCTGTGTGTATGTGTCTTTGTATGTGTGTATGTTTGTATGTATGTGTCGTGTGTGTATGTGTGCCTGTCTGTGTGTCTGTATGTATGTGTGTGCCTGTCTGTTTGTATGTATGTGTCTTTGTATGTGTGTCTTGTGTGTGTGTCTGTATGTGTGTGTCTGTATGTATGTGTGCCTGTCTGTTATAGTGGGCTATAGTAAGTGGGCTACCTATCTCAGCCTTCCTACTGGGAATTGCTATAAGTAAGGTTAAAAAATAGAAAAAAGGGAAAAAAAAAGTTGGGGAGGGGAATTGAGGAGGGAGAGGAGGGGAGCTGACGCACAGATGAGAAATCATATTATGCGCAAACAGAGAAGTCGTGTGAATATCACCGAAAGAGGAGACCTTCGTTTGTTCCTTACGAAAATCGAACCAGATATCAAATATTAAGTGTCGCAGCATCAACCTCAAGGATCTCATTAATCACTAGTAAAGGTAATTTCAATTTACTGTATTGTTTTCTCATTAAACTTTATAAAGTTAAAAACATTAAAAAACATGCATTAAGTAGAAATAAAAAGATAAAAATACGTACATTTATTTATTTTTAAACGCCCTCCTTTCTAAAAAATATTCTGCACTTGCGTGAAAACTGGTGGGCAGTAAGGAAATTTTTCCATCAAGAAAGATGCATTAGTGGGCGGTAGGTAGAAAAAGGTTGACTACCACTGGTTTACATATTCATAGAAATACAGTTGTATGGCATGGATAAACAGTGCACATTTTTAAATTTAAGAAGAGTGAACAGTAGTATAGTGCCAGTCATAGCGTGCGTGGCTGTAGAAGCTTATCCTCTTATTAGGTTAGTAATAGTGTCCTGGACACTTGTGAGTCATGTGGAGTTTAGTAGTAAAACAAGCTTATAAGACAGGAGTAAGAGATACGTCTAGGGCCGTGAAAGGTAATATGGTTAGGTATGTCATATCACTGTAGTTGATTAACCATGTAGGAGCTGTATAAACATTCAAATTGTATGCCAAGATAACACAGGCTAGTTAGACACGGATACTAGACATTGCTTAAGGAAAGGAGGCCTCCAGATATTTTAGTAACTGGGTGCTATGTGTTAGTGGGATCAGATGGAGTAGGAGACATATCAGTACAGGCATAAAGCATAACTTATGTGGCTCTGGAAAGTGTGAGTGAACCTTTTTTTCTCCACATATTGTAAATAGGTTTCAACAGTATACACTATGTTGTTTTCTTGTGTATATATTATATATAGGGTCCAAAGTTACTGTCTGTTGCTGAAAATAGGACCTTTACAAGATTTTAAAGGTAAAATATTCCACTGTTTGTGCGCTTTCACCTTTTTTTTCTGTTCAATAAAGCAAAATATTAAATCTCATGCAGTAGTTAGATAGTAGTACTGTGTGTGAGAAGGAACAACAGGGTATTGTTCAGGCATATCTAGTGTCCCCCTGTGTCTGTCTTACTCAGCCTATGCCTGTAGCTGTCAGGCAATGTCCAGACCTATTTGCAGGTTAGCATGATTCTTCCAGCATGTCTCTTCGGCTCATGCGTCGGTGGGGACTGACTCCCTGTATCTGCAGGCCTTCCTCTCTGTGCGAGCACATAAGTGTGTGAGCCCGTTTGATGGGTCATCCTCTGCTGCCCTTGGTGTCATGCTGGTGCTCGAGCCGCCAGTAGGGGTTATAGCTGGGGCGATTGTCCCTGCTCTTTGGGCGTTGAACTGTCCCCTTTCTGTCACTGGTTCTCCTGATGCTTTAGGGTGGTGAGTATCCCATGTGGGTCTGTTATGGACAGATGAATTAAAATAAAATGGCTATTTACTAATGTCTATTTATTCTCTGTTCACTATGTTAAAACTGGCTTCTAGAGTAAATATTCCCTTCCCCCCCTACAATGTGGTCAGCTGCTGTTTACTATGTAAATTCCTCACATCCTGCTAGCCTCCCCTCCCCCCTTCAAATCAATAAAACCTTGTGTAACCAAAATTCCTGTGATAACTCCTCCCCCACTACCAGTTAACAGATATATGCCATGTATAGCTAAATAGAGGATCATTGGTTTAGAACTGATAGATACCACTCACTCCCCCTCCCATCGTGTATCCAAAAGTGTGTAATGATGACACTACATTCTGTAGGGGGGTTTAAACAAGAGCCCCCTTTCTCTGTTAACCAATTGGTGAATGTATACTGTATGTTTAAACTGTGACGTATTTTTGCTTTAAGAAGGAGCCCCCACTCCGGGGAATAAAGCATTCCTGGGTTTTTCACTGATCAGAAACTTTGTCTCCGGTGTGAATTACTTCTAGGGAAAGCGTGCACGCATTAATTAATCAATTTGGAAGGTGTAGATAGACAAATAATCAAAGTTTTCTTTGATCCAAAACAGGTCCATGGAGCCGGGGTGGAGCTGTTCCGAGGTATGTCATGTCTGCGAGTGTGGGGCCCTCCGACTTGGTGTCGTCTCCCTGCTGGGACTGTATGCTTTAGGGGGGAGCGATGCAGAGGGGGCCCCTGGGTGAGCCTCTGTTGAGACTTTGGGCAACTCACCCGTGGTCGAGAGTTGGGGAGCTAGAGCTTGCGTCGGGTTTCCCACCTCCGTCTCCCTGCTTTCCAGATCCCTCTCGGGGCCCATGTCGGCATTGCGGGCTTCTGTGTGGAGTCCCTTGGAGCTGATGCCAATGGGACCTCCTCAGGGGTGCCCACGCGGCTGTATATCTTGGCCCAGAAGTCCGCCAATAGTTGGTCTATCCTTTCCGACAGTGGGAGCAGGTAGGGCTCGGGTACTTGGGCCCGCGTGGCTTCCGCCATTTTGGGTGTTGATGGCCCAGCGGTGGCGGTGTGCTGGGGTTGGTACCTCTGATTTGGGCTACTTTGGTTGCCGGGATAACCCCCACCGGCAGGGGAGGGGAGAGAATGTTCCCGGCAGACGTCCGGAGTTGTGGATCACAGTCGGCTGGGGGATTGGCCGTCTCCTCCATGCCTTCTGAGTAGGCCTTGGGTCTCTCCTCTGGATGCAGTCGCCATATTTGATCAGGGTCTCGATTTAGCTGTTTCTTCATTGTGTACCCCTATTGTTGGGGTTGGAAAGCTGGCTATGTGCAGAGGATTGAAGTTTTAATTGATTTTAGGCTTTTTAACCAGGAGCTTATCTTCTGTGCGACCACTCTGTTCCCCTGAGGTTCTTTGTGGGCACGGCAAATTGTATCCCACCCGTTTCTGCCACCCCTTGCAGTGATATCACACAAGCTTTACATTTTAGCTTTATTTGTTTTGTTACTAGGTTTTTTTCCCTGTAACCATGGGGTTAAATTTACCATAACCATATAATAGGGTTCATTTTTTGGGGGGCCTGTAGATTTGCGCTAACATTTATACATTTGAAACATATGTACCATTATACTTACCATTTCCCAGCATGCTACACTTTCAATTTACTGCATGCTTACCAATTCCACATTTTCTTTTCAGAATGTATGCATGCATTTTACCTGCGTTCTGTTTTTGTTTTCATATTGCTTTGAAGTGTAATAAATGGTACGTATCATCTCCTACTAATCTTTTGAACCAGGGAAAATATGCCAACACTACATAGCTTATGCTTTCCACACTAGACTATTGTGTCATGGAACATATCCTAACTGCACAATTTATGTATGATTATGTAGCTCTTTTGAATAACCATTGGTTTAGTGCTATATTGTTATATTTTTTCAAGATTGTTTAAGAGTTGCTACGGTGCTCTGTTTAATATGGTCTATTGTGTACCTCGTATTTGCAATTTCCTCACAATAAAACCTTATTAAACGCCAAAAAGAAAAAAAAAAGATGGATGGATGGACCGAACAAGGCTTCGCTGACATCTTTTGCCTTATATGTATATATCAACCCCCCACAAATGTCCAGCCAAGCGCAGGAATGCCACTCACTACTGCCTCCAGGCAAAATTGACAATGGTTGCTGTTAGAGAATGGTAGTATATGGAAAACAGACACTGGGGTACGATAAGGTAAGGAGCAACAGAAGAGATATTAGACAGAGTGCTTGTTTGTAGAGAAAACGTAGGAGATCAATTGTAATAGCAGAGAAAGTGGTATTGTAGACCAGTTCAAAAAAAGATGACAATAGAATATATATCTATGTTAATATCAATTAGAGTGGGACGTCTGAGTTACCAGGATCCCCAAAATTCCCAGGACACCTGTAGAATTTTCAATTTGCTTGGCAGTAAAACAAATGCTGCCCTGCAGGATGTAGGATTCATATGCTAGAGGAGTGGAATTGACTACTCAAGGTATAATATTTGGGTTCCCTCCTTAATCAACTGTTTTCCGATCTGCAGGATTTTGATTTAACATACTGCAAGACAGTATTTGTCATCTGCAGCCTTGCAGCATTAATAATTTATGTGTGCCCAGGGAAACATGGGGGAACTGGTAAAGGAAAGTGAGAATATGGACTAAAAGGGCAGAGGTAAGAGTGAGCTGTAGACAGAAGAATGGGCTCATCAAGTGGTTCGGAAGGGGTCAGAGAAATAGTAAATAGCACTGAGACACAGAAATGAAAATTATTAAGTAGATGTCAGCAGAAACAAGCAAATAGTTGTCATAAAGGTCTGCAAATTCTGTACTGAAACTGGGTACAATTATAAAGTCAAGCGACTGTGATATAAGGTGGTATCTATAACCTTTAGACAAGTTCAGTATGTAAACAGTTAACTTCGAAGTTCGTATCTGTATTCATATTTTCCTAAATCTAATGTCAGGCAATAGGGGTTCGAACTAATTAATTGTTTGCCAGGAGCCAGCCACTGTTTATCAGCGGCTCGGTTTACCATGCACTAATCATTAGTGCAGTGCATTAAACAGAATTCATGTAATTCTCATACATTCTATTGATGTAAGTAGATTTGTGTTTTAAACATGTGAAAACATGTCTTAAATGCTAATAAGGACATTTTTGTTAGCCCAATAGAGGCATTAAATCCTCTAACTAAAATGGAGAATTTTTAAGTCACTCCTTGGGTCTGAAAAGTATATATTTATATGGATCATATTCCTTTCAAATGCTGGGAAATATGGACAAAAACAGGTGTCATTTATTTGAACAAGGACTAGAGCAGCGCTAAACAAGTAAGCAAACAGAAAATTGCATTAGGCTTCTCAATAAAAGCAAAAAAATTAAAGAAATCACTGTGGTACTCTGCAGATGTGGCCAAAATAGTAAAAAAACTAAAAGTTAGCATTTAGTAATTATATATAAAAAAAATAAAAAAAAACAGAGTGAGGAAGACAGAATGATCTATAAGATTAGACAGAAAGAGGCTAAGGAAGTTATAAGTGCTTCCAAATCACACACAAAAGAGAAAATAGCACAGTCCGTAAAAAAATAAATAAAAAAAAATGGGGGGACAAAACATTGTTTAGATACATAAATGAGAAAAAGAAAGTAAAACAAGGATTAGTTAGATTAAAAACAAAAAAAGGAAGGTATGTAGAAGAGGATAAATGTCTAGCTGACTGCCTCAATGAATATTTTTGTTCAATATTTACAGATGAAAATGAAGGTAAGGGGCCTCAGTTAGGAAAAAGAACAAATGAGTCATTTGTTACATGTGAGTTTACAGAGGAAGAGGTTCTATTTCAACTGTCAAAAGTAAAGACAGATAAATCAATGGGACCTGATGGAATACAGCAGGTATTAAAAGAGCTTAGTGGTGTACTAGCAAAACCATTAACAGATTTATTTAACCAATCATTGTTAGAGGACCACTATAGGCACCCAGACCACTTCAGCTCAATGAAGTGGTCTGGGTGCCAGGTCCATCTAGGGTTAACCCTGCAGCTGAAAACATAGCAGATCCAGAGAAACTGCTATGTGTACATTTGGGTTAATCCAGCCTCTAGTGGCTGTCTCACTGACAGCCGCTAGAGGCGCTTTCGCGCTTCTCACTGTGATTTTGAGAAAATGCTTTCCTATGGACTGACTGAATGCGTGCGCAGCTCTTGCCGCGCATGCGCATTCAGCGGATGATGTCGGAAGAGGGAGGACAATCTGCAGCGCCGAGGGAGCCCGGCGCTGGAGAAAGGTAAGAATGTAACCCCTTCCTCCCCCTTCAGCCCAGTGGGTCTTGATGGTAAGGTATGTCTTTTTGCTGATGATATAAAAATATGTAACAGGGTTGATGTTCCAGGAGGGATAAGCCAAATGGCAAATGATTTAGGCAAACTAGAAAAATGGTCAGAGTTGTGGCAACTGACATTTAATGTGGATAAGTGCAAGATAATGCATCTTGTACGTAAAAACCCAAGGGCAGAGTACAGAATATTTGATAGAGTCCTAACCTCAACATCTGAGGAAAAGGATTTAGGGGTGATTATTTCTGAGGACTTAAAGGTAGGATGTAATAGAGCAGCAGGAAATGCTATCAGAATGTTTGGTTGTATAGGTAGAGGTATTAGCAGTAGAAAGAGAGAAGTGCTCATGTCATTGTACAGAACACTGGTGAGACCTCACTTGGAGTATTGTGCGCAGTACTGGAGACCGTATCTCCAGAAGGATATTGATACTCTGGAAAGAGTTCAGAGAAGGGCTAGTAAACATGGATTACAGGATACAATTTACAAGGAAAGGTTAAAGGAACTTAATATGTATAGTTTGGAGGGAAGACGAGACAGTGGCGATATGATAGAAACATTTAAATACATGAAAGGAATCAACACAGTAAAGAAGGGGAGACTGTATGTAAAAGAAGAAAAACTACCACAACAAGAGGACATAGTCTTAAATTAGAGGGACAAAGGTTTAAAAATAATATCAGGAAGTATTACTTTAATGAGAGGGTAGTGGATGCATGGAATAGACTTCCAGCTGAAGTGGTAGAGGTTAACACAGTAAAGGTGTTTAAGCATGCGTGGGATAGGCATAAGGCTATCCTAGTTATAAGATAAGGCCAGGGACTAATGAAAGTATTTAGAAAATTGGGCAGACTAGATGGGCCGAATGGTTCTTATCTGCCGTCACATTCTATGTTTCTAGGTTTCAAACAAATAAACGAACACTAGGATGGGAGGCAGCACACCTGATAATAGAGGAATCCCTCCAACCCCCAAAAAACTAAAACAAGTCAAACAAAAATATACAGATGGCGCCAAGAAAAATACTCCAAACACAATAACAAGTCAAACAAAAATATACAGATGGCGCCAAGAAAAATACTCCAAACACAATAGCATTTAATAAGAGCAATAGAAACACACAAGATAGGGGGGCTGAGCTTGGATGCAGAGCAGACAAGATGTGCATCGCCTGAGCTCCACAAACCGGGTCAAATAATCGACAATAATACTGGGCAGCTTGTTCACCCGGACCATTATCGACGATCACCCAGTTAAGGGGACGGTGCATCCGGGGATACAAACTTTTGGCACTTACGTTACCAGAACACCGACATCGAGGCTTGCGGCCTGTACAAGCGTGGGCTGAGGAGAGACAGCCGCTCTCGGAGTCCTTTACCCGGCATAGTGAAACCTGTACCAAGCAGTCCCCTCCCCCGTTTGGACCGGTGGGGGTCATCACGGTCTACCCCTGCCATACTCTTCATAACTCTGCAGGCTATACACAGCTGCCTTGCCACGAACTCTAGCTGCAACCATCATGCTTAAAATGGTGGCCACGGTTTATTTATCAATGCTTAGCAAGACAATCAGCGAGGACTCTACAAGACCCATTTAAGCGACTACTCCATAACGTGGATATGCTCTACGCAAGCTTTTGGGTGAAACTGGAGGCCCGTGGTACGGAGACACCGCACCAGAACCAGGAGGAAGGGCACAGTAGAGATCAGCGGGAGGTTAGCAGGTTCCCTCCGGGCACTACCCCTCGTCCAGCACCTTTAACAGCTCAATTTGGCCACCTTGGCCATAGGGGATATAATACCCCTGCATCTGCCACGAAGGCTGAAGATCCACCGCCGCTGGTGGCGACAAACTAAACTACAAGGAGCGTCTGCCGTCCCTTGAATGGGAAGGAATTTTCCTTGTGTCGGAGAACACGAATCTGTGGCTTCCATGCTCGACTCCTGCCTTGAAAAGCCCCCAGACAGCCTCCACACATCCCCAGGCCGGGGAATAGGCTGTCACTGGACTCCAGGGCCACCTTTATCCCAACATTGCAAAGTCTGCTGATATAACAATGTGTTAATGCTTTTGTTTTCTTCTTTTATGTTCTTAATCTTCACCAACGACTCTACCTATGTTCTTCCATGGAGTGTGGCCTTGGGGTTATTCCCATCTATTACCTTTGTGCAGTTTAGCAAGTTTTATTAATTACTCGTGTACCTATAGCAGGCAACCGCTGGCATTGCTGTTACTTTAGCCATGGCTAATTACTAACCTCTTAGGCTCCAAGTAATAGGGGCAGTATCGGCACGTTAAGTTTTTTAATTATCCCTGTTACCATCGTACAGTAGCAAGCTGATTCCTATGTGCCTGGCATGTTACTCAGTATAAATAGTGCAGCGTTTCCACTCTGACGTTTCCTTAACTAAACTACACTTGTAACCAACTGCTCAAATGTTTTCTCTCAGCCTGAACATACCATTAAGAATGCAGAAAATACTACTACCAAAAATGTGCTGTATAATTAGTTGCCCTTTACTGTTTAATTGTGTATACCACTTATCTTGCCACTGTTGTTGGGGCAGAGCAAGACTGTTAGTTCCTCTGAAGCACGACAAAAATAAAAATTTACAAAAACACACAGGATATAAAAAGAGTCCACAATAAAACTTGAAAGAATAAAAAATACCAAATGGTACGACACAGTCTCAAAGGTGGCAATAGATCTAGTACTGGGATGGGACTTTGGTAGCTTTGCTTAATAGCAGTATATGAAAAGGAAGCAAAAACAGAGGCAAACCAATAGTGCGATATGGTAATACGTAGGACAAACAACACTTAGATAAGATGTCAACTCATATATAGTAGAGCTATAACCAGCTCTAGGTAAAACAGCATGCAGTGGTATGCAATCTCCACTTGCAGGATATCCTTCTGGTTTTGGAAACAGTAGAATGATAGTAAATCACAACTGGATAATGATGAGGTAGATCATATGGAATGTCAAAAAAAGCAGCCAATAGTGCTCTCTATATAGATAGGCAAGTATCAACAAGGTAAATAAAAATATACTTACAATAGAGTGAGCAGACTAACCGCTCTATGTATCAAGCCTGGGTGGTATAATCCCCATCAAGGATTTCTTTGGTTGGTTATCCATAGTAGGTAATGGGTCCAGATGTCAGGTAAAAGTATAAAAATAAGTTCTAAGAATAAAAAACATAAAAACCACAATGTGTTTCTCCCCTTAGGGCTTTCCTGGTAAAAACCTTTACGTTGTGGTTTTTATGCTGTTAAATAAAGAATTTTGGCTACCTCACTACCTGCCTTTTATTCATATATTTTTAGAGCTTATTATTTATTTTTAGACTTTAACCTGACATCTGGATCGATTACCTACTGCAGACAACCAACCAAAGAAATCCTTGGGAATTATACCACCCAGGCATGATACACAGAGCAGTTAGTCTGCTCACTCTATTGCAAGTATATTTTTATTTACCTTATTGATACTTACTGTAGCAGAATGGATCATGCTACCATATTCTTATACTGGTTCCTGGCTGTCCATACCCCCATTCCCACCTTCTCATTGTCCCCTATGTTTGGACTGTGCAATAACGGTGCGAGACAAAACCCCCTTACTTTGTAACCTAAGTTTTCCCGTTTTACCTTGATGTTCGTTGAAATCCATTCCCTTAAGTGGTTCCTACGGTTTTGTTCGACAACCGAACAAACTACCGAACGGTAGACCACCCAGATATGGAGTGTGCCGCTCATTAACCCCGTTCACACCTCCATAAACCGCAACCACATGAACGTTGTAAGCGGTCGGCTGGGTGGTCGCCGTTCGTATAGACGAACACGTGGCGGTGGCCATCTTGGGACACGAACAAAGGCAGCGGTGTTTGGTCGTCGAGTGCATGGAACTAAAATCGGACACTCAACAGCACGAACACCGCTGAGACATCCACCTTCACCTAAGTTCGACTGGAATAACACGAAAGAAGCGCTATTCGGTAGAAAAAAAATATCAGTTATTCCCCCACAACTGAGTGTCGTCGAGTTAATGGGGAGGTGTTTGAAGAATCTTGGCTTAACTTGCTGTGTTTGGCTGTACCTTTGGAATATTCTACTTGTCCCTGAGAATATCTTGGAGTATTCAGCGGAGGAGAGTCCCTGTTAGGACTAGGGCTACACTTACCTATCTATATAGAGAGCACTATTGGCTGCTTTTTTGTCATTCCATATAATCTACCTCATCCATTTCCATAGAATTCATGAACCCCTGAACTGACCTGGGTGATTTTTGGATATGTTGTTCACCAAGATCAGGGCTATCAGGAGATGTAATAATTTGGGGATTTTAATGTGTTTTTGGGGTACTTTGGGGGTTTTATAAAAATGTGTTTTTTTCTGCCTGGAGATAATTGAGTTAATACAATATCTGCTTCAATTATCTCCCAGGCAGAGAGGAGGGATTGTATGCTTGTAATGGGAGTGTCATATGTTTGAACATCATTGTCATTGATCTATGTCTTTATGTTGTCTGTTCGCCACAAAGTCCACGTGGGAGTACCCCTTGCATCGGGAATTGTGTTAAAGGCCAGTGTGGCACCATTAAAATCATTCTTTGCTTACCAACATCATAGAGTCTCATCTCGTGATTATAGGGACCAGCTATACATGCTATAATCACTGAGCTCTTGTAAGAGCTATACTATCCTAGGAAATCAGAAAACATCAGGGGGAAACCAACAGCTCAGGCAGCGAAACCCCTCATCCTCTCGGGGTAGCCGCCACAATTGATCATTACAACATTATCTCAAACGTACTACAAGACTAGTGGAAAGTGAAAAGGCTGTAATAACATTAGAAAGTGTTCTTAAATTTGTTATGTGCAATATATTTCACTCCAAATTTTAGAAACGCTACATGAACACAAGCTCATATTTTAATTTGATGTTTTCAACTGATACTGGAGGTCTTCTTTCAGAAGCACACACTGCAGACATGTGCATTCATTTGGGTTTTTATCCAAAGCACTACCTTCAACTTAGATGCTGCCAATGAAATTGGCTTGATCCAAGGAGAAAGGAGAATGACACTTTTTTGGAGAAATAGTTTCAAACTGGGTTTTTTGCCTTTTTTGGATCAACACCAGTAATACTAATTGGTGATAACCTAAACTTGATTAACTTGAGACTTTTTAGGCTATGTAACTAAATATACGTTTGTTTTAAAAAAAATATATATATCTTACATATATTTAATTTTACATTATAGTATAAATATACCCTTGTAATCAGTCTCTAACAGCATACAGTAATTCCCTTTTACTCCAGAAGTTGTGTCCTTAAGGGGTTAACCATGCATCTTTTCATTTGGGTATATCTAAAAACTGCTTGCAAAAGCTGCAGAACTCTAGTCTCAAGACTTTGCAAGCCCTCCTATTCTAACAAAGCTCAAACTTTCTGTGGCTGTCCAATCACAAACTTCAGAGGAGAGTGGAGAGTAAAGGGGTAATGAGCATGGGAGAGAGAATGGAGTAATAAACATAGGTGAGAGAGAATGAGAGTGAAGGGATCATGAGCATGGGATGGGGAGCTAGAATGGGGGGAGAGAGAATGAGGTAATGAGTGACAAGGGGGAGAGAGAATGGAGTAGAGGAAAATGGTAATGAACACAGGAGTAATAGCGTGTATCTGCTGGCTGCTGATGATAGGAGAGAGATTACCACATGCCTATCATTCAAAGACACGGGATCACTAATAGGGATTGTGTGTCTTTAATACATGCAGGAGCGGCGGGTAGATACTGGCAACTCACTGATCACAGCCTATACCATCTTTCTGCTGCCTTGACACTGTTGATCATCAACAGCTTCTTTGCATTCTCTGTAATTTTGGTCTACGGGATATTGCTCTCTCCTGGTGCACCTCCTACCTCTCCCAGCGCTCTTTCAGTGTTTCTTTCTCTGACTCTGCCTCCTCCCCCCAACCACTCTCTGTCGGCGTCCCCCAAGGTCCTGTCCTTGGTCCCCTACTGTTCTCTATCTATACTGCCTCCCTTGGTAAACTCATCAGCTCCTTTGGCTTCCGTTATAATTTCTATGCGGATGACACGCAAATCTACCTGTCCTCTCCTGATCTCTCTCCGCTAATCTTGACTCGTGTCTCTGACTGCCTCTCTTCGATTTCCAACTGGATGGCTGCTCACTTCCTTAAATTCAACCTGTCCAAAACAGAACTTCTGGTCTTTCCTTCCTTGAGTGTTACTACTCCCGTGTCTGTCTCCCTCCAAGTCAACGGTGCTACCATCACCTCTACCTCGCAGGCTCGCTGCCTGGGTGTTCTGTTTGACTCCAACCTTTCCTTCACTCCTCATATCCAATCAATCCCCAAATCCTGTCACTTCCATCTCAAAAACATAAAGCGGATCTGCCCCTATTTAAACCCGGATGCGGCTAAGGTGCTGGTCCATGCTCTTGTTCTCTCTCACCTTGACTACTACAATACCCTTCTCAGTGGTCTTACATGTTCTCAGATTGCACCGCTGCAATCTATAATGAATGCAGCGGCGAGGCTCATTTTCCTGTCTGCTCGCACCTCCCACGCCTCTCCACTCTGTCAGTCCTTGCACTTCCAGTTAGATATAGGGCTCAATTTAAAATCCTGGTGCTTGCTTACAAGTCCCTACTAATTCTGCTCCAACCTACCTATCCTCCCTAATCCACAAGTATGTCCCGTCGAGGCCCCTACGCTCTGCCAAAGACCTACGTACATCCTCTGTCCGTACTCCCACCTCTAATGCTCGACTCCAAGATTTCTCCAGGGCTGCACCTCTTCTGTGAAACTCCCTTCCCTTCTCTGTAAGACTTTCACCCAGTCTCCACTCATTCAAAAAATCATTGACTCACTTCTTCAAGAAAGAATCTCAATTGAACTGTTAGCAGGATTTTATCCCCCACACCCCATGACTCCTCTCCTGCAACTGACAAAAATCACCTACTAAGCCCTCATTGAATAATTTTCTAACAACCTACTTCGTACCCCTACTTTTACCCTTTGTGTCACTATACTCCACTCCCTCTAGAATGTAAGCTCATTGAGCAGGGCCCTCCACCTCCCTGTACGTCCAGTTGTCTGGTTACAATAACATGTCTGTGAGTCCACGCATTGTACAGCGCTACGGAATCTGATGTCGCTGTATAAATAAAATAATAATAATGCCAGCTGCCTAGACATGGGTGGAGTGTGATTGCGGCCATCAATCGTACTTCTATCATTGAAAAATATGCGATTGCTAAAACAAATTGCTTTAGAAGCCACAGTGGCTGCCGGGAGAGCCGGCAGGCAGATGCATGCTGGGATCTCAATGATCACAGCAGGCACTTGACAAGAGAAATAAGGGGTGCCCTACTGAGTCTTTATTATGGGGATGTTTAGCTTAGCCACTGAGTTAAAGTGCTTTAGGAGTCTGAAGTGTTCATTTAAGTATTTACTACCTTCATCTTCCTTTTTTCATCAACTACTACTCTCAATGAGAAAATATCCATTATCAGTCTTGACATTTAATTGTGTTATACTCCTATTAAGCAGTCGTCAACTTAGCCCCCTGTGAATATAGCCAGAGTTAGTTAACAGTTATTTTCTAGACCAATATGTTGTCTTCTTGATATTGGCTCATTTTCACATACTAGTCCATGTTATTAAAAAAAAAATTAAAAAAAAATTATATATATATAATGAGTGAGACTATTGAATTATTGAATCTGACAATATATCTAAATTAAAAATGTTCATTTAAGCTGTGTCATGCTTTTATGTAGGTAACATATTATGGTTATGTGGTAGTTAGCATGACCTGTGAAATATACAGACTGAAGCCAATGTAAGCAAGATATTTACACAGCAGCTCAGTATCATGATACAGAACCTAACCCAAAGAATACATTTAAAGGCTGAGATGCATGCAGCTTTGTTTAATCATGTAATTATAATTAAGAAATACCAGCAAACAGTTAATGGCTAACACACAGAGACATACAAAAGTGGCATGCATCACATAGCTTGACCATTTTATAGAGATCATTTTGTTACACAGACCTGTACTTTAAATACCTAGTGGATATTTAGATCAATAATCAGAAAGCAGATATATAAATATAGATGAAGAGCTATGAAAACCATGTATAAACACATTTATATGACAGCTGTGAGGACAGTGCTACAAGAGATAATAGGGGCTAGCATTGCATATATGTATGTACGAATGTATGTACCTGTATATAATCTAAATATATATATTTATTACAAACTTTCTGTTTCTGTTCATTATACAATGCATTTTTTCTTGTCCCTGCAAAGCATTGATTGCAGTAAGAAATAGCAGTATATTATTGCACATTTCAATTTTTCTGGCTGTAATGCAACCTTAAATATCATGTCTATATATAAGCACTTGTCCAGCTCTTAATGATCATTTCTGTCTGTTACATCTCAGACTAAACTAGCTTTTACATGCCCTTTTCGTTCATGTAATTGTATCTTCAGTAAACAGCAGTCACGAATGCCTTATTTTACTGCTTATTACCTGTTTGCAGCAGCAGCAGAGCAGCTAAAATCCTGATTACAGATTTTACATTCCCATGCAATCATGCAGTCTCAACACAAAATATAATCTATTGGTTCTAAGAAAAAAAATGCAGCCTTGAAGCCAGTCTTCACCATTAGATGAGAACCCCATCACATAAAATAAACTGCATATAGAACCAGTTTGCATACGCAGTATGCATTCTTGAAAAATGCATTGACAAGTCTATGTATACATGTTTATGTGCTTTCTCTAAATACATACATATGAATGCAGAGTATGCACACATAAATGCACATTTGCTGCACAATGAATTTCACAGACACATATATAGAGAAGAGGCATGCACAGACACCCTCTGGAAAAATGTTACCTGTTTGATGGCTGGTGCAGGGTGGGGGGTCCAGTCTGTGCTAGGTCTAAAGGATATAAAAGGAGTCAGTGCAGATGAGAGAGGGAGGGAAGAGTTACGGATGAGGGGAAAAAAAAGAAAAGGGGTGGGTAGTGGAGAGATGGTGGAGATTCATTCATTCTGTGTTTGGAACGAAAAAGACAGACAGTCTTCCTCTATGATTGTGTGGAAAGAGTAAAAAAAAAAAAGGCACTATTAATAAAAATAAATAAAACGGGAGGGAGCAGATAATAAAAGCACTCTATAAAGCACAGATAGATGGAGTAGACTGCTTGGGGTGTGACCATTTCAGTGTCAATATTTACTGGAGCTGTGACAGTCAACATGCAGGAGGGGAGGACTGCATATAAATATTGATGTCTCTTTATACAGGTGCTCACCATAATGTGACAAGCAGATGCGTGCATTTTCCACCCAGAGCTACCGCATTCAAAACAGGAGCAATCATGAGAAATAGCAGCATTCACCTTAAACTGTCTCATATGCAGCACAGACCTATGACTCTAGGACAAACAGCTAAATAAAATGCTATGGTGGCAGCTGCAGACCTCCATAGACTACAACAGGTCATTATTTTAAAGGTGGGTGTAGCAGCCTCTATAAGTTGCGATATTCACTTAGTATCATTTTACAGAGAAAATGTCAATCACAATCAACGATTGCTTTCAGAGTAACTGTTTGTATACCAAGATTTGACAAGGGTAGCACAAGAGAGGATCTGTCAGGTAGGGGTGGATCCAGAACCTAAGCTCAGGAGGGGCACTGGCAGATCATTTAAAGAAACAATCCAGGCACAAAACCACTACAGCCAGGGCCAGACTGGGAAGAAAATTCGCCCCGGGCATTTTTTTTATTACAGTGGCCCACTAAAAAGTGCGCGGGGCCACACCATGCACAGAGCTCTGCTGAAGAGCTCTGGCATGAGGAAAATACCCTGTATTTGTTCTGCACAGCGCAAGCAAATTTAATAACAGGCTTGCACTGTGTTTGCTTGAAATTTGTCTCTGGTGTATCCATAGTTGGGATACCAGGAGACAAAAATGCCAGGAAAGCATATTGCGCAGTGTGTGTGAGGGTGCTCTCTGTGTGTGTGTAAGGGGTGTAGTGTGTGTGAGAGGGGTGCAGTGTGTGTGTGAGTGATGGGTGCTGTGTGTGTGAGTGATGGGTGCTGTGTTTGCATGAGGGTGCTATGTGGGTAAGGGTGCTGTGTGTGTGATGGGTGCAGTGTGTGTGCTGTGTGTGAGTGGGTGCTGTGTTTGCGTGAGGGTGCTTTGTGCATGTGAGGAAGCTGTTTGTGAGGGTGCAGTGTATGCTTGTGAGGAAGCTGTGAGTGTCAGGGGTGCAGTGTGTGTGAGTGAGGGTGCTGTGAGTGTCAGGGGTGCAGTGTGTGTGTGTGTGTGATATGCATGTCAGGGATGCAGTGTGTGTGTGAGGGTGCTGTGAGTGTCAGGGGTGCAGTGTGTGTGCTGTGCGTGTCAGGGATGCATTGTGTGTGTGTGTGAGGGTGCTGTGAGTGTTAGGGGTGCATTTTGTGTGTGCTGTGAGTGTCAGACGTGCAGTGTGTGTGTGTGTGAGGATGCTGTGAGTGTCAGGGGTGCAGTGTGTGTGCTGTGAGTGTTAGGGGTGCAGTGTGTGTGTGAGGGTGCTGTGAGTGTCAGGGGTGCAGTGTGTGTGTGTGAGGGTGCTGTGAGTGTTAGGGGTGCATTTTGTGTGAGCTGTGAGTGTCAGGGGAGCAGTGTGTGTGTTTGTGTGCTGTGAGTGTCAGGGGTGCAGTGTGTGTGCTGTGAGTGTTAGGGGTGCAGTGTGTGTGTGTGTGTAGGGTGATGTGAGTGTCAGGGGTGCAGTGTGTGTGTGCTGTGTTAGGGGTGCAGTGTGTGTGTGTGTGAGAGGGTGCTCCTGAGTGTCAGGGGTGCAGTGTGTGTGCTGTAGTGTCAGGGTGCAGTGTGTGTGAGGTGCTGTGAGGTGTCAGGGGTGCAGTGTGTGTGCTGTGAGTGTTAGGGGTGCAGTGTGTGTGTGGGGTGCTGTGTCAGTGTTAGGGGTACAGTGTGTGTGTGTGTGAGGGTGCTGTGAGTGTCAGGGGTGCAGTGTGCGTGTGTGAGTGTTAGGGGTGCAGTGTGTGTGCAGTGAGTGTTAGGGGTGCAGTGTGTGTGTGTGAGGTTGCTGTGAGTGTTAGGGGTGCAGTGTGTGTGTGTGTGAGTGTTAGGGGTGCAGTGTGTGTGCTTTGAGTGTTAGGGGTGCAGTGTGTGTGTGTGTGCTGTGAGTGTTAGGGGTGCAGGGTATCTGTGAGTGAGGCTGCTGTGATTATATCTGAGTGATTATTTCCCCCCAACCCTGCTTACCTTTGGCCTGGGAGGGGGGATCCTGCTGCTGGGGCTGCCATCCATCCCTGGTGGTCCTAGTGGTGAGTGAACTCTCGCGAGAGGAACCCGGCGGAGCTTTAAGTTAAAGTTCCGCCGGGTTCCTCTGCTGGCAGGCTGGTTCCCTCCCTCTCTCCCCGCAGGCGGCCGCAGTATACTATATGTGCGCCGGTGAGGGAGATCTTTGATCTCCCCACCGGCCCGCTGTAGACTACTGCAGGGCCAGCGCTCGGATAGTGCTGGCCCTGCAATGACCGGCAGGAGAGATCCTGTGATCTCCCTGCCGGCCTCGACCCACGGCCACCGTGGGCCACCGGGCATTTGCCCGTTGTGCCCGATGGCCAGTCCGGGCCTGACTACAGCTCTCTTGGTGCCAGGAGTCCCGTGGCGCCCTCCCACAGTAAGTAGTCAAATCGTTTAAAAAATAGTTTGATAACTTACCTGGGGTATGCCGGTATAGGGGCAGAAATGTGTGTGTGAGGGCTGCAATCACTGGTGTACATACCGTGGCCACAGGGGTCGCGGCTGCGACTGGGCCGGGGCCTCCGGGGACCCGGCCGCCCTGCTACCCGGTATGCACGCCAGTGTGGCCAAATTTTGCCAGCTTATTCTCCTGGGGGGCCCAGGAGCTGGCCACCTCAGGGCCCCCGAGGCTGGCAGTGGCATCACTTTGAGGGCGGCCGGTCCTGCGGGCGTGCGAGGGAGAACTCTCCCCTGAGCGCTCTCTGCTCAGCTCCCTCGCGCGCACCGCACTAATGCCGGATTCAGACTATGACGTCATATTCCGGCTCCGGCATCAGTGCGTGCGAGGGAGCTGAGCAGAGAGCGCTCAGGGAGAGTGCTCCCTTGCGCGCCCGCAGGACCAGCCACCCAGCAGCCCCACTGGACCTCAGGGATAGCAGGAATCCCCTCAGCACTCCCAAAGGTAGGGAGGCTGGGGGACAAAAAAAAAAAAAGTGTATGTGTGTTACTGTGTGTGTGTCTGTTTACGAGTGTGTTATTTTGTGTGTGTCAGTGAGTGTTACTGTGTGTGTTAGTTTGTGTGTGTCTGCTAGTGAGTGTCTGTAAGTGTGTTAGTGAGTGTTACTGTGTGTGTGTCACTGAGTGTGTTTGTGTGTTTGTTATTGAGTGTGTGTCTGCTAGTGAGTGTCAGTGTGTGTGTGTTAGTTTGTGTCAGTGAGTGTGTGTTACTGTGTGTCTGTTACTGTGTGTTAGTTTGTGTGTGTTTTTCAGTGAGAGTGTATGTTTTGTAAGTGAGTGTGTGTGTCTGTCAGTAAATGTGTGTGTCTGTTAGCTAGTGTGTATGGGTCTGTTTGTGAGAATGTGTGTGTGTGTGTGGTTAAAACCCCTTCAGCACTTACCTTTCTCCGCCCCGATCTGCCTCTAAACTCCGATTGCGCATGCGCGGCAAGAGACGCACGCGCATTCAAACCACCCATAGGAAAGCATTACTCAGCTTTCCTATGGACGTCCAGCAGAATTGCGGAAGCGCCTCTAGCAGCTGTCAGCTGTTTTCAGCTGCAGGGTTAAAACTAGAGGGACCTGGCACCCAGACCACTTAATTGAGCTGAAGTGATCTGAATGCCTATAGTGGTCCGTTAAGTGTATCTGCATGCACTGGCTGCACACCGCGGTCGCAGGGGTCGCAGCCCTGCGACCAGGTGCCTGCCGCCATGTTTAGCGTCACCAGCCCGCGCAGAGTAAGCGCCGAGGGGGGCCCACGGATCAATTTTCGCACCGGGGCCCCATGGATCGTGTGTACGCCACTGGCTGCAATGTGTGTGTATGGGGGGCAGTGTGTGTGAGGGTCGCAGTAAGTGTATGGAGGGGCAGTGTGTGTATGGGCAGGGCCGTCTTTCCACATGGGCACACTGGGCAGTTGCCCAGGGGCACCACAAGCATTGGGGCCCCACAGCATTGCCCATGTACCGGGCCGACAGGGGAGATATCCCCTGCCAGCCTGCTCGCTTGTTTTGGGCCCACTCAGGGCGGTGGGGAGATCAAAGATCTCCCTCATCGGCCCAAAGGTCCTTCGTTAGAGAGAGGACCTAGGAGGCAGTTCCTCCAGCGAGAATGCTGGTCTGAATGTTGCAACACGCAGCAACCCTACTACACCACATTCTGCTCGTGGGAGGAGTGAATATGGCCTGCAGCCAGAGGAGCTGCAGGCTTCAGATCATTACTTACCACCAGACCCCCAGAGTTGGCAGTGTCCCTCCCTCCCACCAAAGGTAAGAAGAAGGGTAGGGGCTCTGAGGGGGAGGCATGAAGATTATTTATTTATTTTTTTATTTTAAATAAAAATAACAAACAAAAAAATCCCTTTTCCCTATGTACCCCCTCACACACAGCACCCCTCACACACACACAAAGCACCCCTCACACACACACAAACACACACAGCACCCCTCACACACACAAACACAGCACCCCTCACACACACACCACCCCTGACTGCTGTCTGTCTGTGTGTATTCCGCAGTCTGTCTGTCTGTCTCTGTGTATTCCGCAGTCTGTATGTCTGTGTACACTCTGCAGTCCGTGTGTGTACTCAGCAGTCCGTGTGTGTATTCAGCAGTCCGTGTGTGTTCAGTAGTCCGTGTGTATTCAGTCTATTTGTATGTAATGTATGAATGTATTGCATTTGTTGCATGTGCCAATAAATATAAGCGTAATTTTATCAATAAATAAAACATTTTATTCCTGTGACTGGTTGTGTAGGCAGGGCCCCAGTGCACTGCTTTGCCCGGGGGCCAATAATTTTGTTAAGATGGCACTGTGTATGGGGGTGCAGTGCGTGTGTGAGAGGGGTGCAGTCAGAGCTGGACTGGGAAGAAAATTCAGCCCGGGGATTTTTCAATCACAGTGGCCCGATGAGAAGGGGGTGGGGACAGAGAGGGTGTGTTTTGTCATCACTAATGACAAGCATGCCCCCTCTCAAAATGAGCATGTTGGTTCAATGCCAAAGCTCCACTAAAGAGCTCTAGCATGATAAAAAGGCCCTGTATTTGTTCTGTGCAGCGCACGCAAATTTAATAAAATGCTTGCGCTGTGTTTGCTTTTAACTTGTCTCTGATGTCTCCATAAGTGGGATACCAGGGGACAAAAGGGCCAGGAAAGCGTATTGTGCATGTGTTTGGAGCCTGCTTGTTGGATTGCGTGTGTGTAAAGTGAGCTGATTGTGCTGTGGTAATGTGTAAATAGGTCGATTTAATTTGTGTTTGTGGTATAATATGTGTCGCTAGGGGCTGTAGAGAGAGTGTATATAGGGGCATAGTGTGTATAGGGGATGTAGCGAGTGTGTGCATATGGGCTATATTGTGTGTGTGTGTGTGTATATAGGTGACCTAGTGTGTGGTTGTAAAGAGTGTGTTTAGAGAATGTTGTATGTGTTGGCTTACAAGGAATGTAGTGTGTGCATAGGGGATCCAGAGTTTGTATGTCAGGAATGTAGTGTGTAGGTGGTGCAGTGTGTGTGTAGGGGATCTAGAGTGTGTATAAGAGATCGTATGTATGTGTGTGTGTGTGTGTGTGTAGAGGATTCAGAGTGTATATAGGGTAAGGGATCTAGCGTGTATCTGGAGCGTCATGTGCCAGTACAGTCAGTTCTACTTCACCCTCAATTTGGAGTCTCGTCTCTTATTGGGGGATCTGCTACAAGGGATTGCTATGCTCTGCATATTCCCTTGCTATAATCACTCCTAATGTCTTGTAAGAGCTTGTTCCTGTCTTGTAAGAGCTTGTTCCTGCCACCATAGAGGAGTCTATGGTGGTAATGGTGTCTGCTGCAGTGCTTGGAGTCCTCAGGAAGCGCTAGGAGCATCCTTCAATGGAGGTACCCAGTTGGAGTGCCCGTCGATCCGTTACACATAGCTATTGTGCTAAGGTATATTTGGTGGGGTTTTTTTATTATTGATTTACCTGGGGGACCAAGGCACCCCATTTATAAATTGTCTTGGTGGTGAATACGTTAAAATAGTAATAGTTATATTATTATGTTGAAGTGAAAGTGGTGCTAAGGAGGTTTTGTCATTATTTCCGGTCTAGTGCAGACAAATAGTGAGCTTTAACCCTTTCCCCACTACAACTACGTCATGCACACTCTTGGTGTAGAGTGCGTTCGTGACAAATTGGTGGGATAGCGGTGGGATAACTAAAAGATTTTTCATCTTTTTGTATCAGATTTTAGTGTTGCTAGACCAGCTTTGCTGGGAGAGATCTATTCCCTGGCGGGGAAAAACAAAAGCGGAACTATTACAAGCACTGGTGGACTACGATATGCAACAAGCAGTGCAAAATGATGCCTCAAACACTGCAGAGGAGATACCTGTAGCTTTTGTCCATGATGTTCTGAGATCTGGAGATCCTTTGGATTGTTACTTACAAACTGTGTTAAAATATGTGGACTCAAACTCAAAAAAAAAGATTACAGCTTTACCCTCAATATCAGGAGGCTGATAGAGAGCGCCAAGCTGAGAGAGAGAGCCAGGCTGAGAGGGAGGCTGCTGAGCGCCAAGCTGAGAGGGAGAAAGTGGCTGCGGAGCACCAAGCTGAGAGGGAGGCTGCTGAGAGAGAGGGGCTGCAGAGCGGCAGGCTGAGAGAGAAGCCGAGGAGCACCAAGAGCACGAATTAGAAATGGCTGAGTTGGAAAGGTTGACTGCCTCCCCTATAAGTGTTAAAGGATCATAATCGGGTCCCGAACACAAACATGTATCCCTGACCCTATAGTGAAAACCCACCATTTAGGTGCCTTCCCCCCCTCTTTTAGCCCCTCAGAATGGGTTAAAACTCACCTTATGTTCAGCTCTCGACTAGTCCGCTGGCGCTGGCCACGCCCCCTTGGTGACATCATCAAAATAGCTGTTTTTTTAGCCAATACAATGCTTTCGCATGGGGAAAGCATTGGATTGGCTAAAATTGGCAAGGGGAGGGGCCAATCAGCACATGAAAATGTCTGAAGGGAGCTATTATACTCACCAGAACAACTACATTAAGCTGTAGTTGTTTTGGTGACTATAGTGTCCTTTTAATTCCAGAGACTTTTCTGCACCCAAACCATGTGCAGAGAATTTTCCAGTTCTGGATAAAGATGGTGTTTTGGATGTTTTCCTGCGCAGTTTCGAAAAAGTTTGCAGGCAGTACCAGCTACCAAAGAACCAGTGGGCAAAGTACCTCATCCCTGGTCTCAGAGATCCTGCACTGGAAGCATTTGCTGCGCTTCCAGCAGAATTTGACCAGGGCTATGATACGATTAACCCCTTAAGGACACAACTTCTGGAATTAAAGGGAATCATGACGGAATATTTCCATCATGTGTCCTGAACCCCTTAAGGACCAAACTTCTGGAATAAAAGGGACTCATGACGTCACACATGGGGTTAAGGGGTTAAGGCTGCCTTGCAAAAACTGCCTTGAAAAAAAAGGCTGCCTTGAAAAAACGGTACAGCCTTACTCCTGAGGTGTACAGAAAGAAATTCAGGACTTTGTGAAAGCGTTACACAAAAAGTTTTTGTGAGGCACCTGACGACAGCATTCCGACATTGGACTACTGGGCTGGAGATTACCACTTTGGAAAGTTTGAAAGACCTGTTAATAAAATAAATTTTTTTGCAGCTCTGCCCTGCCAATGTACAGGAATGGCTGCTGGACCGGTACCCCAAAACAGCATTGGAGGCAGGGTAGCTGGCAGATTTCCACACTGCCAACGGAGCAACAGTGGACTGGAGCAGAGGTTTTGCCAAGGGAGCATCCAGCTTGAAGACCACACCACCATTAGTGATATTGCAAAAGGTCTTGATGGTAAGGTATGTCTTTTTGATGATGATACTAAAATTTGCAACAGGGTTGATGTTCCAGGAGGGATAAGTCAAATGGCAAATGATTTAGAAAAAATAGAAAAATGGTCAGAGCAGTGGCAACTGACATTTATTTATTTATAAAATATTTTACCAGGAAAGATACATTGAGATATAATGTGGATAAGTGCAAGATAATGCACCTTGGACGTGAAAAAAACCTAAGGGCAGAGTATAGGATATTTGATGCCCTACTAACCTCAACATCTGAGGGATTTAGGAGTAATTATTTCAGATGACTTAAAAGGTAGGAAGACAATGTAATTGAGCAGCTGGAAATGCTAGCAGAATGCTTGGTTATATAGAGAGAGGTATTAGCAGTAGAATGAGAGAAGTGCTCATGCCATTGTACAGAACACTGGTGAGACCTCACTTGGAGTATTGTACGCAGTACTGAAGACCATATCTTTAGAAGGATATTGATACTTTAGAGAGAGTTCAGAGAAGGGCTACTAAGCTGATTCATGGATTGCAGGATAAAACTAACAAGGAAAGGTTAAGGGATCTTAACATGTATAGCTTGGAGGAAAGACGCGACAGGGGGAATATGATAGAAACATTAAAATACATAAAGGGGATCAACACAGTAAAGGAGGAGACTATATTTAAAAGAAGGAGAACTGCCACAACAAGAGGACATGGTCTTAAATTAGAGGGGCAAAGGTTTAAAAATAATATCAGGAATTATTACTTTACTGAGAGGGTAGTGGATGTACGGAATAGCCTTCCAGCTGAAGTGGTAGAGGTTAACACTGTGAGGGAGTTTAAGCATGCGTGGGATAGGCATAAGGCTATCCTAGATTGGAAAAAATGTTCAGCGCTGATAAGTCAACAGGGAATATAACAACAAGGCAGCACACCTATAGTAAGGGGGGGGTCCCCTCTAAACCCCTTAAAGTACGTATAAGAAGGAAAAAAGAAATAAGGGTGCGCCTTGAAAGAAGTGAAATAATACTTTTGAAAATGCTGGGAAGTCCTAGCAATGCTGTCAAACAGTCCAAAGTATAAGTAATCCACGTTCACAGGAAATGGTCCTAGTAGTACAGTAGGTCACAAATGTAGATTCGCTGTCCCAAAGTTGATATGTGGGAGAAGCAAAAAAACAAAAAAGGACTCCAATGGTACAGTATGTACAGTAAAGGATATTATGTGTATAGTAATAGAACTACTCACATTATCCAGAGCTTAAATCCAGCTCTGGTATGAATGGCACGAAGTGGAACAATCCCCCCTCAAGGATATATGAAGCTCCTCTCCTATTCTTTAGTGAGGTAATTCGATAGAGTAGTCCGGCTCAGGATAAAAGGAGATAAAAACGTATAGTGCTCCCTGTATAGCTATTTTGAATGATAAAAACAAAATAAAATATACTCACGGTATATAGAGCAGACGCACTGCTCGATGGGTAGCGTGTGGGTGGTACAATTCCCACCTAGGGATTCTTGGTGCTTCGTCAGTAAAACAGTGGTAGTCAGGTCAAGATAAAAATAGTAACATAAAACTATTAATAATAAAAGTATCAAAATACGGGTAATATAATACTATACCGACCAGTAGTTCCTGTTAAGCCGCATATGCGTTCCATTAGTGGATGATGCATGCGGTTTACTAACACCACGTGACGCGCTTTTGCTTACTTCCGCGTCACGTGATGTCGGAAATTACAGATCTTATTTTTATATACTTATATGCTTCGTTTTATAATAAATATGTAATGTATAACCCCCTATACCCATTCCCAATATCTATATGTACTCTTATGACGGTTTTTTATATTGTAGTGTATTATACCCCCACCTATGACGCTGATGATGTCATTTTGGCGGGATTTTTTATTTACCTATGTAATTATATGTTTCTTATATAAGTGCTATCTGTCAGGTCTGTTTTTCCTTATAAGTTTCTACTTAAAGGACCACTCTAGGCACCCAGACCACTTCAGCTTAATGAAGTGGTCTGGGTGCCTGGTCCTTCTAGGGTTAACCCATTTTTTCATAAACATAGCAGTTTCAGAGAAACTGCTATGTTTGTGAATGGGTTAAGCCTTCCCCTATTTCCTCTAGTGGCTGTCTCATTGACAGCCACTAGAGGCGCTTGCGTGCTTCTCACTGTGATTTTCACAGTGAGAGCACGCCAGCGTCCATAGGAAAGCATTATGAATGCTTTCCTATGTGACCGGCTGAATGCGCGCGCAGCTCTTGCCGCGCGTGCGCATTCAGCCGGCGGGGCGGAACGGAGGCGGATCGGAGGAGGAGAGCTCTCCGCCCAGCGCTGGAAAAAGGTAAGTTTTTACCCCTTTCCCCTTCCAGAGCCGGGCGGGAGGGGGTCCCTGAGGGTGGGGGCACCCTCAGGGCACTATAGTGCCAGGAAAACGAGTATGTTTTCCTGGCACTATAGTGGTCCTTTAATGAAGACCGTTGTGGCGATACGCGTCTAGGAACTTTTTTATAACTTTATATAAAATTCTCCAAGTGTTAATAAAGGAATTTTTGGCTATTTTATATACCGTTGCCACGTTCCTTTTTTTTTTCTATAGTATTATTTTACCAGTATTTTGCTATTTTTATTATTAATAGTTTTATGTTACTATTTTTATCTTGACCTGACTACCACTGTTTTACTGACGAAGCACCAAGAATCCCTAGGTGGAGATTGTACCACCCACACGCTACACATCGAGCAGTGCGTCTCCTCTATATACCGTGAGTATATTTTATTTTGTTTTTATTATTCAAAATAGCTATACAGGGAGCACTATACGTTTTTATCTCCTTTTATCCTGAGCCGGACTACTCTATCGAATTACCTCACTAAAGAATAGGAGAGGAGCTTCATATATCCTTGAGTGGGGATTGTTCCACTACGTGCCATTCATACCAGAGCTGGATTTAAGCTCTGGATAATGAGTAGTTCTATTACTATACACATAATATCCTTTACTGTACATACTGTACCATTGGAGTCCTTTTTGTTTTTTGCTTCTTCCACATATCAACTTTGGGACAGCGAATCTACATTTGTGACCTACTGTACTACTAGGACCATTTCCTGTGAACGTGGATTACTTATACTTTGGACTATTTGACAGCATTGCTTGGACTTCCCAGCATTTCCATACGTATTATTTCACTTGTTTCAAGGCGCACCTTTATTTCTTTTTTCCTTCTTATAAAGCTATCCTAGACTTAAGATAAACCAGGGACTAATTAAAAGTATTTTGAAACCAGAATAGCCAAAATATAACCTCGACAATTAATCGCATCATACTTAAAAATGTGCTATATAATCGAATGCCTCTAAATGTTACGCTTTGTATAATCGAATGTTTGTCACTAGTGATGTCCCGAACGGTTCGCCACGGATGGCGAACATATGCGGTAAACTTTGACCCTGTACCTCACAGTCAGCAGACACATTCCAGCCAATCAGCAGCAGACCCTCCCTCCCAGACCCTTCCACCTCCTGGACAGCTCACTAAGAATGCAGCTTCAAAATGATGCTGTCCAGGAGGTGGGAGGGTCTGCTGCTGATTGGCTGGAATGTGTCTGCTGACTGTGAGGTACATGGTCAAAGTTTACCGCATATGTTCGCCGTCCACGGCGAACCGTTCGGGACATCACTATTTGTCACTACTGTTGGGGCATTGACAAAATGACTGTAACTCACAAAAATAACGCACGCAAAAATAAAGAATTCTAAAAAAAAAAAGTATTTTGAAATATTGGGCAGACAAGATGGGCCAAATGGTTCTTATCTGCCGTCACATTCTATGTTTCTAAATCAGACATGTGTGTTGTGGATATGGCTGTGATATGGCTTAGGGACTAAAGGCAAGCCGTTTTTGGGGGAGGTGTGCGAACACATGAGGGCTACCCCATTCGACACAGCTCTCACCTCGCGGAAAGAGTATTGGCAGACTGCAGCCACTGAAACTACAGGCTAAAGAGCACTACTCACCACTGGACCACCAAGGCTGGCAGTATCCCCTCCCCCCTCCTTCACCAAAGGTAAGAAGAAGGGTGGGGGGGAGTATGAAGCGCTCTTTAAAATTTATTTTAAATAAAAATACAAAAAAAATCCTTATCCCTAAGCACCCCCCCTCCAACACACACACACACACAGCACCCCTCCACACACACACAGCACCCCACACAACAGTGTCTGTGTGTATTTTTCCACTTGAGTGAAGATGTTGGCAGCATCAATTCTGGAGGAGCTGTACTGGAGGAAGCTGTTCCTTCTAACAAACGACAGAACAGCCCCTCTAGTATCACTGGGGTTGAGAATGTAAAAAAGGCTAGACAGGTTGTGGTAGTACAAACTGGTATACAGGCGCTAAAACTAATAATACAATATAAAAAACAGCTGCTGTAACACCTCGATGTAATCTTTCTTACTTACACCAACTGAAACACAAAGTACAAAATACAAAGACCGCTGTAGCGCTACATACGTATATTAAACGTGGCTGAGTTTACCCAGAGAGTATTCATTCCAAAAAGGGGGGCCAAAAAAAGCCTACGAAATATATCTATAAAATAAGAAAAAACTCCAATAATGTAACACTGTATAAGACAAACTAATAATACAAGATAAAGCTTTACACTCACATCCTCCTGAGCTTAACGTTAAGCTCAGGGATAAGCACTTGTAGGTCCGTACAAGCGACCTTCCCCTTCTTCTTATCAGAAGATCTTGTGTGCTTGCCTCAAATTGAAATAACACAAATATGGTGCAGTATGTATATTCAAGATACCTTAGTGATTTAGTCCGTGTTGTACTCACAAACGTAGAGCCTCTATAACGGCTCTGTCTCAGCGCGTTGTATAAACCGGAGGTATACTCCTTTAAGCAGGAACCAAAGCAGCCCACAATCTAAGTACTATCAACTTTATTATATATAACAGTAAAAAGACCCTTCAGGGGTTAACAAACTATAAGTAAGTTAAAAAGTATTTAAATTACAATGGGCAAAGATAAATGTCTAAAAAATACTCCCAGAACGCGTTTCACCGTGTCTCCTACGGCTTCCTCAGCTGGGTCCAATGTGTATCTGTCATCCTCAAATCCTGCTCTTATAGTATCTCCTCGTGTTGCATTTTCAAAAAAGCGCGCCTCTTTTCCATTGATTCTGCCGGTTCGTAGATTGTATTCCAAGCCTCGTTCTCCTTCTCATATTACTTCTGCATATGACGTCACTCTCAAAGTCACATGACTCGTCCGTACACACATTCTTGTGCGTACATTTTACCAAGATGTTAGATGCGCCGGCAAGTGAAGAACAGCAAGCGGATTAGTACAAAAGTTAATATTATGTGATAAAAATATATAATAGTCAATCATATAATCTATACACATAATTCTTAATATCCATCCAAAAGTTACCGCATAAGGGTTTATAGCAGGCCCTTTATGCAATAGGTGTATAATAAATAAATATCCTAATATCATAAATCACTAAATATCAATAGTATAATTCCATATATAAAGAAAGTATACACTTTACCAAAGTATCAATTAGAAAAAGAATGGGGCGGAAGAACCAAACACAACTAGTGAATGGAAATGCCGATCCATAGAAAAATACCTCCTAATATCAAGTGTCACATAAAAATGAATGAAAATCTTTATTAAATACGAAAATGTGAAAAAATAAGTGCCAACACCCGTTAAAAACCTGGGTACAATATAACTCCAAATAATTAAATAGTTACAATTATCGAGGAGATGTAGTTGAATGCAATAGTCTTGTAAGCACAGACAAAAATAAGGATCCCTCAATACACTAAATTAGTGTTAATAAGGAGACACTGCAGTCCACTGCTATACTTGAAAAAAAGGTACTATAGCACTGGGAAGAAATCCTAAAAGATATATATATAGAGAGTGTGTGGGCAAATATCAAGACTTGCTAAAAGGGTAATAGATAAAGAGGGAAGAAAGTAACCTCTGTGGGACTCAAAATGAAGTCTCCACAGTCAAATACCAAGAAAAAAGCTTCCCTAATAAAGCGTAATCCTAATGAGCCCTAAAATAGACTGTCTAACCCACATACACCCTCCTATCTGCTGCTTCGTGGCAGCCTAGCATAGTCCCTAGATATTCAATAGTTGAAAGCAGTTAGGAGAAAGGGAGAGGACACAGTGTAGACCCAGGTAAATAAATAAAGAAAATAATAAAATCACAGCATCGGCTGATCACAGCTCGACGCGCGTTTCGGCGTGTAAATTACGCCTTTATCAAGAGCCAACCGGCATGTAGGAATAGAACCGCTTATAAAGGGAGGGGATACACCCCTTGAAGAGAATCCTCCAATGAAAAAGGTTTACCTCAATGATTGACGTAGTGACACTCCCCAGGTAGCCCAGCCAATCAAAAAACGATGGGCGTGGATAAATCCAAGATGATTGGATATCAGCGAATGTAAACAAAAAGCGGGGAGGAGATTAAAGCCGTCATGTCAAAAATATGAGGAAACCAAGTGATCACGGATTAAAGTATTGGAATAACAATGTAGCCACCGATATAGTACTGAATAGTTACAGTAAATATAATATGGTTAGACTTCGGATGGAAAGGGGGATTGTAATAAAAAAGTATCATATTGTTCCCCCAACCGAGGACATTTAGAGTGGTTACTATAGCGGCTGAGGTAAATGATTGCCTCAAAAGTTATACCTTCAATTACATCGTGATAATAGGGAATATATAACACCTGGGTAAATCTCATATAATTAAAGTTCACAGCCCAGAAAGGGAGATAGAAAAGTCTCAAATCACTATAGGGCTATAAGTGAACATTCAAAATAAGAAAGGAGGATTCACAGTACAAAATGGTCCCTAAAAGTAGACATGCCACGATAAAGAATTAACATTAGTCAAAAATGTGTACTAAAAACGATCACTCTTATGAAGTAGTGCTAGTCAAAGACCAAAATTGGAAAATAATAGATGAGAAAAATAATAATAATAATGCAATAGTATAAAGAATGAAATGAGAATTATGGAAAGAAGTAGTGATAACGAATAGTAAAATATAAATAGTATGATACAAAAAACAGAAGGGACAAATAGAAGGGAGGATTGATTTATTGATTAGCTCACTTGATTATATTGTAGTGAACTCAGATGAAAGGGGAGAAAGAAAAACCCTCATTTAAACCTCTTGGGTTGAGAGTATTTAGTTTGTAAATCCACCTACATTCACGCTGGCGAAGAATTTTATCAAAATCGCCCCGCCTCTGATTCCGTTTAACAAGTTCCAAACCACAGAAGCGTATATCTTTGGAGGAACCCCCATGTTGTTCTTTTAAATGTCTCGAAATAGGAGTATCAAGTCGATTTTTGGGGGATCTAACATGTTCTTTAATACGCTCTTTAAATTGCCGAAAGGTTTTACCCACATACATCAATTTACAACTGCATATTAAAAGGTATACCACACCTGTGGAGTTGCAGTTGAAGAAGTGAGTAATTTGGAAGGAATGTAAGCCTTCACTATCATTCACTTTTTTTGAATCCCTAAGGATGAATTTGCAGGCTACGCATCTACCACAGCCAAAAGATCCCACTGGCATTCTACGTCCAAGCCAGGTAGTCTTAGAAGGTTGTTTGGTCACATAATGGCTGGGCACGAGAATATCTCGTAAGTTCTTTCCCCTCCGAGCTGTAATGGTAACTTGTGAGCCCAGAACTTCTTTCAAGTGAGTGTCTTTAAGTAAGATGGGCCAAAACTTATGAATAGAGCGTTTCACCTCATCCCAGCCAGTATCAAAAGTGCCAATCATCCTAATCGTTTTGTCGGCAACTTTGTTTGGCATGGGAGGATCAGACAGGAGGGTTATCCTGTCAGTTGTTAACGCTCTAAAGTAGGCCCTTTTAAGACACCTATTGGGATAACCCTTCTCTCTAAATTGCTGTCTTAAAATTCTTGCTTTAGTCTGGAAATCCTTGAGGTCAGAGCAATTACGACGTAGTCTCAGGTACTGACCAGTAGGGATCCCTTGTTTTAAAGGTTTAGGATGGAAACTATTCCATCTTAAGAGAGAATTAGATGCAGAGGGTTTCCGAAAGAGAGTGGTCTCCAAAGAACCATTCGCTGAGATTGAAATTGTGAGATCAAGAAAGTTAAGAGATGAACCTCCAAATTCTGCAGTGAACCTAAGATTGTCTTCATTGATGTTCAAAAGGGACACAAAATTGTCAAACTCCTCATTGTTACCCTGCCAGACTAAAATGACATCATCGATGTATCTGTACCAAAAAAGAATTTTGGACAGAAAAGGTGACAAATCGATGGATGACTTAATCTGTTCCTCCCACCAGCCTAGATGGAGGTTGGCGTATGAGGGTGCGCAAGCCGTACCCATTGCTGTACCACGTTTCTGGTGGTAAAATTTATTATGGAACAGAAAGTAGTTATGAGAGAGAATGAATCTCAATAGTTTGAGGGTAAAAGAGGTATGTGCTTGATATTCAAAGCCTCTTTTGTCAAGGAAATGTTTGACATGTTCGATGCCCCTATGGTGTGGAATAGAGGAGTATAATGCCTCCACATCGAGGCTACAGAGGTGGGCCGTGGGTTCAATGTGTAAATTGGAGAGGAGGGAAAGTGCCTGTTTCGTACCCCTGATGTAGGAGGGTAAATGCTCGACAAAGGGTCTAAGTATCTGATCAATATACAGACTCCCATTCTGGGTTAAATTATCAACTCCAGACACTATAGGCCGACCCGGTGGGTCCTCAAGATTTTTATGTACTTTAGGTAGGCAGTAGAAGGTTGCTATCTTCGGATGGCGGTTCAAAATGAAGAAATATTCTTCATCAGATAGCAACCCTCCACTGCGACCTTCGTCCAAAATGTCCTTATAACTTACAAGGAAACTGTTAGTTGGATCGGACGGCAAAATCATATAGGTGTCTGTGTCTTCTAATACATTTAAGACCATACGTTCATATTTAACAATGTCCATAACCACTACGTTACCCCCTTTATCTGCTTGTTTAATGATCAATCTGTCATTCTCCCTAAGTGATTTAAGGGCAGTTTGTTCCTTTCTAGACAGATTATCATTAGGGAATGCACAGAAATGTTTACTTTCGATACCATCAATTTCACTTTTAACGGCCTCAAGAAAAAGGTCGATGTTCCTAAAGGTTGCAAAGTTGGGAGTAAAGCGGCTCTTAGGTTTAAGGTTTGTTTGAGTCAGAAGCGGTTGGGCATCATTTGCATCTAAAAGAGAGACTAGGGTATTGAGACAATCAATATCAGTGTTAGAGAGACCCAAAGAGCGTGCTCTCTTTTCTTTATTTACTTGGTGGAACTTATGTAGTGCCAGTTTACGTACAAATAAGTGTAGATCCTTAATCCAAGTAAATTTGTCAAAAGCTGGGGTAGGTACAAAGGAAAGTCCTTTTTCCAAAATACTATACTGCGATTGATCAAGTGTACATGAAGATAAATTAATGACTTGTGATTTGGGAACAAAGGAGACTTGTATATCCGAGCTAAAATTCAATAACGTCTCCTTCTCCTCCCTTCCCGCCCCCGGTTCCTGAATTGATAGCGTGTTTGGTAGTTTGGGAACGCTTCCTGCTGATCCACCTCTAAAAAATCAACCCCTTTCTTTAGAATACTACGGGGATTAGTAGCCATGGATGAGGTAGTAGTTGAGGATTGAGAATTTGAAGGTACAGCATTAGAGTCGGTATCTGAGGAATCGTATTCAGACGTCAAATTGTTTTTAGAATTACGTCTCATACGTCGTGTTGGGAAATTATACACATTGCCCAGCTGATAGTCTCTTGAATCTCTAATAAATTTCTGATGTTTGCGAAATTTAATTGAATCTTGATACCGATCTAAATTTACTTTAAGTTTACTTTCAAGGGGTTGAAAACTAGGCTCGTTCTTAAATGTAGAAAGTTTCTCAATTTCCTCCCCCAATTTGAAGTTAGTGCTCTCAAGTTTAGCTCTCTCAAAAGTGCAAATGATTTCCATAAATCTTTTTGAGCAGGTGCCTGCAGATAATTCCCATTCTTTCATGAAATCGGGATTATCTGTATAAGTTGTGGGTACATTTCTTACTCTTAGACCTCTTGGTATCATGTCCTTTTTAATATAGTTCTCCAAGGAAGATACCTCCCAACATGTCCTGATCTGTTGTTTATATAGTTTAGTTACTATATTAAAGGACTGATTAATATCAGGGGATTGTGAATTATTAGCTAAAGTATCATTCGAAAAAACATTATCAGCGTCTTTACACCATGTATTGAAATCCAATTTATTGGTTAAAAAACCAGCCATAATAATACAATGTGATCAGTAACCTAGGTATTGAAACCTTGAAAATCAGAAAAAGAAAGAAGAAAAGGAAGAGGGGATGAAAAAATCACGCCCTCTACCTATAAAGGTTACAGGAGGTATAAGGGGCATAAGGAAGGTATAACTTTTGAGGCAATCATTTACCTCAGCCGCTATAGTAACCACTCTAAATGTCCTCGGTTGGGGGAACAATATGATACTTTTTTATTACAATCCCCCTTTCCATCCGAAGTCTAACCATATTATATTTACTGTAACTATTCAGTACTATATCGGTGGCTACATTGTTATTCCAATACTTTAATCCGTGATCACTTGGTTTCCTCATATTTTTGACATGACGGCTTTAATCTCCTCCCCGCTTTTTGTTTACATTCGCGGATATCCAATCATCTTGGATTTATCCACGCCCATCGTTTTTTGATTGGCTGGGCTACCTGGGGAGTGTCACTACGTCAATCATTGAGGTAAACCTTTTTCATTGGAGGATTCTCTTCAAGGGGTGTATCCCCTCCCTTTATAAGCGGTTCTATTCCTACATGCCGGTTGGCTCTTGATAAAGGCGTAATTTACACGCCGAAACGCGCGTCGAGCTGTGATCAGCCGATGCTGTGATTTTATTATATTATTTTCTTTATCTATTTACCTGGGTCTACACTGTGTCCTCTCCCTTTCTCTTACTGCTTTCAACTATTGAATATCTAGGGACTATGCTAGGCTGCCACGAAGCAGCAGATAGGAGGGTGTATGTGGGTTAGACAGTCTATTTTAGGGCTCATTAGGATTACGCTTTATTAGGGAAGCTTTTTTCTTGGTATTTGACTGTGGAGACTTCATTTTGAGTCCCACAGAGGTTACTTTCTTCCCTCTTTATCTATTACCCTTTTAGCAAGTCTTGATATTTGCCCACATACTCTCTATATATATATCTTTTAGGATTTCTTCCCAGTGCTATAGTACCCTTTTTTTCAAGTATAGCAGTGGACTGCAGTGTCTCCTTATTAACACTAATTTAGTGTATTGAGGGATCCTTATTTTTGTCTGTGCTTACAAGACTATTGCATTCAACTACATCTCCTCGATAATTGTAACTATTTAATTATTTGGAGTTATATTGTACCCAGGTTTTTAACGGGTGTTGGCACTTATTTTTTCACATTTTCGTATTTAATAAAGATTTTCATTCATTTTTATGTGACACTTGATATTAAGAGGTATTTTTCTATGGATCGGCATTTCCATTCACTAGTTGTGTTTGGTTCTTCCGCCCCATTCTTTTTCTAATTGATATAAGTAACTGGGGTTAGGCCCCTTATACCTCCTGTAACCTTTATAGGTAGAGGGCGTGATTTTTTCATCCCCTCTTCCTTTTCTTCTTACTTTACCAAAGTATTTGGTGTACCAGCAAATGGATTATCAAAGGATTAGAATAATAAAAAATAGTATAAAAATCCATAATACAATTAATATGCATAATCTTAATTATTAACCATTAATAAACAACAAACACTTTCTACAATAGCGGTGTAATAAATGCATATCTTCATAGAATAAACAATCCAATAAAAACATATGGTGCAATTTCATCTAAAAAATATATCTCTTAAAAGCTATATAAACTTTTTTTTCTTCTTCTCTCTCTCCTTCTTTTCCTCCCTCTTCTCTTCTTCCTTTATAAAAATAATAAATATTTCCTAAAATTGTTATAAAAAATGGCACATTTCGAAATCTGCATTGAGACCGTGGGGGATAAGAGCATTTAATTCGAAAATCCACTTCATTTCTTCTATGCTAAGTTTTTGATTAAAATTCCCTCCTCTCCAATCTTTTGAAACTTTTTTAACACCTAAAAAAAACGGTACCAACAGGGGACTGGTTATGGCAGGGGTAGGCAATCTTTTAGCAGCAATGTGCCGATATAGGATTGTGATATCCCGTAACGTGCCGATCCTATTTTTTTTAAATTTAGGTGTGTATGCTGCCGTATTCTGCTTGTGTTATTTTTACTGTAATTGCTTTGTATCGTTGTATTTGTGCATATATGAGCTATTATATTGTATATGTTCATTAGTAGTTTATGGTATCGTGTATGATACATATGAATGTGGGCTGTGTATGAGGGCTGCTTGTGGAATTGTGTGTGGATGGATATGTCACATTGTGTGTTTGGTAATGTTTGGGGGCTGTTTGGGATATTGCATGTGAGAGCCTGCATGTGGGGTTGTGTGCATGTGTGTGGATTGTTAGTGGTGTTGCGTTTGTGGGGATTGTGTGTATGTTTGTGTGTGGGCTGTTATTCTGCATTTCTGTGTATATCTAGCAGTGTGGGTGGCTTCCCTGGATTCCAATGGGGACCAGGCTGGCCAGATACAGGTCAAGGACAGGAGCTGCAACACCAGCTGCGGGCTGCTCTACTACAGTGTGGATTCCCATTCACAAGTGCTGGAAGGAAGTGATCTGAGATCACTTCCTCTATGTGCTGCAATGCATAAATTGAAGATTGTCCTTCACCACCTCTTCGTATTAGCAGATATCTGAAGTTTTACTTGGACTCCTGATAGGCCGGAGCCTGTTTGGCTCTAGCAGCCTTGAGTGCCGTGCAAAGACACATCGAGTGCCGTGCATGGCACTAGTGCCATAGGTTGCCTACCCCTGGGTTATGGTATTGTTTATAATGTGTGGGTATACTGTGATTTTCAACCCCTCTAATAATGTTCCTGCTGTGTTCCTCGATCCTAGTATGCAGGGCTCGAGTGGTTTTCCCTACATAATTAAGACCACATGTTATCATTTCTCTGATTTTATAATCTTCCTTACTTTTAAAATGCGTTATCTTTCTTTTCTTACTTCCTGTTCTCTTACACACTAAACAATAACCGCATCCATAGAACCCTTTCTCTTCATCCAAAAAGGTGTCGTTCTTTATATGATCTTTAATATAACTTGAAGTTAAAAACTTTCGTAAGTTACCCATTACTCTATGGGCAAAATGTGGGCGTCCAGATAAAATAGTATCTAAGGCTGGATCTAGGTGTAGAATGGGCCAAAATTTACTAATAATCTTTCTAATTTTAAAATTTTCCGAGTTGTAATTACAGATGAAAGGGACATCTTCTGTGTTTGATCTTTCTCTCTCCTTATATTTCAGGAGATCCTTTCGTTCAGTTTCTTTCACTCTTAATCTATTTACCTCTAATTTCTTCTCTTCATAACCCTTTTCTAGAAAATCATTCTTAATCCTAGTTGATTGATCCTCGTAATTTCCCAAATCCGTACAATTTCTTCTAATGCGCAAGAATTGACCTCTAGGCGCATTCTCCAGCCAAGGAGTGAAATGACAGCTTTCTCTACTAATAAAGCTGTTAGCATCCACAGTTTTAAAGAAGTTTTTTGTTTTTATCACCCCATCCTCTATGAAAATAGTTAAATCTAAAAAAGCTATTTCTAATTTGCTCCATGTGCTAATTAATTGTATACCCCAAGTATTAGAGTTTAACAAAATTAAAAACTCCTGCAGGGACTCCACCCCTCCTTTCCAAATAAAAAAGATATCATCAATGTAACGGCCATAGGAAACCAAGTTTTCCCCCCAAACATGTCCGTCATATACAAACGTACGTTCCCAATATGACATGAAAATATTGGCATAGCAGGGGGCAAACTTGGTCCCCATGGCCGTCCCATTGATCTGGAGATAAAATTCTTCCCCAAACCAAAAAAAATTATTCTCCAAGATCAGTCTAATCCCTTCCAAAATATACTGTATCTGGATGTCCTTCATATCTGTATAACTTCTAAAAAAATAATCAACTGCTTCACATCCATAAACATGGGGTATGTTACTGTATAGAGCTGCAACATCGCATGTCACCAACAGCCAACCCTCTTCCCATACACTATTTTCTAATAGATTTAAAACTGCTGTTGTATCTTTAACGTATGATCTTGTTTGAAGGACTACCGGTTGTAACTGTAAATCAATATAATGGGATAACCTGCTTGAAATGGAGTCTATCCCTGCCACTATAGGTCTCCCTGGAGGATTTTCAAAATTTTTATGAATCTTCGGGAGAAAATAAAACACTGGTGTTTTGGGGGTATAAAATATTGATATAATCAAATTCCTTTTTATTAAGGATCTCTAATTCAAAGCCCTTTTTTAGAAAAACTCTGAATTTATCCTCTATAATAGTACTAGGGTTAACAGTGAATTTCTTATACGTAGTAGCATCTGTTAAGATGCGCAAAGCTTCCTTATTATACGACTCTTTGGACATTACTACTATTCCCCCCCACCCCCTCCCTTATCCGCTGGTTTTATCACCAATTTATTGTTAGTTTTCAATTCTTTTAATGCTTTCTTTTTCGTTAAATTGTCATTAAATGTATCTTTTACTTTCATTTTTTTGTATTCATTCAAGACCATAGTCTCGAATATGATCATGCTTTCTGAAATCATTTGTTTAGAGTAGAAGTTAGATTTTTTTTCTTAAGTTGGTATGTTTAAATTCATTTTCCTGATGTAATTGTCTTTCTATAGGGTTCTTGAGAAAGAATTT
>OW240920.1:114265230-114286561 GCA_933207985.1 Pelobates cultripes | reverse complement strand
AAATCTTAGCCTCTCCGTTGAAGAAGAGAAAAGTCACCTCCAACATTGTATTTCAACAATACACTGATAAAGGCAAGATTTTAGACCCGTAAAACATTTTGACAAATTAGCAAAATATTAAAGTGAACTATATTATTTTAAATTTGAAACTGATGGAACAGAGCTTTTTTTCGTTTCCTCTGTCCTTGTCCTTTTCAACTCCCTTGCCTTACCTATGCCGCTGACCACTGATGAAACCCAACAACTTGTACAACCTCTTGATTTAGCTAAAATATGAAAAGCTATCACCCAATTGTCACCTCACAAGGCCTTGGCCCTGCTGTGTCCTTTCTAAATAATTTTTTTTTCCATGCGGTTAATATGGCCCAGGTTTCCTCACGGCTCTATTTTTTTTTTTAAGCCAATGTCACAAGCCAGGGGCGCCTTTTGTTTATTTTTTTGTTTATAATTCCATAGAACCTCGGGTGTATAAAATGTAACAACACCCAGATATGTCTAGAATAGCTATTGCAATATCACTTTTTCCCTCTCACTCTCAGCAACTGAACCAGCACCCTACCAGCTCTTCTACCACATTTGGAGCGTTATGGTAACATTTCAAACTACAATCTTGAGCAAGCCAAAATTACAGAATATTCCCATTGGTCTCCCACACTCCAGTGTTCTGTCCCTTTAAACACATATTTATTTGACTGGTAATCTACCTATATTGCATATCTTGAAATGTGATTAACCAAATCTGTTTAAAACAGTTTTAAACACAATTATTTACTGCTCTTTAATGATTGCAAAGTAAAATTATCTAAATGAATATCTGTCAGGAGTAGGCAGGCAATATCATAAAATTATTAAAAAGATATTGCTCCCATGAATTTGATGTTTTTTTGGTTATGACCTATATAGATCCCAAAGTCCTTATTTGCATATTGTTTTACATGCTTTATTTGGGATAACTAGGAAGCTAAACTACTTTTAGGTTTATTGCCACAATTCTCAAAATTAAATAGGATTACCAAATATTTATCTGTGCTACCAATCTTATATCTTGAATTCAGTGATTTCCCTTCATAGATCTAACAGTGCCATACAATGGGACGATATATATATATATATATATATATATATATATATAGAGAGAGAGAGAGAGAGAGAGAGAGCATAGTTATGAAACAGCGGAAGACAAAGTGTGGGATCAAGTTCACTGACAATGATTGGTTTAAGTCTATAAATATTTTACAAGGTTTTGCTAGATGTTACAAACATATGGACAGATCTGTTATCTCATATTGTTGAAGATGTAGAGGACAGGAAGGTACAATGTTACATCGTTGTGGTTGTGTTCATTAATTCAACTCTTTTGGTAAAAAGTCACATCTCTATCTACTCTTCTCTTTCAATATTACCCACCTATCCTATGAGCCAGTCACTTACCTGTTACAGCCTTTTCTAAATCCCTTTCCATCTCATCTCTAAATGTTAGTCTCATTTGTGCTCTTAGCTGCTTGCAGTCTTATTGCTTTTAGCTGGGAACAAAAAGTATGTCCCTCATTTTCCCAATTGGTAGATAAATTGCAGCTATATTGCACATATGAACACGGCCCTAGAATCTGTTTCAAAAAAGACTGTTATTTGATAAAGTATGGAAGCCATCGGATCGATTCTTAACAATCTCAATGACGATTAGATGCTCTTTTAGGAATAAGCCTGCTATTGCATATTTTTGCTTTATAGTCATAATTAAGGTTGGTTTTCAGAAAATAAGTAATGGTCCAGGCACTCAAGGTAAAGCTTGACAAAGAAACATAGAATGTGACGGCAGATAAGAACCATTCGGCCCATCTAGTCTGCCCAATTTTCTAAATACTTTCATTTGTCCCTGGCCTTATCTTATAGTTAGGATAGCCTTATGCCTATCCCACACATGCTTAAACTCCTTTACTGTGTCAACCTATACCACTTCAGCTGGAAGGCTATTCCATGCATTCATTACCCTCTCAGTAAAGTAATACTTCCTGATATTATTTTTAAACCTTTGTCCCTCTAATTTAAGACTATGTCCTATTGTTGTGGTAGTTTTTCTTCTTTTAAATATAGTCTCCTCCTTTGCTGTGTTGATTCCCTTTATGTATTTAAATATTTCTATCATATCCCCCCGTCTCGTCTTTTTCCTCCAAGCTATACATTTTAAGATCCTTTAACCTTTCCTGGTAAGTTTTATCCCGCAATCCATGAACCAGTTTATTAGCCCTTCTCTGAACCCTCTCTAAGGTATTAATATCCTTCTGAAGATACGGTCTCCAGTACTGTGTACAATACTTCAAGTGAGGTCTCACCAGTGTTCTGTACAATGGCATGAGCACTTCCCTCTTTCTACTGCTAATACCTCTCCCTATACAACCAAGCATTCTGCTAGCATTTCCTGCTGCTCTATTACATTGTCTGCCTACCTTTAAGTCATCAGAAATAATCACCCCTAAATCCCTTTCCTCATATGTTGAGGTTAGGACTCTATCAAATATTCTATACTCTGCCCTTGGGTTTTTACGTCCAAGATGCATTATCTTGCACTTATCCACATTAAATGTCAGTTGCCACAATTCTGACCATTTTTCTAGTTTACCTAAATCATTTGCCATTTGGCTTATCCCTCCTGGAACATCAACCCTGTTACATATCTTAGTATCATCAGCAAAAAGACATACCTTACCATCAAGACCTCCTGTTATATCACTAATAAAAATATTAAAGAGAATGGGTCCAAGTACAGATCCCTGAGGTACCCCACTGGTGACAAGTCCAAGTTTCGAATATATTCCATTAAGTACAACCCTCTGTTGCCTGTCACTCAGCCACTGCCTTACCCATTCAAAGGCCCTGTTAGGGGTCGAAATGTTGCTTTCAGCTGCTCCTATAAAGCTGCTCACTTTATTTTCTGAAAATTACATTGCAAGGATTGTAATTATTTGCTTTTTGTTTTGTATTTTATATGCTACGGTTGTCTCACCTCCCCCCAGACGTGATATAAAGTACTACTTCATGTTGATTTTGTTTGTTTTGTAAAACTTTACAAAATTCAATTATACACATATATAGAATTATAAAAAATATATAATTGTATCCTCTTAATTAATTAATAGTAAAAGCCCACTTTGAAAATTTGGAATACAATTTTAAGGACATGTTTTAGAGAAAGATATGGAACGGGAAATTAGTGCATATGTAGGCTGCAAAAGTAATTAATGGCAATTACTATTTTAGTGATGAAGTACTTGAAACCATTTAGCATAGAAAACTTGAATTTGTTTACTTTAGAAAAACAGCATTACAGAGGGAATATTGATAGCATTATACAGGATAAAAAGATCTGTTAATCGCTTCATTAAAGGATCATTAAATGTACCCAGACCACTTCATCTCATTGAATTGGTCTGGTAACTGTGGCCCTGTAGTTTTTAAAAACGGCAATGTTTACATTGTAAGGTTAAACACACCTATAGTGGTTGTCTTGTAGACCGCCACTAGAGGCATTTCCTGAACAACAACTGAGTATCAAATACAACTCTTAGGAAAGTATTGAATTCAGAAGCAATTTGGTGCTCACACCTTGTCCCTAAGGCTCCTCTTTGAGAAACATTGGATTGGATATATTGTAGATGCGATGCCTCCATGTTGACGTGGCAGAAGCACAGCAGGCAGCACAAAAGTAAAATCTAATTATGTACTAGGGCATTATAGTGTTAAGAATACAAATGTGTATTCCTAACAATACAGTATTTCGTCAATGAGACTATACAAAGACCAAGAAGTCATCTATTTTATAGGAAAGGGTTCTTTAGTGTGAGAACAAAAAAATATGCAGAAACCGCTATCTGAAGTGGTGGTTTTATCAGATTCTGAATAGAGTTTTAAATGACTGGATGCGTTTTTGGAAAAACAGAATATTCAAGAATATAATCGTTAACATGCATATTTGTTGATCTAGGTAGGAAGAGATCTGTTTTCCATTTTTGGAATCAAAATGGAATTTTTTTTTCTCATTTTGAGGTACAATTGGAAATCTAATTGCACTAACAGTCTATATTACTATGTAATTATGCAACTACCTTGACCTTTGGTTATTCCCCATTCATTACTGAACTAATTTTAGTTGTTTTGTCCTATTAAAATTGAATCAACATCTGTATATAGTTGGTTTCCACTATATCATTTTTATTATAGGACTAATATTTACATTTTGCATTTCATTTCAGGTATCTGCAAATTCCATATGTATTTAAAGGAACACTATAGAGTCAGGAAAACAAACTAGTTTTCCTGACACTATATAATCCTTAGGTCCCCACCTCCCTCAGGACCCCCACCCGCTGGGCTGAAACCCCTTCAGCCACTTACCTTTATCCAGCACCGGACTCCCTCGGTGCTGGTGACCTTTCCTCCCCCTCCGACGTCAGCTCCCGAGTGGAGCCAAATGCTCATGCGCAGCCAGAGCCGCGTGCACATTAAAAACGCCCATAGGAAAGCATTTCTCAATGCTTTCCTATTTACATTCTGCGTGCTCAATGCGATTTTCGCAAGTGAGCGTCAGGGAAGCGCCTCTAGTGGCTGTCAGGAAGACAGCCACTAGAGGCTGGATTAACCCTGCAATGTAAACACTGCTTATGTTTCTCTGAAACTGCTATGTTTACAGCTGCAGGGTTAAAACCTGGGGGACCTGGCACTCAGACCACTTCATTGAGCTGAAGTGTTCTGGGTGACTATAGTGGTCCTTTAAGTTTGGCTTGTTTTAATAAAACTAAACATCTGTTGTGATTAAAAGATCTGTGTTATGGGATAATTCCATACCTCCCTGTAACTTTTCAAAATATCATAAATCCTGTACATGGGGGGTATTGTTATACTCAGGAGACTTCACTGAACACAAATATTTGTGTTTCAAAACAGTAAAATGTATCACCACAATGATATCATCAGTGAAAGTGCCGTTTGTGAGTGAAAAATGCACAAACGCCACTTTTACTGACAGTATCATCGCTGTGATATGTTTTACTGTTTTGAAAAACTCATATTTGTGTTCAGCGAAGTCTCCCAAGTATAACAATTCCCCCCATGTACAGGTTTTATGGTGTTTTGGAAAGTTCCAGGGTTAATATAGGGCTTGCCCATTTCAGTCACGAACGCTGGCCAAAGTTAGCATTTTTATTTGTTTTTTGCATTTTTTTAAACAAAAACTGCACTTTTACTGGTGATATCGTCGTGATAAGTTTTACTTTTTAAAAAACTCATATTTGTGTTCAGCGAAGTCTCCTGAGTATAACAATTCCCCCCATGTACAGGTTTTATGGTGTTTTGGAAAGTTCCAGGGTTAATATAGGGCTTGTCCATTTCAGTTTGCCAGATTGGTTTGCTGGGTCTATGTTGCATTTTGAGACCATATGGTAGCCCAGGAATGTGAATTAACCCCATCATGGCATAACATTTGTAAAAGTAGACAACCCAGGGTATTCAAAATGGGGTATGTCCAGTCTCTTGTAGTAGCCACTTAGTCACGAACGCTGGCCAAAGTTAGCATTTTTATTTGTTTTTTGCATTTTTTTTAAACAAAAACTGCTCTTTTACTGGTGATATCGTCGTGATAAGTTTTACTTTTTAAAAAACTCATATTTGTGTTTAGCGAAGTCTCCTGAGTATAACAATAACCCCCATGTAAAGGTTTTATGGTGTTTTGGAAAGTTATGGGTTAAATATAGGGCTTGGCAATTACATTTTCTGGACTGTCTGCCTGGGTTGCCAGGCAGGTACCTCAAATTATAACTAATAAAATCAAATAATTGTGTAAAATTAATAGTTAAATGTATATGTAGAATGTGTGTGTGTGTGTGTATATATATATATGAGTACACCCCTCACATATTTGTAAATATTGTATTATATCTTTTCATGTGACAACACTAAAGACATGATACTCTGCTACAATGTAAAGTACTAAGTGTACAATTTATTTATTTATAAAATATTTTACCTGTATAACAGTGTAAATTTGCCGTCCACTCCAAAAAAACTCAACACACAGTCATTAATGTCTAAACCGTTGGCAACAAAAGTGAGTACACCCCTAAGTAAAAATTTCCAAATTGGGGCCAAAGTGTTTTTTGTGTCCACTTTTATTTTCCAGCACTGCCTTAACCCTCATGAGCATGGAGTGCACCAGAGCTTCACATGTTGCCACTCCTCCATGACAACATCGTGGAGCTGGTGGCTGTTAGAGACCTTGCACTCCCCCACCTTCCGTTTGAGGATGCCCCACAGATGCTGAATAGGGTTTAGGTCTGGAGACATGCTTGGCCAGTCCATCACCTTTACCTTCAGCTTCTTTAGCAAGGCAGTGGTTGTATTGGAGGTGTGTTTGGGGTCGTTATTATGTTGGAATACTGCCCTGTGGCAGTATATGTTGGCATTCATGGTTCCCTCAATTAACTGTAGCTCCCCAGTGCCAGCAGCACTCATGCAGGCCCAGACCATGACACTCCCACCACCATGCTTGAGTGTAGGCAAGACACACTTATCTTTTACTCCTCACCTGGTTGCTGCCACACACGCTTGAAACCATTTGAACTAAATGGGTTTAACTTGGTCTCATCGGACCACAGGACATGATTCCAGTAATCCGTGTCCTTAGTCTGCTTGTCTTCAGCAAACTGTTGGTGGGCTTTGTGCATCATCTTTAGGAGAGGCTTTCGTCTTGGACGACAGCCATGCAGACCAATTTAATGCAGTGTGGGGTGTATGGTCTGAGCACTTACAGGCTGACCCCACACCCCTTCAACCTCTGCAGCAATGCTGGCAGCACTCATACGCCTATTTCCCAAAGACAACCTCTTCTTGGTTGACCGTTCATTTTTCACGAACGTGCTTGTTCGCATGCGTGGTCAATGGAAATTGCCACGCATGTGTGAAATCAGTTATACATAGGGTACACCTATGACGTCACACACCAATTTAAAGCGGTAAATTTTATTATTTAAATTCTGGATGCTACTATTGTTCTATCCTTTTGTGAGTTGAAAATCTTCATTGCTATTTGGTTTCTTCCGTGTTGTTTCTTCTAAAAAAATTAAAATAAGCAAGTTACAAACCTATAAAGTAGAGTAATTATTAAAGCGGCACTGTCATGCCGAACATTCCTTTCCCCAATCAACTTCTCTTCTCTTCCTCTGTCAGGATCTGTTCTTCATTTCTTCCTGTCTGCTCTAGTTTTCTTTAAAACATAAGACAAAGTAGGGAGGTTTCCTACGCCTGACCATCTCTGATCAATGGAGGAACAAAGTGTGCTCCATTTCCTGTGGTCAGAGAAATTTCCCCACAATTCTTACCTTTTCTCTGTGATCTTGCGATGCTTCCTGTCAGTATTCCTGAACGTCCTGTCATTTAGACAGGATGCCGGCGAAATTACCAAATTTTGTCCTAACAGAATGAGAACAGTTTCTCCATTTGTGTTAGGACGTAATTCGGGTCTTTGTTCGGATCGGAATTTCATTTGAATTAATTAAATTCCGATCCGATTCGTTCTGCTGCTGTATCTTGCAGCCGCTTAGCAGAAACTCCATATATCCCACGGTATTAGGGAGCTATCTACTAAAAGGCTGAAATACCTAAATTGGTTTTTCAGCCAAATTTACTAATACTAAGTAAAAATTAGTATTAGTAAATAATCTGCCCCTACTCGCTATACCATGAGTAGGGGCATGTCTATTAGCTGCTCACTGTTAAACCCCCCCCCCCCAAAACAAAACGTGTGTCCCCCCCAGCCCCTACCCCTGAGCGGTGGGTGGGGTCCCTAAAATACTTCAAAGGGGACTTGTGGCTGCTCACTGTTGTAAAAAATAACAAAAAAACCCTAGTGTTCCCCCTGCGCATGTGGGATCTATTAAACTGCAGGGGGACCTAGCGTCCCCCCAGCCCCCCACCCATGAGCGGCGGGTGGGGGCCCTAAATGAAAATGGGGAGCCTATCGTCCTCCATCTCGGCCCCCACCCATGAGGGGCGGGTGGGACCCTAAATGAAAATGGAGAGGACCTATTGTCCCCCCTGGACCCCACCCATGAGCAGCAGGTGTGGGCCCTAAATAAAAGGGCCGAAGGGTGGGGGCTAAATGTAAACCCCCTCCTCCAGGTGACTAAGGGTCCCTAAGCCCCTAGTCACCCCTGCCACCCAAACATTTTTTAATAAAGACCTACCTACCCCCCTCACCCTAAAAATAGTGAGGGGGGACGACAAGAAAACTATATACTTGTAAATAAAAAATAACTCGCCATTTGATTTTTTTTTTTCTAAAATCTTCTTTTTCAGCCCCCAAAAAGTCCAAATAAAAATCCATAATACCCGTCGCAACAGTAAAATAAAATAAAAATCAGAGCTCAAAAAAACAGATGAAAAAAAACAAATCGACGAATAAAAAGTAATCCATCTTCACCTCTTCACCCAGCGAGGACACAGTGCTTCCCACACCCTGCAATTTGACTTAGAGCACTCTGATTTCAAGCCAACCAATCAGAGTGCTCTGAAAGGTAAATGAAGAGACTGACAGGTAAGGTTACCCGTCACAGCACTCTAATTGGTTGGCTTCAAAAGTTCTTTGGAATTTTCCCATGCTGTGTAATTTGACTCATAACACTGTGATTGGTTGCTTTTCACTAAACTAATGCAAATATTTACATAAGTCAACAGTACAAGTGTTCTTCTTAGCTACAAAGGGAAATGACCGTAATTTTCAGATTAACCTGTTTATACCCAAAATTTACCGATTTGTAGCCAAATGTCTGTGACAGCATTATTATTCTCTATACTGCGTGTCAGGTGTAAAAGACAGAACGTATATCAATGATTGTCAGAAAAGTAAGATGTAGAAGAGGTGCCGAACAAAGAGCTGTAGATTTCTTCATTTAACCCCTTAACGCTGTTATGGCGTTCTATGCCGTCCCGCACAAAAAGGGCTTTAAAGCCGTTGCGGCGGCATAGAACGCCGTAACGGCTTGCAGCTCCTGGAGGTCCGGTGGACTTATCTCTGCCGCGATCCTCTTCTGGAGGGCTGCCTGGCAGCCCTCCCCGGGCAAATGAGGCCCCCGGGGGCCATGTGATCGCTCTTAAAGAGCGATCACATGGCCCCCTATAGCTGTCTGAAATGTCAGACAGCCCCCCTGCTGGTAGGAGGTGTAAAAAAAATACTATTAGACATGTTTAAAATTAATTAAAAGTATTTTTATATATATAATATATGTATATATATATTATATATATATGTAACGTCATACAAAGTGTATTTTAATATTAATATAAGTACATATATTAGTATTAAAATACACTTAGAATGACGTTACATATATATAATATGTATGTATATTATATATAATAGATATATACACATATATTATATATATATATATATATATGTATAATTACAATAATAAATAAATAAAATAATAAAATAAATAAAATATTGAAACAAAATTTAATATAAATTATATATTCATATGTAATTTCATTTTAACTGTATTTTGTTATTAATATATATATATATATATATATATATATATATATATATATATATATATATATATATATATTGGTAACAAAATACACTTAGAATGACAATCTATATATATATCTATCTATATATAAAATACAAATAACCGCAAATAAATATATATATATATATATATATATATAGATAAATACATATAAAAGATTACATTAATCTACACGTAGAATTTAAATACCTATAAATGCATATGTATTAAAATTCTACGTGTATATTTAAGTAATCTTTTAACATAATTATGTGATTTGATTAAAATTTGATTGACATGCCTGACAACACAGGGAGAAAGTGCAGAGAATTTAATTCGCAAGCACTATATTTGACCCTGTAACTCTCCAAGACACCATAAAACCTGCACATAGGGGTTACTGTTTTACTCGGGAGACTTCGCTGAACTCAGACATTAGTGTTTCAAAATGATAAATTGTATTACAACGATGATATTTTAAGTAAAAGTGATGTTGTTTGCATTTTTTTACAAACGAACGGCACTTTTATGGACTATATTATTGTTGTAATATGTTTTACTGTTTTAAAACACTAATATTTGTGTTTAGTGAAGTCTCCTGAGAATAACAGTATCCCCCATGTACAGGTTTTATGGTGTTTTGGAAAGTTAGAGAGTCACATATAAGGCTTGCATTTCATTTTTTTTTACATTGAAATTTGCCAGATTGGTTATGTTGCCTTTGAGAGCGTATGGTAGCCTAGGAATGAGAATTACCCCCATGATGGCATACCATTTGCAAAAGTAGACAACCCAAGGTATTGCAAGTGGGGTATGTCCAGTCTTTCTTAGTAGCCACTTAGTCACAAACACTGGCCAAATATTCGTTTTTTGCTTTTTTCACACAAAACAAATATGAACGCTAACTTTGGCCAGTGTTTGTGACTAAGTGGTACTAAAAAATACTAAACATACCCCACTTTCAATACCTTGGGCTGTCTACTTGTTCAAATGGTATGCCATTATGGGGGTAATTCTCATTCCTGGGCTACCACACCATCTCAAAGGTAACATTACTAATCTGACAAATTTCAATTTGAAAATGGAACGTTCTATATTTGACCCTGTAACTTTCCAAAACACCATAAAACCTGTTAATGGGGGCACTGTTGTAGTCGTGAGACATCGCTGATTACAAATATTTGCATTTTTCTGCAGTAAAACCTAACAGTATTATGACATTCACAGCTAAAATGTCAGATGGAAATATAAATTTAAAAAAAAAATCTTATTTTTTCACATTTTTTAAAATTTTATTCTTAATAAATTATTTTCCATATATGAATAGTTAATGATAAATTAAAGCCCTGTTTCTCCTGAACTAAATTATATATAATAAGTGTGGGTGCACTTAATGTGACAGCGGTGAATTACGGTTGAACAGACATATAGTGCAAATTCCAGTTTTTGTTTACGTTTTGTTTTGACCAGAACGTGCACTATTGACTCCGTCCTAAAGGGGTTAATCTGGATATTCTTTTAAAAATTTTTTTTTTTATATATTCTTTATTTTGATTGTGCAAAGAGATTAACATTCATGCTCGCAGTGCCACAACAGCAACTGCTGGCAATTCAATGCATACAATGTTGTAATATAGGATTAAGTTGCACATTTTGGTAGTTTAACTGGTCAATTCAAAACATACTATAATATAGATAATGGTTAGTAGTGAGAAACGGCTACACATGGTATCGTTAACAGTTGTCTTCATTATACAGGCTGCAATGTTTTAAGATAATAGGTCAGAATATTGAAGTAATAGTTTAAAAGTGTGAAGATAGTGAATATAATAATAAAAAATTCTTGGGTGTGGGCGACTTAAGGTCGGCTTGAGAGTTGACATATGTCTGGAGGTGAGCGGGAATACTTTCATGCTTTTCTTTAGTCTTGGTGTGGCTGCCGAAGGATGGCAACTTTTACTGCTTTATAAGCCGTCACTGCTCGGGATTATTATGTGACTTAGCTTAACGCTGCTGCTGCATTCCCAGTTATAGCACGCCCGTCAGCAGTTATATCCCGTCCGTTCGTGTTGTATGTCTCACCTTGTGTCCCTTATTGTCTGCTCTACCTCATCCACATTCTTGTATCCCATCTCCCAGTACAGTGGTCACTCTCACTCCTTTATGCCCTGTCCCCAGGGACGTATTAGCCGCGAGGCAAACAAGGCATTTGCCTTGGGCGGCATTTTTCAGGGGGCGGCAAAAAACGTCGCCCCCCAAATGCCCAGGGCAGATGCCTTGTTAGCCTTGCGGCTAACTGACATCCCGAGCGGCCGGGCGGGCGGCCGGCGAGGGAGCACTTCCCATGAGCTGACTGCTCAGCTCCCTCGCGCACCGCAAAGTGAGGCTGGGAGCCGGAAGATGACGTCATCTTCCGGTTCCCAGCTTCACTCTGCAGCCGACGCGCGAGGGAGCTGAGCAGTCAGCTCATGGGAAGTGCTCCCTCGCCGGCCGCCCGCCTGCCAGCGCCGCCCGCCCTGCAGCCACTGGACCACCAGGGAGAGAGACCCCCACCCCCCCCAGCACTCCCAAAGGTAAGGAGGTTGGGGGGGGATTTAAATAAAAAAAAAGTTAATGTGTGTGTGTGTTTGTGTCTGACTGTGTGTGTGTGTGTGTTTGTGTCTGACTGTGTGTGTGTTTGTGAGTGTGTGTGTGTGTTTGTGTCTGTGTATGTGTCTGACTGTGTGTGTGTGTGTTTGTGTCTGACTGTGTTTGTGTCTGTGTATGTGTCTGACTGTGTGTGTGTGTGTGTTTGTGTCTGACTGTGTGTGTGTATGTGACTGTGTGTGTCTGTGTGTGTTTGTGTTTGTGTCTGACTGTGTGTGTCTGACTGTGTGTGTGTTTGTGTCTGACTGTGTATGTGTGTGTGTGTGTGTGTCTGACTGTGTGTGTGTGTGTTTGTGTCTGACTGTGTATGTGTCTGACTGTGTGTGTGTGTGTTTGTGTATGTGTCTGACTGTGTGTGTGTGTGTGTGTTTGTGTCTGACTGTGTGTGTGTGTGTTTGTGTCTGACTGTGTGTGTGTGTATTTAGAAGGTGGGGCGGGGGGAAGGGTTGGGTGGGGGTGGCGCGGGGGGGAGGGGGGCGCCTGAGTTTTGTCCTGCCTAGGGCAGCACAAAACCAGGATACACCACTGCCTGTCCCCATGTGTCACTAGACCTCTCCCAGTCTTTGAGGTGGTGTTGTGCCCGCTGATGTTCACGTGCCCTATTCTATATCCTTCATTTGGTTGCTTGTGTGTGATTTGCTGTGCTGTGAGCGCATTGCCCAGTGTAGTCTAAGGGGGATATTTTATTCCCTGCTCTAGTGTTTCTCAGAAGGGCAGCCATTGATCACAGTGGAATAGGCTATCTATATGGGTCTAGAGTGTATCTTTAGCTGCTTAGGGGCTGCTGCGCAGTGTACCTTAATGGTATGGTGTCTGCTCTCCCCGCCGTACGTGCCGTGTCCCTCTCCTTTTCCCTCTCGCTGGTACACTTGCTCGTCCACGTCTTTCCCTATGTCTCCAGCAGGGGCCATGTGGTAAAAGTGTTGGGCCTGAGGTGTCCGGTACATTGGGGCTACCCTTGCGATATCAGATGATGCACCTCTGAATAAAATATTTTAAGTTGAAAGGGAAGAAACAAACAAAAGGGGGAAGTATAATAAAAACAGGGGTAATTGACAAGATAGATACTTGAGGGCCTGTAAAGAGCTTAGTTCACCCAAGTGTCGCCAACTTGCAGGTAGGCAGGCGTGTGTTCAGTTCTGTAGCGTTCTAACAGTCCTATGGAGGGTTCTGTGGATGTGGCCTTCTCTGTGCCCCTGTCCCCTCGGAGCCTCTCTCCCGTGCTGCGTTGTTGCCCGTGGTGCTGGGGGTCTTGCTTCTCCCCTGTCCAGGGGGTAAGGGCTGAGGGAGTTGGAGCTCCTGTAGGAAGTTCGTGGGGTCTTCCACTGCTGACAGCGAAAAAACTCTGTCCCCGTATGGCACCACCAGTGTTCCAGACGCCCCCCATCTGTATCTGATACCGCGGTCTCTTAGCTGCCGTGTGATTGGCATGAATCTTCTCCTTTCTAGCAGCGTTGCAAATGGTAAGTCATCAAATACCTTGATGTGAAGGTTATCCACCGTGGTGGTGGGCGTCTTCCTTGATTGGGCCATAATTGTCGCTTTTACCGCTATGTCTCGTGTAAGTGCGATAATGTCCCTGGTGGTGTCTGCGGGGAGGGCCACAGCCTTCTGGATCCTGAATGCCGCTGTGATTGGCCATGTTTCGCCATTTTTCTTTGCTCCCATCGCGATCGCCATTTTGCTTGTAAACTCCAGCAAGGCTTCTGGGCCTATTGTTTCCGGTGCCTGGCTTCCATCGTGGTCACCGTGCGGGTAAGTCGTAGGAGTTGTTGGGTCAGGGAGGTCACTTAGGCTTGGGTCTCAGCAATGAGAATGTCTCTGTCCCCTTCTCTAGTCTCCACTGCTCCCAGACTCGCTGTGACTCCGGTTATCTCAGACCGCACCTCGTCCAGATCCAACTTCCATACCCTCCGTAGGTCTAGTAATAGCTTTTTAATATCGCCTTTTGTAGAGGGCGAGTTGTCAGAGTCGGAGTCTTCCATCTGGTACACCGCGTTGGCGGTCTGTGTGGTCGGGGGGCCCCTTTCTTGGGCTGATGCCTCCGAGTCACTGGAGCTTTGGTTACCAACCCATGCCATCTTAGTCTGTGTCTGCTTTTGCGGCCTATTGAAGGACCGTCTGATGTCAGGCGTATATGAGCCCTCCAGGCAGGTTAGTTTCTTATGTTTCTTGATGTCGGGGGTATCTGGATCAGTATTAGGCTAGTTTTCTGGTCCGATTGCTGCAAATTTGTGGCAATTTGTCGTTTTAAACAGCCGGAGCTCCACACCAACACGTCTTGTTAGCTGCTCAGCTAGCCACGCCACCCCCATCTGGATATTGTAAATGTCAGTTTCCAAAACAGGTCCTTCTATTATCTTGTGCATATGTCATGTATCCCTCATTTCCATATATATAAAACGTGAAAATAATATTTACTTGGTACAGTTCCTGAACATCGCAGCATATCAATGGACGCCGGCCGCTGTGGACTCACGCAGTTAAATAGCCCCACCTCCGTCCTCAGCAAGACACCGAAGTTCATGTGACATCATGCAGATGGCGTACACACACGTTCTGGGGTCAAAAGCAAGGTACAGCCAATCGGAGCTGAAGGAGGTCTATTTATGCCCAAGTTACCTGATAGTCATTGCCCTGTCGTGGTTTCCACTAGCTGGTTTTCCAAGAGTGTGTTCCTGATCGTGTTTTTCTGGTATTTGACTTTGGCTTTATTTCGACTTCCCTGATTTCTGGTATCCTTGACTTTTGGCTTTCCTCATCGTTGTGTCTCGTTCTGTGTCCCTGACCTCGGCCAGTATTCTGACTATTCTCTGGTACATTAAGTCCGACTATTCTAAGGTCTGCTAAGACGCTATCCTGAGTTCAAGGGTGTGATAGAATTCTGCGTGCTGGATCAATTATAATCCTAACAATACGACAGGGCCATAGATCCTGCAGATTTGTGTCAGCACATAGTAGCTTGCGAAAGAAAGCTAGAGGAAAATGATCACAGTATGGATCAATTTGCCCAGGCTTTCAATATGCTCCTAATACGTATGGCTCATTTGCAGCCTGAAATCCCTCTGGCAGGTACACCTCCGCCTACTGTACCTACACCTATAGTGTATGAGGATCTTTCCCTTTTAAATCCCTTTTGGTTCTTCCCCATAGGCCACGTGGATTGGTGATTATCCAATGCTGGAGATTGAAAGTCTCTTTAATTGTCCTTATTAGCATTCATGTGAGAGTTTAATGTGTAATTCGACAAATTATGGTGCTCTTTTTATCTACCAATATGATTGGTGGGCAGTGTTGGTTGGCGGAAGTCATTGGGCAGCCTACAATGGTTGGCAGAAATGACATTGTGGATCGCCGCATACATCACCCGGCTCCAATCTTGCGGCAACCCAATCCGCCATGAACACTCCCATTACTTGGTGCACATGCGCCTGTCTGCAAAGGGAGAGGGGGGAAAGGTCATCCAAGGAGGAGGTCTGAGGTGGCGAGGGGTGGCGCCATATAAACAGTGCATCGTCCTGCCTAACATTCCTACAACCTCGCCACCAGACCATCCCCTCTCTCCAAAACAGCTCAGGGGAACATGTATATGCCATATTGGTAAAGCGAGATAGTGTGGGCAAATGTTACATGAGAATGAAGGAGATCAGGAGGAAATAGGGAATAAAAAAGCAGAGAATAAAACATAAAAGCAGGGAAAAATCATAATAAACATAGATTAATACATAGTAAACATATATATATGCAATTAGTGTAATCTTTACTGCCTATATATATAGTTAAACTATATCTATATTGTATATAAATATAAGAATAGAGGAAGAAGTTTGTATATGCAGGAATAAGTATGTTCTAAACACTGCCAGTGTAATTATTCACTCTAGGCAGGCCCGGTGGGCTGCGGTGGCCATGGGCCGAGGCCGGCAGGGAAGGTCACAGGACATCCCCTGCCGGTCTATGCAGGGCCCGTACTATCCGAGCGCCGGTCCCGCTGTGTTACTTTATGATCTCCCTCACCGGCCCCCTTGTGATAGACCTGCGGCTGGGGAGGGAGAGGACCCGGCGGAGCTCTATCTTGCCATGGTTCACTCATCACTGGACCACCAGGGATAATGTGATCGTGCCTGAACCCCCCTCCCAGGTACCACCGTGCCAGACCTCCCCCCCCCCCAGGCTAAAGGTAAGAAGGTGGGGGGGATATAATGCCTGCTTATTTATTTTTTATTTTATTATTTTTTTACCCCCCAAACACACAATCCCTTCTAATATTCACACACAGCACACTCACACACATCACACACAGCACTATCACACATAGCACTCTTACACCCATCACACATAGCACTCTCACACCATCACACACAGCACTCTCACACCCATCACTCTCACACATAGCACTCTCACACCCATCACACATAGCACTCTCACACCCATCACACACAGCACTCTCACACACATCACACACAGCACTCTCACACCCATCACACACAGCACCCTTACACACAGCACCCTCACACACAACACCCATACACACAGCCCCCACACATTACACACAGCACCCCTCAAACACAGCATCCATCACACACACATACTGCACCCTTCACATACACACTACATCCCTCACAGACATCCACTGCACCCCTCACACATACACACAATACTTACAAACATATTTATATTATATATATATATATATATCTATCTTTCTTTGCTGAGTTGTCAGATACAAGTGAAGCGGTTGATGATGACGATGCGTCTGTGCATGTCACGTCCGTGGATGTCACGTAGGTGCCCGCTAGAAGAGAAGAAGAACAGGTGGAAGTTCAGATGGGGAGACAGAGAGGAGGAGGAGGAGACGAGTTGGAAGCAGGGGGAGGTCATCGCAAGGAGCTAGTGGCACAGTCAGACAGCATGCATCGGTACCTGGGGTCAGCCAGACAGCACGCCAATCAACGCATGCTGTTGCCACCACCAGAATGCCGTCATTGCAGAGCTCAGCAGTGTGGCATTTTTTTTGTGTGTCTGCCTCTGACAACAGCGATGCCATTTGCAACCTGTGCCAAAAGAAACTGAGTTGTGGGAAGTCCAACATCCACCTAGGTACAACTGCTTTGCGAAGGCACATGATCGCACATCACAAACGCCTATGGGATCAACACATGAGTACAAGCAGCACACAAACTCAAAGCCGCCATCCTCCTCCTGGTCCAGCATCTTCAGCCACGTTAACCACTGCTGTCCTCCTTGCCCCCTCTCAACCATCCGCCCCTCCGTCTCTCGCCTTGAGCAGTTCCTGCTCATCTGCCCACAGTCAGGTGTCTGTCAAGGACATGTTTGAGCGTAAGAAGCCAATGTCACAAAGTCACCCCCTTGCCCGGCGTCTGACAGCTGGCTTGACTGAACTCTTAGCCCGCCAGCTTTTACCATACAAGCTGGTGGAGTCTGAGGCGTTCAAAAAATTTGTAGCTATTGGGACACCGCAGTGGAAGGTACCTGGCCGAAATTTCTTTGCACAAAAGGCAATCCCCAACCTGCACTCGATTGTGCAAAAGGAAGTAATGGCATGTCTGGCACAGTGTTGGGGCAAGGGTCCATCTGACCACTGATACCTGGTCTGCAAAGCATGGTCAGGGCAGGTATATCACCTACACTGCGTATTGGGTAAACCTGCTGACAGCTGCCAAGCATGGAATGCGTGGCTCTGCAGAGGAGTTGGTGACACCGCCACGACTTGCAGGCAGGCCTGCTGCCACCTGCTCTACTCCTCCTACTCCATCCTCTTCCATAACTTCCTCGGCTGAGTCCTCTTCTGCTGCTGCGTCTTGCTCCACATCAACGGCACCCCCCCAGCTCCCCAGGTACTATTCCACATCCCGGATACGGCAGTGTCACGCCGTCTTGGGGTTGACTTGCCTGAAAGCAGAAAGTCACACCGGACCAGCACTCCTGTCCGCCCTGAACGCACAGGTGGATCAGTGGCTGACTCCGAACCAACTGGAGATCGGCAAAGTGGTTTGTGACAACGGAAGAAATTTGTTGGCGGCATTGCATTTGGGCAAGTTGACACATGTGCCGTGCATGGCACATGTGTGTAATCTGATCGTACAACGCTTTGTGCATAAGTACCCATGCTTACAGGACGTCCTTAAGCAGGCCAGGAAGGTGTGTGGCCATTTCAGGCGTTCCTACAAGGCCATGGCGCACCTTTCAGATATCCAGCGGCGAAAAAACATGCCAGTGAGGTGCTTGATTTGAGACAGCCTGACACGTTGGAATTCAACACTACTAATGTTCGAGCGCCTGCTCCCACAAGAAAAAGCAGTTAACGAGTATTTGTATGACCGGGGTGCTAGGACAGCCTCTGCGGAGCTGGGAATTTTTTTGCCACGATACTGGACGCTCATGCGCAATGCCTGTAGGCTCATGCGTCCTTTTGAGGAGGTGACAAACCTAGTCAGTCGCACCGAAGGCACCATCAGCGACATCATACCATTTGTTTTCCTCCTGGAGCGTGCCCTGCAAAGAATGCTGGATCAGGCCGTAGATGAGCGTGAAGAGGAAGAGTTGTGGTCACCATCACCACCAGAAACAGCCTTATCAGCATCGCTTGCTGGACCTGCGGCAACGCTGGAAGAGGATTGTGAGGAAGAGGAGTCAGAGGAGGAATGTGGCTTTGAGGAGGAGGAGGAAGACCAACCACAACAGGCATCCCAGGGTGCTCGTTGTCACCTATCTGGTACCCGTGGTGTTGTATGTGGCTGGGGGGAAGAACATACCTTTAGTGAGATCACTGAGAACGAGGAACAGGACATGAGTAGCTCGGCATCCAACCTTGTGCAAATGGGGTCTTTCATGCTGTCGTGCCTGTTGAGGGACCCTCGTATAAAAAAGCTGAAGGAGAATGACCTGTACTGGGTGTCCACGCTACTAGACCCCCGGTATAAGCGGAAAGTGCCTGAAATGTTACCGAATTACGGCAAGTCGGAAAGATGCAGCAGTTCCAAAATCAATTAAAAAGTATGCTTTACACAGCGTATAAGGGTGATGTCACAGCACAACGGGAATCTAACAGGGGAAGAGGTGAAAGTAATCCTCCTCCTCCCACGACCACGCCGGCAAGGACAGGACGCTTTACAGACGTGTTGTTGATGGAGGACATGCGGAGCTTTTTAAGTCCTACGCATCGCCACAGCCCTTCAGGGTCCACCCTCAGAGAACGATTTGACCGACAGGTAGCAGACTACCTCGCCTTAACTGCAGCTATTGAAACTCTGAGGAGTGATGAACCCCTTGACTACTGGGTGTGCAGGTTTGACCTGTGGCCTGAGCTATCCCAATTTGCGATAGAACTTCTGGCCTGCCCCGCTTCAAGTGTCCTGTCAGAAAGGACCTTCAGTGCAGCAGGAGGTATTGTCACTGAGAAGAGAAGTCGCCTAGGTCAAAAAAGTCTAGATTACCTCACCTTTATTAAGATGAATGAGGGATGGATCCCGAAGGGACTGACAGTGGGCAATACATTCTACTAAAAAAGGCCTGATGAGGGGGACGTAACAGGGTGTCGCGGCTGCCAGCCCGCCGCGTGATATTTAAATCCCTAGCTCATCCCAGTACCTTGCCCTGTCGTGGTTTCCTGTTCCTGGTTTCCTGAGAGTGCTTTATCATTGTAAATCTGATTTACTGGTATCCTGATCTTGGCTTTTCCCTGGTTATTCTGAATTCTGGTTTCCCTGACTTGGCTTGTGTAAATGGTATTGTGTATTTTCTGGCTTCCTTGACCTCGGCTTTCCCTTTGACCATTCTCTGTCTCTAGCGTATTAGTCCGGCCATTCTAAGGTCCGGTTTACGCTCTGTCTTTTTATTTTCCTTTTCTTGCCTATGTATATGTTTACATAGTTTATGCGTGCTGGACCACACTAGTAGTCATGACATTGGGATTAAACTGATAAGAATAGTACTACTTAACACACCACTCCTATCTGGCGGCACATTAGATCGCACGCGCAGTGCCCCAAATTTGAAGAAGGAGGACCGACCAAGCATCTTTTCCCATCTCCCGGTTCCTAAAATCGATGCCATATACACGTCCCCTGATAGGGGACGTAACAGGGATTAAACTGATAAGAATAGTACTACTTAACACACCTAACACTCCTATCTGGTGGCACATTAGATTGCACGCGCAGTGCCCCAAATTTGAAGTAGGAGGACCGACCAAGCATCTTTTTCCATCTCTCGGTTCCTAAAATCGATGCCATATACACGTCCCTGGTAGGGGACGTAACAGGGATTAAACTGATAGGAATAGTACTACTTAACACACCTTATAATAATGCAGAGAGAGGCAACGCAGAGAGAGGAGTCTGAAGAAGAGGAGTCAGAGGAGAAAGGTGGCTTTGAGGAGGTGGAAGACCAAACACAGCAGGCGGTGTTGTCACCTTTTGGGGACCCTTGGTGTTGTATGTGGCTGGGTGGAGGAAGAGACCTTCAATGACATCAGTGAGGACAAGGAACGGGACATGGCTAGCTTGGTATCCAACCTTGTGCAAATGGGGAGTTTGCGGTTGTGCAAATGGACTGTTTGCAGTTGTTTGTGGTGCGTTAAACGGGGAGTTTGGTCTGTCACTGTGAAGCGGGAGTAACCCTTACACTACCTGATCGATACAGCATCATACCTGATGTTTTAAAGCATGTTATTCCAAACAATTTAGGAATGTTAGTTGATTGATGCCTTTTATAGATTAAAAGCAGACTCTGCATCAACTATGTAATTTTCCATGGGAGTTTTGCCATGTATCCCCCTCCGGCATGCCACAGTCCAGGTATTAGTCCCCTTGAAACAACTTTTCCATCACTATTGTGGCCAGAAAGAGTCCCTGTGGGTTTTAGAATTCACCTGCCTATTGAAGTCTATGGCGGTTCGCCCGGTTCGCCCGTTCGCGAACCGAAAATGTTATGTTCGCGACATCACTATTTATACACTCTGAATCCATTATATACACACACTCAGATCTCCTACATATTCTGGGTCCTTCACACACACACTAGACTCCTGTATACACACACACTGCACCATCTACACACACACACACACACTCCATATGCTAAAATACACGCTATGGATC
>OW240920.1:114251834-114265130 GCA_933207985.1 Pelobates cultripes | reverse complement strand
GCCAGTTAGTTTGCTGTGTTCGAGGAATGTTGCTGACAGAGTGGATGGATTATTGGGAGAGGCTTAGGATGACCAAGCTATCATGGTCCTTATTGGTACCACTGACAAAGTCAGGAAAATGGAGGGTCCTAAAGAATGAGTTCACGGAGTTAGGAAGTAAAAAGGACTTCCAAGGTAGTATTTTCAGAATGCCGATTTCAGCGATCCAATGCTTTCCCATAGGGAAATAGGATTGGCTAAAAATCATAAATTCTGATGACAACAAGGATGAAACAAAAAAAGAAACAAATTGAAAAAATTGTGGCTTAGTGACAAAATAAACCAAGAGATTAAAAATAAGAAAATGTAATTTAAAGCATTTAAATTGGACAAATCAGAGGCATCCTATATAACATGACCAATAATGCATGCAAAAAGACAATTAGATGAGCTAAATTAGAAAATGAGAAAGTGATAACCAAAGAGAGCAAAACCAATCCCAAAACAAAACATTAAGAACACGAATAAAAAAAAAAATTAAAGGGTAGGTACACTGAAAACATATAGATAGGCAAGTTAGATAATGAAAAGCAGGATTTAATCAGAAATTTTTCCTCAGTATATATTAAGGATGATTCTATGGGAAAAGATATGCAAATTATTGCTGAAAAAAAAATTGGATGACTCAAAACAAGGTGCTGTTGCAACTAAACAAAGTTAATGTAAACAAATCTTTGGAATTTGACAGTATTCACTCATCAGTACTTAAAGAGCTGGTGTGGAAATAAGCTATTCTTAATCTTCTGAGATTCTTTTTTTTCAGGAATTGTACCAGATGATTGGAGGAAGGCAGATGTGGTTGCTATATTCAAAAACTGTTCAAATCTTTGCCTAGAAATTGTAGACCTGTGAGCTTAACATTTGTGGCTAGTATTTGAAGCAGTGGTACAGCTACCATGGTCGCAGCTGCCCTGGAGTTGGCCCTCTGGCCACCTTAGGGCGCCCCCGATGTCGCGTTTATTCAGTAAGGTGGAGTAAGCACTTGCTTACCCCACACGGCAGATGTCTACTCTACCAATATATGCTGGATCGGGGTGGAGATGAGGCAGGCACCTGGCGTCGACTGTGAGGGAGGCTCATCTTGCAGTTCCTCGCTCCTCCCTCACGTGCCCTCTGATGCTGACAGACAGAATATGACGTCATTCTGGTCCCAGAATACTAAACAGGGCTGGGGAGGAGTGAGGAACTGCCCCACACTGGACCACAGGGTGAGGACCCACAGCATCCCTCCAAAGGGTAGGGTGGATGGGCCTCAAAAATAAAATTAATTTGTGAGAGTATGTATGAATGTGTTTGTGTGTCTTTCACAGCTGTGGGTATTTGGAGAGACACAAGGAGGAGCTGCAGGTAGGAGAGACACATGGTGGAAGGAGAGAGACATGGATGGTCTGGGAGGTGAGAGACACATGGAGAGGCTAGGCTGTTGGGAGAGACACATGGAGAGGCGGGAGCAGTGGCGTACATACCAGGGTCACAGGGGGCGCGGCTGCGACCGGGCCCGGCCCACCAGGGGGCCCGGCCGCCCCTGCGACCCGGTATGTAGCCACAGGGCCAGCCTCTTCCCCTGGGGGGCCCAGGAGGCGGCCACCCCAGGGCCCCCCGAGGCTGGCCCTGCTGACCCCAGCGGGCAGGTGGCCGGTCGGGCAGGCGGGCGCGCGAGGGAGCACTCAGTGCTTCCTCTTCAGCTCCCTCGCGCACCGCACTGATGCCGGAGCCGGAAGATGACGTCATCTTCCGGCGCTGGCATCCCTACGCGGCGCGCGAGGAAGCTGAAGAGGAAGCACTGAGTGCTCCCTGCCGGCCGACCCGCCCACCCAGTAACCTGCCTCCCAGGAGCCCAGCAGCACCACTGGACCCCAGGGAATCCCCCCAGCACTCCAAAAGGGTAAGGAGGCTGGGGGGATTAAATTTGAAAAAAAAAATGTGTGTGTGTGTGTTAGAGTGTGTGTGTGTGTTAGAGTGTGTGCTAGGAGTGTGTGCGTGTGTTAGAGTGTGTGTTTGTGTGTGTGTTAGTGTATGTGTGTGTTAGATGTGTGTGTGTGTTAGAGTGTAAAAGTTAGTGTGTGTGTGTGTGTGTTAGGTGTGTATGTGTGTGTGTTAGAGTGTGTGTGTGTTAGAGTGTGTGTTAGTGTATGCAAGTTAGTGTGTGTGTGTGTGTGTGTGTGCTAGTGTATGCGGTGTTAGAGTGTGTGTGTGTGTGTTAGTGTATGTGTGTGTGTAAGTAGAGTGTGTGTTAGTGTGTGTGTGTATGTTAGTGTATGTGTGTGTGTGTTAGTGTATGTGTGTTAGAGTGTGTGTGTGTGTTAGAGTGTGTGTTAGTGTATGTGTGTGTTAGTGTATGTGTGTGTTAGAGTGTGTGTGTGTGTTAGTGTATGTGTGTGTGTGTTAGTGTGTGTGTGTGTGTTAGCGTGTCAGTGTTTGTTTGTGTTAGTGCGTGTGTTAGTGTGTGTGTCAGTGAATGTGTCTGTTATTGGGTGTGTGTCTGCTAGTGAGTGTGTTACTGTGTGTGTCTGTTACTGAGTGTGTTTGATGTCTGTTAGAGAGTGTGTGTTTGTCAGTGAAAGTGTATGTTTTGTAAGTGAGTGTGTATGTATGTCTGTCGCTGAGTGTGTCTCTGTCAGTAAATGTGTGTGTCTGTTAGCTAGTGTGTATGCGTCTGTTCGTGAGAGTGTGCGTGTGTGTCTTCAGCATTTACCTTTCTCCAGCGTTGGACTCCCCAGTGTCTGCCACTCAGCTCTGAAATGCACATGCGCGGCAAGAGGCGCGCGCGCATTTAAACCGCCCATAGGAAAGCATTACTCAATGCTTTCCTATGGACGTTCAGTGTCTTCTCACTGTGATTTTCACAGTGAGAATCGCGGAAGCTCCTCTAGCAGCTGTCAATGAGACAGCCACCAGAGGCTGGATTAACCTCAGTGAAACATAGCCGTTTCTCTGAAACGGCTATGTTTTCAGCTGCAGGGTTAAAACTAGAGGGACCTGGCACCCAGACCACTTCATTGAGCTGATGCGATCTGGGTGTCTGTAGTGGTCCTTTAAGTGTGTGTGCATACCGCGGTCGCGGGGTCGCAGCCCTGCAACCCCTGCGACCAGGTGCCTGCCGCCATGTGTTGCGGCCCCGACCCGGGGGGGGGGCCAACGGATCAATTTTTGCACCGGGGCCCCATGGGTCATGTGTACGCCACTGGGCGGGAGAGACATGGAGGGGCCTGGGGGAGAAGGAGACACGTGGAGGGACTGGCAGGGGGAAGGGATTTTGAAGGGTTATTAAGGAATAATATTCAGGAATTCATTGGAAAGAAATTATTTCACAATAATAAATAATAATCAACATGGTTTTATGAAACATAGGTCATGTAAAACTAACATAATTGCATTATATGAAGAAGTAAGTAGAAGTATTAATCAGGGTGTTACAGTGGATGTCATCTACTTGGATTTTGCCAGGGGATTTGATACGGTTCCTCAAAATGACCAGGTCAGTGTTGAAACGAAAATAAATAGGTCTAGAAGAAAATTCTTGTTTTGGGGTAGAACATTGGCTTACAAATAGAGTAAAGAGAGTTATGGTAGCTTTTTAAGCTGGTCAAAAGTGGTGTTCCTTAAGGTTCTGTTCTGGTACAACTTCTATTTAACATTTATTTTTTATAAATTATCTTGAAAAAAAAGCATTGAAAGTCATGTTTCAGTGTTTGCAGATGACACAAAACTCTGTAAAGTAATACAATGTGTGCAAGATATTCCTTTGCTGCAGAGGGATTTAGATAGATTGGGGGACTGGGCACTCAAATGGCAAATTAAATTTAATGTAGAAAAATAAAGTTATGCACTTCAGCGACAAGAATGCACAAGCAACGTATACCCTTAATGGAAGCGAATTAGAAATAACCACACACGAGAAGGACTTGTGAATTGTTATAGATAAACTATGCAACAATGTGCAATGTCAAGGCCAGTAAGGAATTGTCATGCATGAAAAAGGGCATTAATTCTTGGGATATGAATATAATTTTGCATCTTTGTAAAATCGCTGGAGACAACATCTTGAATATGCTGTGCAATTTTGGGCACCTGTTCTACAGAAGGATATTATGGCACTAGAAAGATTGCAGAGGTTGGCTACAAAATTAATAAAAGAAGGAAAAGGGGGCGTGGCTGGCAGCCGAGCTATATGGCAGCACACTGAATAGGCTCCAGGGCTGCACGGCAGTGAAACCGCGAAAACGGAGGTACACCATAGAAATGGGGAACCACAAAAAAGCCCCACCGGCATCTCAACAGGCTGGGAAGACCCCGGTGGGAAAATCAAGCATCGTCACCCGCCTGTTCCGAGAATATTCCGACCGCGTGTCGGACAGCGGCGAAACCATCATGGCGCCGGTGGCAGAGAACGCGGCCATAGACCCGCCGAGACCCACAGGATCTGAAGCCTCCAACACTCAGCTGGAGACCGACATCAAAGCTATGCTGCGAAACCTACCCTCCAGAGCCGACCTAGCACAGATGCTGGGGAAATTAGAATCTACTTTTCAACATAAAATGGAAAGCCTCAGCTCAGACATAACCCAGGTAGGCCGCAGGGTGCAGGAACTGGAGGACGAAAGGGGGTCCCACCAATCCCTGATGCACTCACTCTCAACAAAAATCCAGGCCCAAGAGAGGCACCTATCTATGTTACAACACTCCCTAGACGACCTGGATAACAGGGGCAGAAGGAATAACCTAAGGGTAAGGGGAATGCCCGAACAAGAGGGGGAAAATCTTTTTACCACCTTGCCTACCCTCTTTAATCTAATCCTTAACCGTAAACCAGATGCCTCAGTGCTCCTGGATAGGGCACATCGCTCGCTGAGACCCAAAGCAGCTACGGGCGATACACCACGAGATATAATATGCCGTATTCACTATTACACCCTAAAGGAAGATATATTGAAACATCTCAGAGATACCTCTGCCCCCCTCCTGTTCCAGGGACATGAGATACAGATCTACCAGGATCTCTCCTGGCACACCTTACAAGCAAGAAGGGCCCTGCGGCCCATAACGGATCAACTCCGCATGCGCAATATGAGATACAGGTGGGGTTATCCCTTTGCTCTCATCGTCAATACCCGCGGAACCACGTTTACGATATCCACGCACCAAGACATTCTCCCCTTCACTAAAGCACTGAAGCTGAATGAATCGAACATCCTGGATTGGTATGCACCGGACCCAGCACTGACCGCACCAGCAGCACAGCAAAGACCACGTTGGCGATCCCCGGCAAAGAAGCAGAGAGTGCCGCAGGCTGGACAGTCATCGCAGGAGGACAGAGGACGGAATAACGTCACAGGACAATAGAGGACCGAATCCACTATATACCAGACAGACTCTCTTGATACCCTTCTCCACCGATCCACAATCTACACACTGACACTGGACTAACCACTCAGACCGGACTACCCGTCTGGCTTGGAAGTACGACTCCGCACTATCAATAACCAGGACTCGGCCCCAGGGCCCATACGAGAACACAGGTCAACCTCAGGTCGTATGTGTGATATGCATTTACTTAATTGTAATTGTAACTGTGACAGTGACATAACCCCACGATACCGGGGGCGACATACAATCACGACTTCGCTAGAACGTAGCTGATCTCATTACCACCCCCACCCTGGGGGATACTCACATACGTCCCGTGGTGACAGGCAGGTTGGCAGAAATGACAGACCTTGACAAAATCACGCCAAAGGAATAGCCAACCAAGTCTGAAAACAGACACTAAATGTGTAGACATAAGGAGAAGGAGACAATTAGCCCCGACACGACTAAACGGAAGGGATAAGTGGAGGACGGTCGGGCGATGAGAGGAGGAGAGAGAAAAAAAAAAAAAAACTACATCTCTCCCCTCCACCCACGTCCTAGACTAACCCACAAAAATAAAAAATAAAAAATTAATAAAAGGAATGGAACATTTTAGCTATGAAGAAAGGTTAACAAATTTAAACCTCTTTAGTTTAGAAAAATGTCACCTCAGAGGTTATATGATAACATTATACAAATATATTTGTGGCCATTACAAACAATTGTGTGGAAATCTATTCACAAACAGGACTTTACACAGGACACGAGGTCATGCGTTTAGACTGAAATATATATTTTTTACAATAAAAAAATAAGGATATGGAATTCTCTGCATTAAGAAGTGGTTTTATTAGAGTCCGTACAGGTGTTTAAACAGTAACTAGATGCATACGTGCAAAAACAGAATATTCAAGGATATAATTTGTCAATGTAGGGTAAATGCTTCTTGATCAAAAGGATTTATCTGACTGCCATTCTGGGGGCAAAAGAGAATTTTCTTCCTAGTTTGTTGCAAAATTAGGGATTATTTTAGCCTCGGTGAGGGAATAATCTAAATTTTATTAAAAAGACAGGAGGCGAATATTTGCTTTACCTTCTTTACTGAAACCTCCAGCAGCAAAGAAACAGTTAACAGAACTTTTCAAAACAACCAATCAGAACAAAGCAACAGTAGTATAAAACCCCTAAGCAGGCTCTTCCACTTCCTCTTTCTTTGAAGAGGTCGAGCAGGAGAGCAAGGAAACCAACAAATCCACCTTGTAGCAGACACATCCAGAGAAACAATCGTCAAGCCCAGAGAGAAAACAGATTACACTGCAAGAAAACAGAAAACATCGTGAAAGTAAACTGTCAAGGCAAGATGTCATATCCATACAATATCACTTGCACATCATAATACCTGATGAATAAACAAAGTCTACAGATCTTATGAAGGCCTAGTATGTACCTAAACTAAAAGGCATTGACGAAACAATTACAACACAAACATGATGAATAAAACGCACACGGACAATCATCACTGAATATTAGAAATAACCTTTATTATGTAAAACCATGCATTCACAAAACATAACAATATCCCCAATTATTTATAATAGAATAAAACCAAAATCCAGGGAGGGAACATTAAAAAAAAAGTGGGGGGGGAAATATTCGCCTCCTGTCTTTAATAAAATTTAGATTATTCCCTCACCGAGGCTAAAATAATCCCTAATTTTATGGCAGGACAGGAGGCTTCATATTTGCAATTTTAACGCCCAAATAGTAGAACCAGAAGCAATATGAGATAGGAGGACTGAAATAAAAGGAGAATGGAAAAAACAATTCCCTAAACCAAGCAGCGGTGTAGAGAAAATGCAGAAGGGACCCAACAGCTTCCAAAGTTGTTGAGGTGACAGCACCCCGAACCAAAAGTGTCCCAGACACTTTCGTCCGTCTACTCATGGACAGCTGTTTATTTCTGCGTACGGCCATTTTGGACTGTTTCTGCATCTTCGCTCGCCCGTTGGATTTGGTGGATCTGGGGCTAGTTAAGGGGGAACCTTATGAACAGAGACGTGTCAGCTCAATTTGGTTTAATTTTATTTTGTAACGTATTTACATATTTAATTTTTTTTATATTATATATAAATATATATATAACAATAATTATATATATATTTAATCAGTATCAGTCTACGTGTAATTTGATATTAATATATATATATAATTATATATATATATATATATATATATATATATATAAATAGTAAAATACACCTAGACGGTGTACGTGTGTGTATGTATATATATATATATATATACTTAGATCATATATATATTTTTTTTTTACACTAATACATTTTATTTTAATTTTATTTTCAGCCAGCAGGGGGACCACCTGTCATTACAGGCAGCCCCCCTGCTGGTAATGCAGGTGGCAGCCTACCCGGCCATGTGATTGTGGGGTCCTCGCAAGGACCCCACTCTCACATGGCCGGGGGGAACCGGAGGAGGATCTACCGCGGGGGGGTAAGTAGGCAAAAACCGGAGGGCGTACAATTACGCCCGGCGGCGTTTAGAGCCGCCTAAAATAGGGTGTAATTGTACGCCCTCCGGTCAGAAGGGGTTAATTTTAGTTTCCAAAAAATGTACGGAACATTACTAGTTCCATTGTAAGTGAAAAGGTGAAATTAAGGTTAGGTGGTGTCAAATCTAATTTGATGACCGAAATTGCAGACACCCAGGCAGCACACCTCTAAAAAGTAGGGCTCCCTCTAGGCCCCACAAACACACAAACACAAGGAGTAATACAAACAAAAAGGGCTATTGAGGTTGTGCCAAAATGAAAAAAAAAACAAGTATATGGGTGAAGATATCAACAGAAGGGGTAGAGAACAACAAAGTATGAACAAATTATTAAAGGCCAAAAAAACCAAAAACATTTAGTATAGTGATAAATATTTTTTTAATAAAAATAGATGTAACAGAATGTCCAAAATAAAGTCCCAATAAACAACTTGCCAGAAGATATAGCTTGTCACGGCCCACCTTAGTGGGAGTCCGGTATGCAGAGATATGTGCTCACCCTTTCAATTAAACACAGGCCAAGGTGGTCAGGTAAGAACTCACCTGGCCTGTGAGTCTGTGCACGGGGGTTGTGCAAGATATTGCTCCAAGTCGCAGTACAGGTAGGGACATAAGCAGGAGAATCGTCGTGGGTAAGCCAAAGGTCAGAGGGTGCCAGAAGTCAGGATAAATGAGGGTAAGCCAAAGTCAGAGGATGCCAGAAGTCAGGATACATGAATAACAAGCCAAGGTCAGGAGCCAACTGGAGAACGCTGGATCACAAACACCAATACAGGAACCCAGGTCAATGAACTGACAATGCCCTCAGAGAGTGTTTTATACCTGGCTGATTAAACATACTATATAGCTGGACCATGATTGACAGGACAGGAGCAGTCATGGGTAAGTCCAGCTCCCAGTCCTGGAGACATGGAAAGGATAAGTTTCAGTCCAAGCCAAGAACTGAAGTGGCTCAGAGGCAGGAATACAGGCTGAGAACCATAAAGCACCCAGGTTCAAATCCTTTGTTGGGCACTTCTGGGGCGACCTCGTCTGGATGTCACGGCAAGAACCGTGACATAGCCTCAATTCTGTAAAAGGAGATACGTCTATGTAAATGCCAGACCAGGGTTTTCTTAGGGGCCATATAAAAAAAAAGAAGAGAAAGGAAAACTAGTGCAATATGTATCAGAAGTAGATAATATGAATAAAATAAGTCTACTCTGGTCCTACTAATGTTTTACAGAGCTTAAACCCAGCTCTTGTATGAATAGCATACAGTGGTATAATCCCCACTTATAGGATACATTAGGGGATGTAGCTAGGCAGAGGTTTCCTCTATATGTAGACCATAAAAGGTTAAAAGAAACAATAGTGCTTACAGTATAAAAGGTTCCAGCGATATAAAATAAAGTATGTTGAAATCACATTTAATTTAGCAGGCAAACTGCTCAATGTACGAGGCGTGAGTGGTATAATCCCCATTTACGATTCTTTATGGAGTAGTCCACTCTGGAACATTAAAAACTTAATGCCAGGTAGAAATTAAAATAAAATAGTAACACATTTTTTATTTTTTTAAAAAGTAAAATGGCACACTCACAATTGAAAGTAGCCAAAATATCTTAATTAATAACAATGATAAAATAACCAATTAAATATCCACTTGAAAAAGCCTAGATGGTGAAACGCGTTGTGGATTTGTTATCATTATTTTAGATTTTTATAATTTTCTCTTTTATTAATGTACCAAATTTAGTTTTTTTGGCTTTTAATAGGCTGAAGCCTACCTGTCACAGAAGGCTGTGGGAGACTGGGAGCGGAAGTGTCCATTTCTGGCCTCTTCCTTCCGGCGAGGTCAGCAGCATTAGTGTGGGGCGGTACTTGTGTGTGGACGGGACTTGTGTTCGGGGGCAACGCTTGTGTGCGGGAGGTGGGGCAAAACAAAGAGGCATAGAATATCTGGGGATTCGGAAGGGGGCATTACAGTGGCAGCCTAAATGGGGCTGCACCATTACCTTGGACGGACACAAGCTGTCACAGTCTGAGGGAAAATTATTTCAAAGGCACCTGCATGTGGGGTTATGGCAAGTTGAAAAAAGTGCCCCCCCCTTATCCCCCCCCCCCCCCCTCCAGACGTCCATGGTTCTGGGGTCAAGAACACAGGCGTACGAACCATGGGGAATGGGGGGGACGCATCCTCCCCAGGAAATCATCCAGGAGGGACAGATAATGCAGAAATCCCCCCCAGGTCCGCTGGCCAAAGGAGAGCGCAAAAATCACTTGTCAGACTGACAAGTGATGTTTGCCATCCCCCTGAAAGGCTGCATGGGCTCCATAATGGATCCGCACGCAGTGTACACTGGGATGGGGAGCGCCTCCCCCTCCCTCTCTGCATAGGAGCGCTGGGTGTCACGTGACTACCCGGCGCTCAGTCTGACACTGTGCGCCACTTGAAGAGGTCCCCCTCCCCTGCTCTGTGTGGTAAAACGGCAGGGAGGGCCCCTGGTCTCCTACAACTGCAGAGCAGCGCCTCACACTTTCAGCCCTGAACCCTGAGCCCAGAGCACTGCTGGTGTCTTCAGTACTGTAAGTACAAGAAGATGTATTAGTTGTTTTATGGGGGTTAGGAGGCTAGGTGGTTGGAGGGGAGACGATTAGGGACGGGTGGATAGAGGGGTTAACCAGGGATATCATACTGATCACATGGAATGTTCACATCTAGCCAGGGATGCCATACTGAGGACATGGAATGCTCACATCTAGCCAGGGATGCCATACTGAGCACATGGAATGCTCACATCTGGCCAGGGATGCCATACTGAGCACATGGAATGCTCACATCTAACCAGGTATGGAATGCTCACATCTAACCAGGGATACCACGCTGAGCACATGGAATGCTCCCATCCAGCCAGGGATATCATTAGTACAGTATTATCTGCACATTGTTTACAAAAAAATTTTTTTTTAGAATAATGATAGACATTTTAATTTCATACATTTGTGATGATTCTTTTTTTCCCTCTATATTCAAGTGACACTATAGTCATCAGAACCACAACGGCTAAACGTAGTAGTTTTGATGTTTATAGCATGTCTCTGCAGGCTTTTTAATGTAAGCACATTCAGAAAAAGGCAGTATTTACATTATTGCCAAGGAATACCTTATCAGGCGGCCACTAGAGGCGCTTCCTAGTCCAGTGTTGCACAACATGCAGCACTAGCATTCACGCTGAACACTCCTCATAGAAATGCATTGATTCAATGCATCTCTGTGAGGAGATGCTGATTGGTGCAGCGCAGTGTTTTGCCACGCATTGGATTGGCTGATATATATTCAAACACTGTACATTCCTGTGCATTGTATTGATGAGGTTATCTGTAATTGTCATGCGGTATCTCTTCCGGGTTCGGCATTCCCGTTATGTGGAGCCGGCCCCGCCCCCTTCTGACACGGTTCTCTGACACTACTTAGATAGACCGCCAGGGACGTATTAGCCGCCTAGGGCAGCACAAAACCATGAACTGTTTCTTGCTTTGCAAATATTCTCTGCTACCTGCATACTATTTCTATTGAAGATTATTCCTATCAACCTAACGAATATTATTCAATACATCTCTGAGGAAATACTTATTGATGAACTTTGTATTGTTTGCTATAACCAGCAATTTCTTCTTACTGAATTATTACCTATATGCTTTTCACTTAAGTTTATCACAATCATTAAAACTTTGTTTGATTCTCTAATTGCCAGCAAACCTCTCTTTTCTTAAAGCTACAGTATTGATAATTTAAAGATTCTCTGTTTCTTCACTACTGTAATTAAAGGACCACTATAGTGCCAGGAAAACATACTTGTTTTCCTGGCACTATAGTGCCCTGAGGGTGCCCCCACCCTCAGGGACCCCCTCCCGCCCGGCTCTGGAAGGGGGAAGGGGGTAAAAACTTACCTTTTTCCAGCGCTGGGTGGGGAGCTCTCCTCCTTCGATCCTCCTCTTCTCCTCCCCGTCGGCTGGCTGCGCGCGCATTCAGCCGGTCACATAGGAAAGCATTCTCAATGCTTTCCTATAGACGCTGGCGTGCTCTCACTGTGAAAATCACAGTGAGAAGCACGCAAGCGCCTCTAGTGGCTGTCAATGAGACAGCCACTAGAGGAAATAGGGGAAGGCTTAACCCATTCACAAACATAGCAGTTTCTCTGAAACTGCTATGTTTATGAAAAAATGGGTTAACCCTAGCTGGACCTGGCACCCAGACCACTTCGTTAAGCTGAAGTGGTCTGGGTGCCTAGAGTGGTCCTTTAAGGAGTTCTACAAGCTGCAGTTGAGTTCCAATTCTAAAAACCCTAGTAACATAACAGTAATACAGTCACAAACTGCACGTTCCTGTGAGTTATTTTGCTGTAGAGCTTGTGATACACTCACACACTGCACTTTCCCATGCATTTTATTGCTGAGGTGTCCTGTGATGTACTTGCACCTTACACATTACTATCAGTTGTATTGCTGTGGAGCTATGCGATACACTGATATGCTTCACATTATATTATTTCACACACACACACACTTAAAGTTTAACATTATTATTATTATTTTATTATTTACATAGCGACATCAAATTCCATAGCGCTGTACAATGGGATAAACAACTCCCAGTTTACTGAATAAGAATATACCAGGCGAGTAAGAATGCTATCCCCCCCAGATTTGTGGAGGTTCCTACGCCCATGGTCAAGAAGAATTTTTTTCCTAGTTTGTTGCAAAATTGAAGCGCATCAACCGAGTTTTTTGCCTTCTTTTGGATCAACAGCAAGAAAATATGCGAGACAGGCTGAACTTGCTGGACGCATGTCTCTTTTTAGCTAGACAACCATATAACCAACGGCAGCATCCTTAGGGCATCATTATTAGTAGCTCCAGGCTGGCTAATATCAATTCTGTGAGTATTCCTATGCATGAAATGAAACAAAGTAGTCAGAGAGCGATCAGCTGACACTCTCATCCATTTAACAACAGGATCAACATCTAACTTCTGCAGCCTTATACATGCCGAATATTGTAATTCTGCTAAACAGGAGGCCCTGTGCCAGAATATTCCTACCATGATAACTACTACAGCAGACTGTAATAGGTATGCTGCTTGGAGTAACTGTGTAACATCAAAAGATTACTGAAATTTTGTTTCATACTTACCAGTAAATTTATTTTCGTGGCTATTTCTCATGGCAGCATCACTTATGGGTTAGCTCCACCCTCAGCCAGATCAGGACAGAAAACAATTAAACAATTAACGAGGCTGTAGGCATAAAGGGTTCCTCCTCACTCCATACCTCAGTCCAATTGAAAAGCTCAGACAAA
>OW240920.1:114226020-114251734 GCA_933207985.1 Pelobates cultripes | reverse complement strand
TGAGATATAGCCAGGAAAAGAAATTTACTGGTAAGTATGAAACAAAATTTTGGTATTCCTGGCTAATTATGGCAGCATCACTTATGTGTAATACCCAAGCAAACTAGCAAGAAGGGTTGGGAAAAATAATCCACACATTTTAACTGCAATAACATTTAATTTTATTTTGCTGAGCTAACAGAAGCCAACACGCTTCTGCCAAACTTAGTAGAAGAAGAGGCTACATCCAGCCTATAATGTTTTATGAAGGTCATAGGAGAAGACCACGTTGCTGCCTTACATATGTCATCAGGGGACACCTCTGCCCAATTAGCCCATGAAGTAGCCAAAGACCTAGTCGAATGAGACTTAATCCGTTTCGGAGGAGAAACACCTTTCAGAGAGTAAGCTTTAGTGATGATGTTGGAAATCCATCTACGTAGTGTAGAAGTGGAAGCAGCTTCACCTTTCCTGGAGCCTTCAGGAATAATGAACAAATGATCCGTCTTACAAAATGTACCAGAAACAGACAAATACCTGATCAAGTATTCCCTAATATCCAGATTATGAAGCTTCACCTCCAGCTCCGAGGAAGGTTCAGGAAAAAAGAAGGCAGAACTATCTCCTGGTGTAAGTGAAATTTTGAGACAATTTTAGGAAGGAATTCCAACTTCGGACGTAAAACCACTTTGTCGTGGAAAACCTGAATATAGTCCTCTGCACAGGAGAGAGCTCTCACCTCTGAGATTCTTCTGGCTGACGTAACAGCCAACAAAAACAGAGTTTTGTACGTGAGAGAAGAGAAATCCAAGTTCTCTAGAGGAGAAAAAGGAATTTCGGACAAGGCATCCAAGACCAGAGGAAGATCCCAAGGAGGAGCATAGTTGCGCAGAGAAGGTCTAATGTGAATGGTAGCCTTAAAGAACCTAGCAATCAGGGGATTTGAAGCCCAAGAGTAGTTACAGAGGGCCGATAGTGCCGAACACTGCACCTTCAAGGTACTCAAGCTTAAACCCTTATCCAATCCAAAATCTGGTTTTGATCAGGTTTCAAGAAGTCTAGACCTTTGTCAAGATTCCAGGACTTAAATGACTCCCATATATGGTGATAACACTTGGACATAGATTTCTTCCTAGACAGAAGAAGCATATTCGTCTCAGACAATCCTGTTTGCAGGAGCCGTTCCCTTTCAAAAGCCAAGCCCCCAATCTCAGATGTACGGAGTTGGGATGGTAGACAGGACCCTGGCTTAGAAGATCTTTCCTGATTGGAAGCTGCCAGTGTTCCTCCAAGGACATTTTGCACAGGAGAGGGAACCAGGGCCTCCTTAGCCAGAACGGGATGATAGCTATTATCACTTGATTCTCCATCCAAATTTTCTTTAGTAAGCGATGAATTATCGGTAAGGGAGGAAACACATATCCCAGATCAAAATCCCATATTTGAGACAAGGCATCCTGACCCATTGCCCGATGGTCTGGAAGAAGAGAGAAGTACTTCTGTACCTGAGTGTTCCTGTTCGTAGCCATTAAGTCGATCTGTGGTATGCCCCACCGAAGAGTAATTGCTTGGAATACTTCTGTATGTAGCTTCCATTCTCCTGGCAGAATACTTGACCTGCTCAGGTAATCTGCCAAAATATTTTGAGGACCTGGTAGATATACTGCCTTTAATCCCTGAAGATGATTCTGTGCCAGAGACATAAGAGGAGTTAGTTCCCTCAACAGAAGCTTGCTCCGAGTACCACCTTGGTGGTTCATGTATGACGCCACTGCCCTGTTGTCTGTCTGAATCATAATCCAAGCATCTTGTATTAAGGGAAGAAACCCTTGAAGGGCCTTGAGAATAGCTCTCAACTCTTTTAAGTTTGAATGCATTTTTCTCTCCTTGTTGGACCACCTTCCCTGTTTCCAAAGAGACCCCAGATGAGCTCCCCATCCTTGTAAGCTTGCGTACGTAGTAACTATTAAACAGTTTGGTTCCTCCAACGGAAACCCCTGACTCAGATTCTTCTTGTTCTTCCACCACTTCAGCTGATTCTTTGCATACTTCATAAGAACTATTTTTTGATCCCATCTGGATAGGTCGAATTTCCTAATGGGCCCATCTTACCAGCCCTATCGTGGACATCAGGGACCCCAAGAGGCTCATATAGCTTCTGGCAGAAAGGGATTGATAGTCTTGAATATCCATAATTTTCTCGCAAATCTTTGTCATTCTTTCTGGCGAAAGAGAGAGAGTTGCTACAGCAGTATCTATTTTTGCCCCCAGGAAAATAATCTTTTGGGATGGTATCAGAGAGCTCTTCCCTAAGTTCAGCATTCATCTGTGAGCCTGTAGACCGTGAATAGCAGTTTGAGTGTGAAGTAACACTTCCTGGGCCGAAGAACCCACGATAAGAATATCGTCGAGGTAATGGAATATCTCTATCCTCTGCAACCTCAGAAAGGCAATCAGTGTAATGGGAACCTTCGAGAACGTCCTTGGAGCTTGACTGAGCCCAAAGGGAAGTCCCCTGAATTGGTAATGCTTCCCCCATATGAAAAAAAACGCAGAAACTTTACATGCGATGGGTGAATGGGAATCTGATAATATGCGTCCTTGAGGTCTATGGACGTCAGCCAACTCCCCTCCTTTATGTTGCCGACAATACTGGAAATGGACTCCATCCTGAATGACTTGGTCTGTAGGTAGGAGTTTAAGACCTTTAGGTCCAGAATCAGTCTCCATTTGCCTAAAGGCTTTGGAGACAGAAACACGGTTGAATAGTGGCCTTTGAACTTTTCTGCCTTCGGAACCTCCACAATAACCTCTTGTAGGGTTAGTTCCTTGATACAAGCCATCATAGCTTTATCCCTCTTGCCACGTGAGATTGCTTGAAGGTAGGTGGTGGGATACTTGAAAATTCTATGAGGTATCCTTCTTTTATAATTGACAGTACCCATGAATCGGAGACGTTTTTGATCCAGACTGGGAAGAACTTTAGGAGACGACCTCCTATCTCTAATTTGAGTATCTCGTGTACTCTCTGCCTGGACTATATGTCCTGGAGTCACGAAAGGAACGATCCTTAAATTTTTTTATTCTTCCACATACTGGATAAGGGACGCCTTTTGTCCTGAGGAAGAAAGGCTCTTCTACCATCAGCTGCCTTATGGATGGCCTCCTCCAGAACTTTGCCGAAAAGTAGATCGCCTTGAAAGGGAAGAGCACATAAAGATGCTTTTGATGCATAGTCCGCACCCCAAGCGTGTAGCCACAACGGCCGTCTGGATGCTACCGTCAGAGCCATGCATCTTGCCAAATGGAGAGGGGCCTCTAAACAAAATTCTGATGCCAAGTGGAAATCTTTCAGACTTTCAATCAGATGCTCCCTGCGAACCCCCGCTGCTATATCTTCCTCCAAATTCTGTAGCCAAACCTTTAAGGCTCTAGAAAGTGTCGTCAATGCCACTGCTGGAAGTAAAGCAGACCCCAGAGCCAGTTATGCCTTAATTAAATCCGCATCCAACCGTTTTTCCATGGGTTTGCGTAAATAATCTACTGGAAGAGTAGTCTTTTTGGCCATATGGATAACAGCCACATCAATCTTAGGAATGGACATCCAAGCTTTAGAATCCACCTGAGAATATGGATATACCCTAGAAGCTTTACTCTTCAGAGTAGCTTTCCTCTCTGGCCTACTCCATTCTTGAGAGATTACTTCTTTGATAGCTGCATGAACCGGAAAGGTAGGTCTATTTGACCTAAGATCTTCAAAATACCTGTCTGATTCACGCACCTCTGCTTTATCTTCAGGGATCCTTAAAATATTTCTTAATAGTGAAATCCACTTCTCCACGGATCTAGAATCCAGCGATCTTGATGAATGATCTATCTCCTCCTCTTCTTCGTCAGAGAAAAACTGGACATCAGAGTTATCTTCAGATTCAGAAGACCCGGACTCTTGTCTGGAGCGCTTTGCTTGCTGGCCCTTCCCAGAAGAGGATCTAATTCCTTCCGCTATAGCCTGAGAGATCCACTGTTTAAGCTCTTGCTGAGGCGAATCCTTTCTGCTGCTCTCTCTGGCCACTTCCATCAAACAGGACCTGCACAGCTTCTTTTCCTCCATAGCCATCCCATTACAATTTAAGCATCTCTTTGTCTTGTCCTTATGCTTCTTAGGAGAGGATTCCAGCGATATGATGGGGCTGAAATGATATAAAGGCTATATATATATATATATATATATATATATATATATATATATATTACTGGCCCCTTGGCACTCTTTTTGTTCCCCTTAATAGAAAAAAAAATACTAATCTTGGCTCACCTACTTCTTCTATCAGAATGTCTGGGGGAGAAGCCATAGCTATAAGAAAAGAAGGAAGAATTTTTAAAGAAGATAAAAAACAAGACTGCTAAGAAAAAGAATATTAGAAATCCTTTTACCTTCTCAGAAGTAATTTGATCCTGGCAGCACAATTCACACAGAAAACGCCAAAGCAACAAGGTACAGCAGCGTCTGAATTTCGCGCCATGTACCATTAAACCCGCCGATCTGCGCATACTCGGAAACTTCAAAAAAAAAAAATTTTTTTTTTTTTTCAAAGCCCCTAAATCCCTTCATTGCCCATGAGCGTGCCGGAACCGCCCCCAGGCGCCATTTTGTGACATCAGAAGCAGAGCATTTAGTTGCTGAATAGCTGAGCTGCCAGAAGAAAAGAAACTTATACAGCACCTGCTTACAGAACAAGGATAACAGGTAAGATGTAATCCAAACTTATAAAAGTCAGCAGCCTGATAGCAGCACAAGAGAAGATTACTCAGCTAAGCTTCTCCAAAAGCCCATGCCTCCTGTGGAGAATAAGCCCACTCCACATTATAGATGGGGAACATGCATCAGGGGATTTTTAAGGTAACCGACCCCTATAAAACAGATATACTCATATGTATATATACAGCACCAAATTCAGTTTAGGATATTAAAGAAATAAGAACTCCTGAATTGTGCCTTCCTGAAATCCAAATACATAGTCCAGAATCTTCATGTATGACAGTCTCTAAACTGCACACACCAAACTCAGTTCTGCCCGTGCAGCCTGATTACTGAGTTCTTCAGATGAAGAGAGGCTGAACTTCATCTGGTAAGCCCATGGTAAACGTGGGAGGTGGCCAAAAAATACAATCTGACTGCAGAATAAATTCCTGTTGTCCGACTGAGGACAGAAAAAAGACTGAGGGATGGAGGGAGGAGGAACCCTTTATGCCTACAGCCTCGTTAATTGTTTAATTGTTTTCTGTCCTGATCCGGCTGAGGGTGGAGCTAACCCATAAGTGATGCTGCCATGATTAGCCAGGAAAATGTGTTTTCCTTAGAGTTCTTGTAAACAAGGATGGACTGACAGCAGTGTTGGCATCAGGGCAAAATTAGGACCTGTGTCTTTCAAAGGTCACACCAGGCTGAAGTTCACCCTCATTTTAATTAATTACATATTGCATTAAAAATAAGCATAAATAATGAATAGAAAATTGGAAAAAGTTTGTCTGTGTATATCTGTTATGTATTTATGGGTGAGTATTTATAGTTGAGCATGGCTAATTTTCTGCAATGTTTTATTTTTTTTATTTTCTACGCCTATAAACCCATTATTTTAGTATATGAGTGTTTAGACAGTTGGTGTTACAGATCCACTATTGAATATATATATATATATATATATATATATATACACACACACACACACATATTGAAATATAGGCTAGCACTCACGGTCTTGTAGTTAAAAAATCATCTTTATTCGGTTATTCCATAAAAACTCAATGTTTCAGTTTCGAATAAAGATAATTTTTTAACTACAAGAGCATGAGTTCTAGCCTATATTTCAATATGTTTGTATATTTTGGCTGTGGCTTTTAGCACCCGGCATTCAATATTATGCTTTATATAGCAGGGTTTATCTGAGTGCAAGGACTGGTCTATTTTATTTTTATTTATTTTATTTTTATTTATTTTAAGTTAAGCTTGTTATTTTTAATTGGTCTAAAAAGTATCCTTTGTTGTAGATTATAAATTTTAAAAAAAATTTAATCAACCCTGAAGTTTGTTACCGTTATGGTTAATTAAGGAACCAGAGTCAATGAACGGACACTGCCTTCAGAGAGAGGCAGTGTTTTATACCTGGCTAATAAGCAATATGCTTCAGGTGGACCTAGATAGACAGGAGTAGCCATAGGAAAAAGCCAGCCCCCAGTGCTGGAGACAAGGCAAGGATAAATATCAGGCTGAAACAAGAACTGAAGTGTGGCTCAGAGGCAAAACAGCAGGCCCAGTACACAGAAGGATCCAGGTTCATAACCCCCTATTGTGCATTTCTGGGATGATCACGTCTGGATGTCACATTGAGATACTGACAAAACCTGGACTATACAGGACTGACTGGGAAAAACTGATTTAGACTGTAGATAACTGTTGTAGAGTACCGACTACCTCCTTCAGGACATTATTTGCCAGAGAACACAGACTGTCTCCTTCAGGACATTGTTTGTATCTTTTAATGGCAGGTTTGAACCTTTTTCTTTAATCACATAGTTAAAAATGTTAGCACTTTTTTTTTTTTTAAATACATTTTTATTAGGGATGTCAGTGAACAAGTTGAAAATATACAAAGAGTAGTATGCATCATGAGAAAATGAGCAAGTGTACAATGTAGAAAATTATACAATAATCAACATACCCAAAATATTTTTTGTGTATACTTAAACAAAGTAAAAACAAAAAGAAATTGACTTACTGATCTTAAAAAAAAATTCAAAACTCTTCCCTCTCCAGTCCATAGGAGTGCCCTAATGGAGTAGGTACACTAAGAGGAAGAGTCATACTGTTCGTGGTTTTTTGATGATCAACAGTCTAAAACATGTTTTAAAAATGCATTCAACGTATAGAGGGGAAGACAAAGCAAATAAAAATAAATTTAAAAAAAAAAAAAAAACATATGCATATATTCAAACCAAATATTGCCTTTGCATGTCCTCTCCAGGAATCTAGATATAACTTTATTCATGTCTCAGATATGTCACAGTGAAATCATATGTGCATGTTATTTTCTGATGTCTCTCATGTTCCTTTTCTTTTTATATTTTTCTGTGAGTAGGCATAAGCTGGTACCGACTCACTATAGACAAGCTTCAATTTGAATTTCCTTTTTATAGGTACCATTCTGCATTTGTTCTTACTCTCTACCACTCAAAGTATTTATTTAGTATGTCTCTTACATTTTTCTTACATTTAAAATTGTGCTTCTGTCTCAATGCCATGCTTATATTTTATTATGTTTGAATATTTCGTGCTTGCTTTAGCTGCTGTGGCATAGCAAGATTTCCTGTAATCATTTGCACAACAAAACTAAAGAATTATTAAAAAATTAAAAAATTTGTAAGACTTGGCGTACATGTGTGTGGAGTGTATATATAATGTGTATATATTGGGAGAATGAACCAAAATGTAATTGTAACAAACAATTGTAAGTATGCCCTAACTGCATCATTTAAGAATGTACCTAGTCAATCAACGAGCTAAATATGTGCGTTGCGGGGTTATTCAGGGGTCAAGATGCGACACGCATAGCCTCTAGTCGAGAAGGCATTCAGCAACGGCTGTTGCGATGCCCTCACGAACTTTCCATACAGGGGTCCGCGCAGACAGTGTTCTGATTGGAGCGCTTGTCCGCGATGGTGCTCTGGAGCGGGGAAAAAAACGGTATATAAGGCACCCTGAGGTGATATTTGGGGCCAAGAAAAAAGAAGAAAAATCAACGGTGGAGTTGTTTTTCTTTTGTTCTCTTTACAGCAAGTTCTTTTAGTTTATTGTGAGAATAGCTATGGAGCATTTAATTGAGGAAGTTAAGAAGAGGGCATTCAGCAGTGGAGTGTCTGTTGACTGCGACCTTCCTTTCAAATGGATTTACGCCCACAGGATTCTTTATTGGATATTATAAAGCCTAAAGAGGAGGAAGCTGCTAAAGGGGAAGACTCTGATGAGGAGAATCAAATGTCTGTATGTTTGAGTGACAGAAGTTTACTTCAGGGTAAAAAAGAAGAGAATTTGTAAATCAAGAGTGATTTATTCCCCGTCATCCACCAGAGGGAGCAAGAAATCTAGAGCTGCAGGGAAAAGGAAGAAGAAATCATGTCAGGTTGCTAAAATGGGGCATGTACCGGTCGTTAAAGTCAGTGAGCAAGCTGGCACCTTGCATACTGCTCCCATGGAGGGAATGAACAATTCGACTGGTGATTCCTGCTCTGGGGTTTCTCCTGAAGTTAAGCTGGGAGAGGCTGTGGGGGTTTTATTTCAGGCTATTCAGGATAAAGCTGGAAGACCAGCTATGGCTTGGTTGCAAGATAGTTTCAAGTTGTAAAATTCACCTGCATCGGTTAGCTTAGTTAATTGTTCTGACAAGAGCAGTACGCCTGTTAATGAGTCTTGTTTGAAGGACGCTTTGGCGTGTGAAGATTCACCTCTTGGTTTTCATTTATCTAATTGCATTAAAGAGAAAACATGGAATGATGAATATATCGATATTCTTTCCTTATTGCCAGCCTCCACAGAATTTTTGTTAAGACAAGAAAGAGATGATTATAGGAAACGGCCGGTACCCCGTTCCTTTAATAATTGACTTCAGGTGTTTTTAATTTTTCCTAGTGTTTACTGTGAACGTCATCCAGATAAAGCTAGTGGACTTTTTCATCATCTAGACCAGGGGTCCTCAAACTACAGCCTGCCAGGGTCCTGGACCCAGCCCAAGCACTCAGGGCCACTTGATGGGCCCGATATCTTCAGGGACCCGCTCAGCGCAGTGGGCGTGAAATAGCTACCTCTGTGCGGGAGGGAAGAGAGTCAGGCAGCCGCAGCCACGCCGACTCCCATCAGCCACAGCCACCCTCCTGCAAAAAAAGGTAAGCAATTAGCTATATGTATGTATTTCAGTATGTATATATGTGTATGTATTTCAGTATGTATGTCAGTATGTGTCTGTCTGTGTGTATGTATCTGTATATATGTGTATGTATTTTCAGTATGTGTGTGTATGTATGTCCGTGTGTATGTCTGTGTCTGTCTGTTTATGTATGTATGTGTGTGTGTATGTCATTATGTGTGTGTGTCAGTGTGCATAGGAATTCGTTCATATTTTTTAGTCTGGCCCCCAACAGTGTCTGAGGGACCGTGAACTGGCACCCTGTTTAAAAAGTTTGAGGACCCCTGATCTAGACGCTATATTAGAGGCTTTCAGAAATTTGCGTAGTTTGGCTTGGTTCATTTATGACAAAATATTTTGTCAGAAATTATCAGTGCATAGGAATTTGAGAAGGATGTTGGTTCTTGGGTAAGCATTATGCTACCAAGCAGGATTCCTTAGAATCAATGTAGATGGCAGACTCAGGTGAGTGGGTTGCAAATACGTCCAAAAGGTATTTGTTGATCTTTCAATGAGTCACAGTGTAAATGGCCGAATTCTTGCAGGTTCAGACATGAATGCATTAATTGTGCTGGGAGTCATCTGTCCTTTTGGTGCTTTAAGAGGCAGAGTGCTACCGCCAGGGAACAAAGAGCATGGACCCCAGTAAAAGTTCAAAAGCTGCTCCCTTATTTAAAATGCTATCCAAACCAACAGACAGCGTGGCTAATTAAAGAAGGTTTTTTAATTTGGTTTTAGAATTCCTGTTTGTAGTTCATCAGTTCAGTTGGTTGAAAATCTTAGTTTAGTTAAGTTGAATACTAGTATAGTTAGAGATAAAATTGATAGAGAAATAGCTTTAGGAAGAGTGGAAGGCCCGTTTTCAGTTCTGCCTTTTTCTTATTTTAGGATGTCTCCACGTGGTTTAGTTCCCAAGAAGGAGAAAGGTACCTATAGATTAATTCACCATCTGTCTTACCCGAAAGGTTCATCATTGAATGATGAGGTGGATAATTCAATTATTTCTGTGTCTTACACTTCCTTTGAAGATGCGCTGAAATGGGTAAGGAAGTGTGGTCATAATGCCCTTATGTCAAAGGTCGACATTAAATCAGTTTTAGGTTTTGACAAATGTATGCCTATGGGTTGTTCTGCTTCTTGTTTTTATTTTTTATTTTATTTTTCAATTTGACTTCTTGTTTTTATTTTGAAAGTTTTTCAAGTTTTCTGGAATGGGTTCTTAAACAGGTTTTGTGTTTACGTTCAATTAATTAATATTTTTTTTTTGTCAATCTCTTTTTTATTGAGGCATTGAGTCGTATGGGATACAAAATGAAGAAGGGAAACAACAATGTTCCATACATAACAGGTATAATACAATACATTTTAAGACAATTCTTAGTAACTTTGAGCCTCTGTATATGTTAAGAGAAACATTTCTAGGAAGAATAGCGTAGTGGTAGTAAAACGGTTGATATTGTGTGAAGGTATTCTGTAACTATGTATCAATCGTGCTTCTCGGTAGTCTAAGCGAACAGCAGTATGTGGAGCTTAGGAATCTCAAGTAGTGAAAATTTAGGGGATTACAGGGAGATCGGTCGAGGGCAAGTGAGAAGCACATGGGCACTCACCTCAGCTCCCTGTGAGCGTGTAGTGAAGTTTAGGCCATACGCTTTGCCTGGGCTCGCTTTAAACGAGTGCGTTAGCGTTGTTCCCATTATTAAGTGATAATTTGGATTGGGTGTACCTAGCAGATATTAGCCTGGTTAGTGAGCGCTACCCAAAGCGGTGAACCCTTACGGTGGAACAGCTAGACGTCTGGGTTGAGGGCACGTATGTGCATTGCAGTCCCCTTGTTGCTTGGGTATTTAGCGAGCCTGCAGCCCTTATGATGTGTAAGCCTACCCGGCACTCGTCGGTATGTCTCCCCCAGTGGGTCGTTTGTAACCAGGGGTCAGCTTTCTGTCGGGGGTCTAAGAGCTAAGTGTCATGAGTGATGTAGTATTCGTGGGGGATCTCAGTTCTCCTCGTCCCAGTAATCCCCAGGCTCCCGTGGATATGCTGTTTCCCCGTCATGCGTCGGACGTCGGCCTCTACCCTGTTTGTGTCGTTGACGTCGTGTTGCGTCACCCGGGTTAGGGGGCTCTCATAGCTGAATGTCCACCTTACGGTACCCTACTTCTCTCCTACTCACGGAGTGTCTATCAGGGGGCATCGGTCGCTTGTTAAACGATGTATGGGGTGGCACTGACTCTAGGTATTCGGTTGGCCCAGCTTTAGCCCGCTTTAACTGTACCACTTACGCCGAGCGCTAGACGTATTTGGTACAGGAGGCCTAGAGGTGTGAGAGCAGGTAAAGCAGAGTGAGCGGAGTTACAGGAAGTAAACGAGAGGGGGGAGGGGGAGTGGGGAAGCTTGACGGCATAAGGGAAGGGTGGTAGAGGACAATGCGATCTTCTCGAGGTTCCCCCCTACGGGGTGCAATCCCTCTCTGCGCCTAACCACAGTGGCTCCCCTAGGGCTCCCAAGTTCGTCCGAAGCCCTCGAGTGACCTATGCAGTCCCACCTCCAGCTGTGAGGGTGGCGTCAGTCGTTGGTTGTGTCCTGGCAGTGCGATTCTCAGCGATGAATATGAGCCATGGGGTCCAGATCTGTAGGTAGCGTTCCGTGGTGTTCCGGAGAGAGGCCGTGAGTTGTTCCATGCCATGAATCTCCTCCACTTTGTCCATCCAATGGACAAGAGTGGGCACCTGAGGGGACCGCCACCTGATCGGGATAAGGAGTTTGGCCGCATTTAAGAGGTGTCTGGTCAGGGATTTTTTATAGCGCGATAAGGGTAGGGGAGTGTGGTGAAGGAGCATCTGCAGCGGTTGAAAGGGGAGCTCTATATCCATAATGTCCTTAATCTTTGCATGGACTTGCCTCCAGTAGGTGGCTATCTTTTCGCATGACCACCAAATATGCAAGTCAGTACCCGTCCCCATGCCGCACCTTCAGCAGACCTCGGAGACCTCGGGCATCATCCGGTGAAGCCGCGCTGGGGTCCTATACCAGCCAGTCAGTAGTTTATAGTTTAGCTCTTGGTGTTTGGAACTCATGGCGCTTTGATGGGTCAGGATGCGGGCTGAAAGTGTGATGCCCGCGGCCTCCTCCCAGCGTGTCATGTGTTTCATGGGTTCCCCGGCGGATGCGGTGATGATCATTTTGTAGAGGGTGGAGACACCACGGGTCATATGGGTTTGTTGCATGCACAGGTCCTCGAGTTCCGTGGTCGGTCTATGGAACAGGCTGCGTCCAGTGTGTGACTGATAGTAGGTCTTAACTTGGAAGTACCGGAACCTGTCCAGGCCCGATGGCACTGCCTCTCGTATCAGGTCCGGGAGTTGCTTTAATGCGTCCTCTGTACACCATTGGTGCATGAACGTCCATTCCGCCTCTCCAAACGCCTCGATATCCCGGGGAGTGAGGCTCCCCGCGAGTTCCGGGTTGTGTGTGAGCGGGGTGAGCGGTCCCGGTGTGGTGGACAGCTGGAGCTTCGTCCGTATGGAGTACCAGGTCCGCAGTGTCGCCCCTATCAGAGGGTGGTTCCGAGTCCGCGAGTTAGTCAGTGGGCCCCCTAGCCAGGCAACTGCCGGCAGGGCGCCTCCCAATTGTGCCCGTTCCAGGTTGATCCAGGCCTTGTCGGTCCTGGGCACGTGCCAGTCCACTACTCTGAGCAGGTGTGTCGCCCTGTGGTAGTCCCTTATAGAAGGGAGGCCGGTTCCACCCCGGTCTTTCGGTTGGTGAAGGTGGATTTTCTTCAATCTGGGGGTCTTAGAGCACCATATAAACTGTGTGATGGCTGCCTTGACGCATCTAAAGAAGGAGATAGGCGGGTTAATGGGGATGGTTTGGAATAGGTAAAGGAGGCGGGGCAAGAGGTTCATCTTTATAGCATTTATTCTTCCGAACCAGGACACACAGAGGCTCCCCCAGCGTGTCAGGTCTGTTTTCAGAGTGTGAAGCATCGGGGCGAAGTTGTGGGTGTAAAGTTGGGTTAAGTCCGCCGAGAGCCATATTCCCAGGTATTTAATTTTATGGAAGCACCACGTGAAGGCGAATTGGGTCTTCAAGTGTTCGGTCAGCTCCTTGTTAATGGTGATGGGGAGTGCCTCTGACTTATCCGTGTTCAGCTTCATATTAGACACCCTACCGTATTCCGCGAAGGCCTTCAGCAAGTTCGGCAAGGACACCAATGGATCGGCAACGAAAAACAGCATGTCGTCGGCATAGGCCGCTACCTTATGCGTCTGCCCGTAGACATTGAGTCCCCCAATTCCCCCGTCCCACCTGACCGCCCCCAGGAATGGCTCCAGGGAGAGGGCAAACAGAAGGGGGGAAAGCGGGCAGCCTTGTCGTGTTCCATTTCGAATCCGGATAGGTTCAGATAGTGCGCCATTGATCCGGAGATGTGCAGTCGGGTCCACGTACAGGGAGGAGATCCACGCCAACATTTGCGGCCCGAAACCCATGGCCCTCAACGTTGCCTTCATGAAGCGCCAGTCGACCCTGTCGAAGGCCTTCTCTGCATCTGTAGAGAGAAGTAGGATCTTTTGCGAGGACTGCCATGCCGCCTGGATGACATTCAGGGCCCGTATAGTGTTGTCCCTAGCTTCTCTTCTCGGGATGAATCCGACCTGGTCTGGGTGTACCAGCTCTGGTAGGATCCTGCCGATGTGCGTGGCGATGACCTTCGTGAAGAGCTTTAGGTCAGCATTTAGGAGGGATATCGGCCTGTAGCTCGCACAGCTGGATGGGTCCTTTCCCTCCTTAAGGATAACGGTGATAGTGGCCATTAGGAGGTCCCGTGGAAGGGCCTCGCCGTCCAGGAGGGAATTAAGGCCCGTGAGCAATTTAGGTAGAAGGACATCACCGAATTCCTTGAGATATCTTGCCGGGAAGCCGTCCGGGCCCGGGGCCTTGTTCAGTTTGGCGCCCTTCAGCGCTAGTTGGAGTTCTTCCAGGGTAAGAGGGGCATCCAGCTCCTCCGCCTGTTCGCAGCTTAAAGTGTTTATAACGTGATTTTGGAGGTATGCTTCTATCTCTGTGTCTCTGCGGCGGTGGGCATCGTCGGAGCGGTCTGTGGGTAGGTTATAAAGCTCTTCGTAGAATCCGCGAAATGCGCCCATTATTCTATCCGGAAGCTGTGTGGTCGACTGGTCTCTAGTCTTGATCTTCGTGATGTGGCACAGTCGGCGCCTCTTCTGAAGCGTCCGGGCAAGAAGACGGCCACACTTGTTGGAGTACTCGTAGAAGAAGCGTTGAGATTTACGGATGGTGTACTGTAGCTTCCCGTGAAGAATATCCCGTAGGGACTTCCTGGCGTTCAGGAGGGCTCTATAGTTATCGGCCGTCTGGGTGGTCTTGTGGTCATTTTCCAGTTGTGTGATTTGTGCGGTTAGATCCTTTATACGCTGCTTCTGTGTCCTGCTCCGGTGTGAGCATATTTTAATGAGCAGTCCCCGAATGACGCACTTATGCGTTTCCCAAATCGAAAGTGCCGGGATGTCCGGGGAGTCGTTTTCTTCGAAGAAGTTTGTGAGAGCCGTACGGATGTCTGCGGCAATAGGCACGTCAGTAAGGATGGATTCGTTCATGCGCCACTGACGCCCAGTCGGGCGGAACAGTGGGGATCGAATTTGTACAGATACCGGTGAGTGGTCTGACCATCCCATGGGGCGTATGTCTGCCGAAAGGAGCATGGGTAAGAGCTCCTGGGCCAGGAACACATAATCTAGTCTGCTATATCGTTTGTGGACTGTAGAGTAATAGGTAAAATCTGTGTCGCAGGGGTGAAGCACCCTCCAGGCGTCCACCAGGCCGGCGTCCCGTAGCCCATTTCTGATGGACCTTAAGCCATGCGGTGAAAACGCGCTCACTCCTCTGGATGTGTCCGTTCCCGGTTCCAGGGCGACATTCAGGTCCCCGGCCATTATTAGAAAGCCCTCGCGGAACCTCTCCAGCCTGGTCAGCGTCTGTCTGAGGAATTTGCGTTGGTGTATGTTCGGGGCATATACGCAGGCAAAGGTGTATATGCATTCCGCTATAGAGCCTTTGATGAAGATAAAGCGTCCCATTGGGTCCGACTCAGTCCCCGTACAGATGAACGGGACTGTGCAGGCTAGTAAGATCGCCACTCCTGCCCTTTTTGTCATAGGGTGATTTGCAAAGTAACCCAGTGGGAAACGTGAGTCGCGTAGCGATGGGCCCTTGTCCCCCAGGAAGTGTGTCTCCTGGAGGAATGCTATGGATACCTTCTCGTTCCACAGGGAGCGCAAGAGATGCGATCTCCGCTCCGGCGCGTTGAGGCCCCTGGTGTTATTTGACCAGATGTGGAGAGGCGCAGGAGTGAATCCCGATCCCATTGTTCCAGACCAAGGAGGTGTGGGGGGGGGGAGGGGGTAACAGGTGAGAGAGTAGAAAAGAAGGAGAGGATCTAGTATGGACCTCTCAGGGGTCTCAGAGACTCGACACCGGGGGAGGATGAGTCACGCGGGCCACTCCTAGGAGGTGGACCGCCGTCTCCCACCGAATTTAGATGTGGTGTCTGTCGCGGGGCACTAGACCAAGCGAGCACCGGCACAGCGCCCAGTCTGGGTGATTAGATCACAATGTAACTCACGTGTCCAGTGTGGGTGTTCTCTAACTATGGAGGTTGGGCTTGTCAGTTCGTTGCCGTCAGTACTCTCCGAGGGTGTCAGTTAGGTGGGTGTGTGTGAATCAAAACCACTAGTCGTCTGCCCCCCTGGCCGAGGGCATGTAGGCAGGTCGGTAGGCGTGATGGCTGTCAGTCTCAGTCAGTCATTTCGGTCAGACGCGGTCGTTCAAGTCCGGCCGGGGGGGGTGGGGCGGCCCGTCCTCTCTGGGGTCGCTGGTGTCGCTGTAGTGTAGGAAGGTACCCCTGCCCGCCCAGGGCCAGTGTGTGATCCCGGTCTCTTCGACTTTCAGTCCTCCACAGTGGCCTGGCGAGGAGGGGGGGGGGCCTGTGCGCTGTCGGTCACAGGTGGTCTGCGGTCACTTCTTCGCGGGTCAGCGGCAGTATGGCTAAACGCTGGCAGAGTCGGGGCAACGGCCATGGGTGTGGAACTCTGGCAGGGTGGAGGGCGTGGAACCATTAGGAGCGTTTAGGCCCCTCTTGTCGTCTTCTACCTTAGTTTGGGCCTGGGTCCCTCTTATCTCAGTTACTCAGGATCTAGGAGTGTGTGTCAGCCAGACTAAGGTCCCCTATCATGGGAGCTGTCCTCGGACATGTGCCGTCCCAGGTTCACTAACCCGTGCTCCTAATCCCCTACCTCCCTCATCTAGTTGTGTCCCCACCTAGCCCCTGACAGATCAAATCTTCGGCTCCGGTCTATCGTGCAGCTATGTGGGCAAAGCGTGAGTGCCGTGGCCAAAATACATCCTACATTAAAACACAAGGCTTGAGATTTGGTGGTAAGGCCCCAGACACTAGGTCCCTGTACGGCCGCCTTCTGAGGGAAGGAGACTCATAAGTCCCGCCATGACCCCTCTCCCCTCCCAAAGATCCAGCATAGTCCATCGGTGTGGAGTGACCCAGAGTAAAGCCCCGGCCAATGTGTAAGCAGGAGTCCCTGGCCGCGTGATTCGCCCAGATAACACAGAGTCCCTTGTTGGCATGTGCGCACAGCATTGGCAGGGCCTGTCCGTACCATGTGCAGCGGCTATGGAAAGTCACGGACCTGTGAGTCAGTCTGAGTATCCCCCAGTCCACAAACCCCCCTCCCTAAATATCAGTCCGGTGATGCATTCCCCAGCAAAGACAGACAACCCCCCCAACCCCAGCCGACCTGTGTGATGGCGTCCTATTCTTCTGGGCCGTCCGGCCCACCTCTCCTGAGCGGCTCGGGCTGTCTACCTGTAGCTGCATCGGCCTCCAGCGGCGGCATCAGTGGGTCTCTTCTTGAAGCAGCCGCTTCGTCCAAAATCCAATTTCGTATTCTCGATGGTGCTAGACCCAGGGCCCTCTGGAACCTTGGGACGTCTTCAGGCCAGCGGGCCGTAATCCAGGTATTCCCATGTTTAGCCTGAATACTGAACGGGAAACCCCAGCGATAAGGAATCCCCTTGTCTCTCAGGGCACTGGTGACCGGCCTCAATGCCCGCCTCGCATCTAGGGTCAGGCTAGAGAGATCCTGGTACAATGAAACCGCCGTTCCTCGAAACTGTATGGATGGGAGGCCCCTGGCTGTTGCCATAATTCTATCTCGTAGGCCTGGGGCGGTGATGCAGCAGACTACGTCTCTGGGGCTGCCATCCTGTCTCGCAGGCCCCAGGGCTCTGTGAGCGCGGTCTATGATGAGCGTAGTGGTCAGTGCAGCTCCGAGGAGCTGTGTAAACAGCGCTGACAGGGTGTCTGGGAGCAGCTTGTCTGCCCTTTCAGGCAGGCCGCGGACACGGATATTATTGAGTCTGCTTCTATTCTCCAAATCCTCCACTTGTCTCCGGAGGGTAAGGAGCATGTTACCTTGCCTAGTGACTGCCACTTCTGTTGCTCTGTGCTGGTCATCACAGCCCCTCGCCACCGACTCCATTTCATCCACTCTCTGCTCCAGGGTGGACAGATCTGTGCGCAGGCCTGCCAGCTCTTCCCTCAGTGCTGCTCTGAGTTCCTGCACAATGGGGCCTGTATCAGCCTTGGTGAGCATCCTCCTGGAGATCTGTGTAAGCTCCATTCTAATTTGAGACAGGTCCCCTGTTTGGGGGGGTTCCGACTGAGAGTCCCCCGTCATCTCCGAGTCCGGGGACCCGGGCGCCATCTTGTCCACATGGCGGGTGCCGCAGAGGTCGGACGGAGTAGAGAGAAAATCGTCCATGGGACCGGTATTCCGGTGAGGGGAGCTTGCTGCCGCTGCTCCCGAGGGTAGGAGCTTCTTAGTTCGCACCATCGCCGTTCCGTACCGTGCTTTGATAGCTAATTTATCCGGCCAGGGGTGCAGAGCTCTCGCACTATGCGTCCTGCACCATGCTCGTCCAGGCCACGCCCCCAGTTATTTATTATTTGGATGATTTTCTTTTTATTGGGAAAGCTGAATCTTCAGATTGCTTTCATTTACTACATATTTTCATGTCCATTGCTCAATAATTTGGCATTCCGTTGGCAAAAGAAAAGACGGTTTGGCCTGGTACATGTTTATAATTTTTAGGTATAATTATTGATTCTGAGCGAATGGAGTTTTGTTTGCCCGAAGATAAAATTGTCAGAATGAAGCGCAAAATTTCTCATTTATTACATGTTAAGCAAACGACAGTAAGTAAATTGCAATCTGTGTTAGGTTTACTAAATTGTGCGTCAAGAATAATGCCAATGGCTAGGGCTTTTTCCAGACATATGTCAAGAGCTATAGCTGGTTTTAAAAATTTGCATCACCATGTTAGAATTTCTAGACAGATTAAGGAAGATTTACATGTTTGGAATGCCTTTTTATGCAACTTTAATGGATCCATGATTTGGCAAAGTGATTTTGTATCCATTTGGGATTTGGATATTTTCACGGATGCAGCTGGGTCTCAAGGCTTTGGTATATACTTTCATGGTAGATGGGCAGCTGCTGGTTGTCCCCAGTCATGGGTTGAGAATGGTTGGACAAGAATGATTACTCTTTTGGAGCTATTTCCGATAGTCGTAGCCCTGGATGTTTGGGGCTCTGAACAAGCTAACAGGAGGATTACTTTTCATTGTGACAACTTACGGGTGGTTTGGATAATCAATTCTCTTAGGGCAAAATGTATCCTGGTGATCAAGTTATTGAGACGTTTGGTTTTTATTTGTTTGGTAAATAATATATGGGTAAAAGTGAAGCATGTAAGTGGGAAAAGTAATCGTGTAGCTGATGCCTTGTCCCCTTTTGACTTCAAGTCTGTCATATCCCTTGCACCTCTAGCGGACGAAGTTGGAACGAGATTGCCAGAACACATCTGGGAGCTAACCTCACCCAGATAAGCCAGTTGCTGGATTTATAGTTATCTACAACCACTTGGGGAGCATACTTGAATGCGTGTGAAGAATGGCAGCAGTTTATGGTTAATTTAAATAGGGACTCTACCGATCCCACTATACAGGATGCAATTCAATGTGTGGTTAAAAAAATTCAGGCTGGTGCATCCAAGTTTTCATTTAAAAGAGCCCTATTAGGCATTTCCTTTTTCCTTAAGGTATTGGGGAAGAAGTCTGTTTTTAAAGAATTCATTATTCAGCAAATGTTAAAATGGGCCTGGTTAAAGAAAGCATCAGTCCAAGATAACAGGTCCCCTATCTCTTTTCAATTATTGGGTGATTTGGTAAATAATTTGAGCTCTGTTTGTAGAAATACATTTGAGATCCAGCTTTTTACCACTGCTTTTATTTTAGCATTTTTTTGGAGCTTTTAGAATCAGAGAATTAGTTTTTGCTAACAAGTCTTGCCATTCAGGCATTCAATGTAAGGACGTACAATTACAAGATGGGTTTTGAAAATTTTTATTAAGAAAATCAAAAACTGACCAGCAAGGGAAAGGTCAATGGGTTCAGTTACGAGCTATACATCATTCGTTATGCCCAGTTAAAGCAGTCAGGGTTTATTTAAGTATTTGTCCAAAATGTCAAGGTAGTCTTTTAATACACCAGTCAGGGGTCCCTCTTTATTCAGTTAACTCTGGTGAGTTATGTGTTAAATCTCTGGGGGTTTAAAGAACGGAGATGTTTGGTTACAAATTACGTGTTTTAACCCCTTAAGGACGCATGACCGTTCAGGACCGTCCTCGGCATTTTTGCGTTGCCGACCGAGGACGGTCCTGAACCGTCCTAACGGAAAACGGGCGGCGGGAGCGATCAGAGATCGCTTCCGCCGAAATCCCATTGTTACTATCTGCCCGGCATCCCAGGCAGATAGTAACAGCCAATTACGGCATGTGAGCGATCCGCGATCGCTCACAATTGGCTGGTGTCAAAGTGGGTGTTACAAACACTCACTTTGACACTGATCTCTGCCTCTCTCCTCTCTGTAGCGTTTTGTGAGAGGAGAGAGACAGAGATCCTGATAGTTTGTTGCAGCAGCTGTTCCTGTGAAAATTATAAAGTATCAGAAGTTAATAAAAAATCCCTTTTAACCCCTTCCCTGCCAGATCTGTTACAGACAGTGCATTTGTACTGTCTGTATTTTTTTTTTGCCCTTAAGGGTTAACTTTATTTTAAAAAATCTGTGTCTTAGACTGTCTTAGACTGTCTTAGACTGTCGTAGTCTGTCGTAGTCTGTTTTAGTCTGTTTTAGTCTGTAGTCTGTCATAGTCTGTCATAGTCTGTCGTAGTCAGTCAGTTTCCTTCCCCCAAATCTCCATTAGATTCTTCTAACAGGAGTTAGTTTAGGGATTACTGTTTTAGTCTGTTTTAGTGTTAAAAAAAAAAAAAATATTGTGTTTAGTATTTTGTTAGTTTAGTCTGTTAGTGTGAAACATGCAGCGCATGTACAGCTTGGAGGAGGCATATGCCTTCTTGGCGTCAGACTCTGACGCCACTGACACTGCGTCCGATTTTGACCCAGGTCAGTTTAGCGGCACGTCTAGTGACATGTCATCTGTGTGTGAGCCAGCTGCTAAAAGAAGCTGTGCTTCCCCTGCTACGCTGAATGTGGAGGAGGACTGGGTACCTCCACAGTTAGCTGAGCCCAACATCCCCCCTTTTAGTGCCAACGCAGGCATTAATGTGAATGTGGTTGACTTCTCCCCTATACAATATATGGAGTTATTTTTAGGGGATACCATCTGGGAGGAGATTGCTTCCCAGACTAATTTATACGCTAGCCAATTTATTGAGACCAATCCAGGTAGCTATACAGTCAGGGAGCATGCTTGGCATCCCACAGAAGTCCCTGAACTTAAAACATTCTGGGCTCTTACCATGCTCATGGGGATAATAAAGAAGCCATCAATCCGGTCTTACTGGAGCACCAACCCAATTTGTTCGACTCCTATATTCTCCCAAACAATGCCTAGACCAAGATATGAGCTGCTGCTCAGATACTTACATTTTAACGACAATACGCTCTGTCACCCCAGAGATCACCCCCAATATGATAGGCTTCATAAAATACGCCCACTGGTAGACCATCTTCAGAACAGATTTTCTGAAGTTTATACTCCCCAACAAACTTTATCCATCGATGAATCCCTTATGAAATACAAAGGGAGATTAGGGTTCAAACAATATATCCCCTCAAAGCGGTCTAGGTATGGCATTAAAGTGTACAAACTTTGCGAGAGCGAAAGTGGCTACACATTTGCCTTTCGTGTATACGAGGGGAAAGATGCTCAACTGAACCCTCCTGGCTGTCCTGACTCTCTGGGGACAAGTGGGAAACTTGTTTGGGACCTACTGATCCCTTTGTTCAATAAGGGTTACCACCTTTATGTGGACAATTTTTACAGCAGTGTCCACTTGTTTAAAATTCTTTATAGTTTACAGACACTGGCCTGCGGCACTGTAAGAAGAAATGCCAAGGATTTCCCCAGACCTCTCATAGAGGCCAAATTAAAAAAAGGGGAATGCAAAGCTCTGCGCAAGGCTGAACTGCTTGCGCTAAAATTTAAGGACAGGAAGGATGTTCACATGCTAACAACCATCCATAACGAGGGCATGTCAGACGTCACTGTCCGAGGCAGGGTACAGACAAAACCGGTGTGCATCAGGGCTTATAACAGGCACATGGGGGGTGTTGATTTGGCTGATCAGCTGATGCAGCCATATCTTATCTTAAGAAAGACAAAAGCCTGGTATAAAAAGGTGGCTATCTACCTGTTGCAAGTAGCAACACATAATTCATTTTTAATTTTTTAAAAAATGAATCCAGGAAGAACCACCTATCTCCAATTTCAGCTCAAGCTGATTTCCACAATAATTTATGGAGATGGTCAAGTTCCAACGACAGTGCAAGAGTCGTCTAGACATTTTATTTTTAAGATACCGCCAACACCAAAAAAAAGAAACCCCCAGAAACGTTGCCGGGTCTGTTATAAAAAAGGGAAAAGGACAGACACCCCTTTTCACTGTCCCGATTGCCCTACAAAACCTGGACTGTGTATTGGAGCATGTTTTAAGGTCTACCACACAGAAAATACATTTTTATAATACTTGTTCCTGATTTATTTTTTTTGTTTATTTTGAAAGCAGCAAATTTCTGTTAGTCAGTATCCTTCCCCCAAATCTCCAGTTAGATTCTTTTTGCAGGAGTTAGTTTACAGATTGCTGCTAACAGAAGTTTTAGTCTCATTTAGTCTGTTTTTATCAGTTTTAGTCTGTTTTTAGTATAAAATAAAAAAAAATTGTGTGTTAGTAACTCTGTGTTAGCCAGACTCTGACGCCACTGACACTGCGTCCGATTTTGACCCAGGTCAGTTTTCTGACATGTCATCTGTGTGTGAGCTGGCTGCAAAAAGAAGCTGTGCTTTCTCTGCTACGCCGAATGTGGAGGAGGAACAGGTTTCTCCACAGTTAGCTGAGCCCCAAATCACCCCTTTTAGTGCCAACACAGGCATTAATGTCAATGTGGATGACTTCTCCCTATGCAATATATGGAGCTATTTTTAGGGGATACCATGTGGGAGGAGATTGCTCCCCAGACTAATTTATATGCTACCCAATTTATTGATACCAATCCAGATAGCTATGCAGTCAGGGAGGAGTGTGCTTGGCATCCCACAGATGTCGCTGAACTTAAAAATTCTGGGCTCTTACAATTCTCATGGGGATTATAAAGAAGCCATCAATTTGCTCTTACTGGAGCACCAACCCAATCTGTTCTAGTCGAGTGTACTCTCAAACCATGTCTAGAACAAGATTTGAGCTGCTGCTGAGATACTTACATTTCAATGACAATACCCTCTGTCACCCCAGAGATCACACCCAATATGATAGGCTTCATAAAATACACCCACTGGTAGACCATCTTCAGCACAAATTTACTGAAGTTTATACTCCTCAAAAAAATGTATCTATTGATGAATCGTTAATGAAATATAAAGGGAGATTAGGATTAAAACAATACATCCTCTCAAAGCGCTTTAGGTATGGCGTAAAATGCTACAAACTGTGCGAAAGCGAAAGTGGCTATACATTTGCCTTTCATATATATGAGGGGAAAGATGGTCAACTGGACCCTCCTGGCTGTACTGACTCTCTGGGGACAAGCGGGAAACTTGTTTTTGACTTACTGATCCCCTTGTTCAATAAGGGTTACCACCTTTATGTGGACAATTTTTATAGCATTGTCCGTTTGTTTCAAACTCTTTAGGGTTTCTAGATACTGGCCTGTGGCAGTGTGAGAAGATATGCCAAGGATTTCCCCAGACCTTTTATAGAGGCCAAATAAAAAAAAAAAGTGAATGTAAAGGTCTGCACAAAACTAAAGTGCTTGCAATAAAATTTAAGGACAGGAAGGATGTTCACATGCTAACAACCATCCATAACGAGGGCATGTCAGACGTCACTGTCCGAGGCAGGGTACAGACAAAACCGGTGTGCATCAGGGCTTATAACAGGCACATAGGGGGTGTTGATTTGGCTGATCAGCTGATGCAGCCATATCTTATCTTAAGAAAGACAAAAGCCTGGTATAAAAAGGTGGCTATCTACCTGATGCAAATAGCAACACATAATTAATTTTTACTCTTTAAAAAAAAATGAATCCAGAAAGAACCACCTTTCTCCAATTTTAGTTCAAGCTGATTTCCACAATAATTTATGGAGATGGTCAAGTTCCAACAACGGTGCCAAAGGAGTCCAGACATTTTATTTTTAAGATACCGCCAACTGCAAAAAAAACAAACAAATCCCCTGAAATGTTGCTGGGTCTGTTATAAAAAAAGGAAAAGGACAGACACCCCTTTGCACTGTTTTTTTTTCTTTTGAAAGCAGCAAATTTTAGTTAGTCAGTTTCCTTCCCCCCAAATCTCCAATTAGATTCTTTTTGCAGGAGTTAGTTTAGAGAATACTGCTAAAGGTGCATTTGATACCTGCACATTTGGTTAAAAAAGTTTTATGGTAGTAACATATAACTGGCTGGCCAAAACCAGATGGCGTGTGCATAAAAAGCAGAATTAAAAATTTACCACCATGCACGTTCTCTGAAATTTGTTTAGCACAATGGTTGGGGGAAGGATGTGAAAACACCTCATATACAATACTCTGGAATGTCTACTTTATAAAAATATAAACTTTCATGATGTTAACATTAACGGGGGGATGCAAAAATATGCCAAACTGAAGATAGGCCAAGCATACCTATATATCAAGTTGAAGAACTGATATGTACAAGTCTTGAATGTGGCCTTTTAGCCCCCAAACAACCCAGCAAACCTATGCAAGGGTGATGTCACTGTACTCAGGAGATGTTGCTGAACACATATTGGGGTGTTGTTTGGCAGTGATACATAACAGGATCTGTTAATTCATGCCTAAAGTACAATGTATGTGTAAAAAACATGAAGAAAATTACTACCCAAAAGTTTGCCAAAGGCTGGTGGTAGAATTATTGCATGAAAAGTATTAAACTACCACCATTTAAAATACCCTGAGTTGTCTACTTTTCAAAAATATATGGTTTGATGGGGGTAAAATACATTGGCCCAAATAGGACAGGGGCGCTGGTTTACTACATGTCAAAATTCCAAGTTGAAAAATGGATATGTGCACCTGCCAAATGTGGCCTTTTAGCCCCCAAACAATCCGACAAGCCTATGCATGGGTGGTATCACTGTACTCAGGAGATATTGCTGAACACATATTGGCGTGTTGTTTGGCAGTGACACATAACACGATTTGTTAATTCATGCCTAAAGTACAATGTGTGTGAAAAAAACACACAAAAATGACTACCTAAATGTTTGACAAAGTCTGGTGGTAGAATTAGTGCATGGAAAGTGTTAAAAAAACACCATTTGAAATACCCTAGGGTGTCTACTTTCCAAAAATATATGGTTTGGTGGGGGTAAAATACATTGGCTGGCCTTACAAATGTCCCAAATAGGACATGTGCGCAGGTTGACTACATGTCAAAATTCCAAGTTGAAAAATGGATATGCGCACCTGCCAAATGTGGCCTTCTAGCCCCCAAACAATCCGACAAGCCTATGCATGGGTGGTATCACTGTACTCAGGAGATGTTGCTGAACACATATTGGCATGTTGTTTGGCAGTGACACATAACACGATTTGTTAATTCATGCCTAAAGTACGTGTGTGAAAAAAAACACACAAAAAATGACTACCTAAATGTTTGACAAAGTCTGGTGGTAGAATTAGTGCATGGAAAGTGTTAAAAAACCACCATTTGAAATACCCTAGGGTGTCTACTTTCCAAAAATATATGGTTTGGTGGGGGTAAAATACATTGGCCGGCCTTACAAATGTCCCAAATAGGACATGTGCGCCGGTTGACTACATGTCAAAATTCCAAGTTGAAAAATGGATATGCGCACCTGCCAAATGTGGCCTTTTAGCCCCCAAACAATCCGACAAGCCTATGCATGGGTGGTATCACTGTACTCAGGAGATGTTGCTGAACACATATTGGCATGTTGTTTGGCGGTGACACATAACACGATTTGTTAATTCATGCCTAAAGTACAATGTGTGTGAAAAAAAACACACAAAAAATGACTACCTAAATGTTTGACAAAGTCTGGTGGTAGAATTAGTGCATGGAAAGTGTTAAAAACCACCATTTGAAATACCCTAGGGTGTCTACTTTCCAAAAATATATGGTTTGGTG
>OW240920.1:114136521-114225920 GCA_933207985.1 Pelobates cultripes | reverse complement strand
TGGGGATATGTGAAATGTCTGTGTTTTATGTATAAAAGGTGACTTTATGTATTTTAAAGTGTTTTGTGTCTTTTGCAACCATGTGCTTAATGGAGTCTTGTGTCTGTCCTGGGAGATAATTGAATTACTTATCTCCAGGATAGAAGACTCTGAAACTGGTTTGGGCCAGAAAGCCATGCTTCATTTAGTCACAAAGGACTTTTTACTAGCTTTTGAACCCCTTGTCTGATTTGTGCCATTTTTGAATATGTTGTTCCCCTGAATGGATTGATTGTGAATATGTAATTTTATGTGAATGTGATGTATGGTTTTAGAGTTATGAAAGTTGGGTAGAAAGTATGTTTTTAACTGTATGTGTAATTGAGTTTCCTCTCAGGATAAGGGGAGGGAATATGTGGGATGTAACTGTGATGTGATTGGTTGTTTTATACCTCCCTGTGGGCAGTCCTGTATTTGCAAGACTGTAATAAAAACCAGGCTGGGTGTGCCAGCACCTCAGACCACTGCTTGACCCTCAACACGGAGCCTTGTCTCGTCTTTGGGGGGATTTACTGTATGCTGCTAAGGACTGATTGCCAGGAGTGTAAGCCGCTTGGAAGCTTTTCCTGTTCGCCTACTAGCAGCTATTCGTATGGTTCCTGTTCGTTTATTTGAAGTGCTACCTTATTCCCTTGTATGCCGTTCGGGAGGTTGGAGCATTCACTTATTGGCGGTTCGTGAGTTTTGGTGATTATTCAGTAGCTGTGCCTGTCTCTGAAAAGGGGATTATCGTCTAAGCGTTTTTTTCCCCTTTTATGCTAAACGGTCCGTTACACCTCCCCTCTGCTCGAGGGATAATTGGGAAGTAACTCAATTATCTCCCCGAGCAGAGGCAATCGCCATTTTAAACACAAGTCACAAAAACACATGAAAATCCATAACTTCATAACTGCCGAACATATTACATTCGTATTGCATATCCCCAGATAGCCTGGATCTGAGGGCACATTATTGGAGAATAGCGCTCAGATCCCATTCGCACAGTTCAATCGCCATGGAGTCAAAGTCTCTTTCAGTTCGTCGGTATGCGATTGACTCCATGGGACGGCTATCTGGGTTAAGTCCATTCGTGTGGTTGAATCTCCCGAACGGCTGGCATTCGTATACTTTTGTCGATTGAGAAGGGGAGGTCGACGGCTTCAGCGGTGTTCGGCTGAAAAAGTGTCCGTTTTCAGATCCATGAAATCATCGTCGAACACCGCTGGTCGTTCGCATGGACAAAATGGCCGCCGCCTCGTGGTCGACATACGAACGACGACCACCCGGCATTCGGTTTTTAATTGAGAAGTGTCCGTGGTTAACCGCAACGTTCTAATTGGGATCAATAGGTTAACCAGCAGCACACTTCTCTTCTGGGTGGCCGTCCGTTCGGTAGTTCCGTTCGACAAAAACCGACATTCCCTTGAATAAAGCATACGAATGGGGAAATTCATGTAACCGGCAAAACAGGCGAACAAAGCATTTGTAATCCAGACAGATGGGTCTGTCACAGACAGCATGCAGGCCTGGAACGGCCGAGTGATATTCGGCAAAACCCCAGATTTCGTACTGGAATCGGACGCCAGCCTTTGGGGCCGGGACGCCACAGGCGAGGGAGTATCGACAGGAGGAGCCTGGACTTCACAGGTACTCAACCTGCATATCAACTGTCTTGAACTACTGGCGGACTCCTTCGGCATATGCAGCCTGGACAAGGGACAAATCAGATTGTTGCATTCTCCTCAAGATGGACAACATCTCGGCCGTCCAATATATCAACCGCCTAGGCGGAGCTCGCTCACGACTCCTGTCCGAACTCACGAAAGATTTGTTCGACTTCTGCCTTCCACGCAACATCTCCCTCAAGGCGGAATATCTCCCAGGGGAGTCGAACCTCACAGCCGACTGGTTCTCTCTCGTGATTGGAGAGACGGCAGCGATTGGATGCTGGACCGAGAGACATTCAATGCCCTCACGCAAATGAGAGGACCCTTCCATCTGGACCTCTTTGCATCCCGCAACAACAGACAAACACCAGACTTCTTCAGCTGGCTCCCAGATCCAGAATGCAAAGCAGTGGATGCTTTCCTACAGGCCTGGCCGCCCTTCTGCGCCTACGCATTTTCCCCATTCGCTATGCTAGCGAGGTCTCTCCACTATCTGAAGGTACACCAGATTTCTCTGCTTCTGATTACCCCCCTATGGCAGAGTCAACCGTGGTTCCTGGACCTTCTAGCACTGTCTTACGCAGACCCACTCTTACTGCCTTCCCATCCGGCACTCCTTACGGATCTGAAGGGGAATCCTCAGCCGCTAATACTGGAAGAGAAACTCTCCCTGGTGACTAGGACTCTTTCCGGGGCACCTGGCAAGTCAGCGAACTATCGCAGACTGCTAGGGACCTCTTATGGGATTCATGGGCACTGGGGACGAGATTATGCTACCTCTCTGCTTGGACATCCTGGTCCGCTTGGTGCCTGGAATGGGACCTCGATCCTCTTACGGCACCTATTCCCACCACCCTGAATTTCCTGTTGTCACTGTTCGCAACAGGAAAATCTTATAGAACTATTAATGTAGTTCGTTCAGCGATATCAGCAGCACATACACCTATCCAAGGGATTCCGGCGGGTAAGGATCCTATGGTATGTCGACTACTGAGGGGCATGCGACTAAAATGGCCTCCGGCCCCCAAATACACCCACCTATAGGATGTGGACCTCGTCCTCACCTTCTTAAGAGAATGGCCACCTAACGACAGACTCTCGCTTCGCCAACTTTCTGCAAAAATGACGATGTTACTTTGCTTAGTTTCCTTTCATTGGGTATCCGACGTTAATGCATTAGAAGTCAACGCCTTTTTGATAGATCCTGAAGGGGTCACCTTCCATGTCTCCCGATGGACCAAATCGAACTCCTCCGCCATTTTTTACCCCTACTTCGCCGCGGAACCCCAATTATGCGTGGTAGCAACCTTATGCAGCTACGTGACGGCTACCGCCTCTCTTCGCCCGACTCCCTCCGGTCAACTACTGATTTCCTACGTCAAACTCTACAATCCAGTTTCCTCTACCACTCTCGCTAGATGGGTACGCTGGATCTTGTCACTGGTGGGCGTGGATGCCACTTTCGGGGCTCATTCGGTGAGAGGCGCGGCTGCTTCTTTGGCCTACGCAGCCGGAGCATCACTATCAGATGTTCTACTCAAAGGCGACTGGTCATGTGAATCCACTTTTCGAACCTTCTACTTTAAACCGAACTCCTGCGCTGCGTTTTCTTTGTTAAATCAGCGTTAAAAAATGCAAAATACCAAGCCTCCTGTCAAGTAATAAAATTGAAGATTATGCTAGCTTTAGTGTACTAATAATCTTAATTTTAATAAAGATAGGAGGCGAGTATTTTCCCACCCATACCCACCCTTTCGGTCTTCTGGTATCTCTTTACTGTTCCTTCTTCTAATTCCTCTATCCTTCTATAGGAAACTAGTCTCTACTCTACCCTCACCATTCCGACTATCCTACGTATATGGTGTATATCTCACATGTCAGGATTATTATACCTTGTTGTACTTTAGAGAGAGTGTTACCTATTACTAATGTATTGTCACTATAATACTATAGTCTTACATATATATGCTGTTCAGATGATTCCCATGTTTTTCATGGTCTTACGACTAGTACCTAACCTATTCCACATTCTCGTTTCAGCGTAACTCAACATGGAACTTTGGTTATATCTATGTGGACCATCCCAAGTTTATCCTAAATTGTTTGGATTGAATCTCCTGTTATAACGGATTACCCAAATTTACCCTTCACTCCACAAGGATTATACCGATTCGCTTGGATTGACTCTACGGTTACAGACCCAAGACTGGTTTTGTTTCTTAATTGTTTGAACTTTATCCGTCTGCGATGTCGCTAGTAGAAAAAGGCGGAGGAGACTGTTCACTAGGAATACCATACCTCCTACTGTTTTTTGATTTGTTCTTACTATCCTTTTCTTTACTGCTATGGAGTTTAGTAAAGAGAGTTATGCAAAATACGAAGCCTCCTGTCTTTATTAAAATTAAGATTATTAGTACACTTAAGCTAGCATAATCTTCAATTGCATGACGTAAAAAATAGTTTCAGTCGAGCCACTTCGCCCAAAAATAAAAAGTATTTAAGAGAATAGCTGATTGTCAACTCCATGGCAGTTCAGCTCATCCCAATTTCATTAACAGGAAAAGAGTTTGGAAAGCAAATCAGACAAACCAAAAGGGCCAATCAGTGTATTTTGCAGTTCGCTGGTGCATTTTCCCACCATTTAGTTCGCAGATCAAGTTAAAAATCGTGGCCAATAGAGGGAAATAAATAGGAGAAGCAGTAAAACAGTATCTGTTTATATTTATTTATTTAATATCATATACGATATATAAATAGAGATATTTATTTAATAATATATATGATATATAAATAGAGATTTTTATTTAATGTTATATATGATATATAACTAGAGATATTTATTTAATATTATATATGATATATAAATAGAGATATTTATTTAATATCATATACGATATATAACTAGAGATATTTATTTAATGTTATATACAATATATAAAATGGGATATTAATTTAATATTATATATGATATATAACTAGAGATATTTATTTAATATTATATATGATATATAAATAGAGATTTGTAATTAATGTTATATACAATATATCAATAGAGATATTTAGTTAGCATTATATACGCTATATAAATAGAGATATTTATTTAACATTATATACGATATATAAATAGAGATATTTATTTACTATTATATACGATATATAAATAGAGATATTTATTTACTATTATATATGATATATAAATAGAGATTTTTTGTACTATTAAGTACGATATATAAATAGAGATATTTAATATTATATACGATATATAAATAGAGATATTTAATATTATATACGATATATAAATAGAGATATTTATGTAATATTATATACAATATATAAATAGAGATATTTATTTAATATTATATACGATATATAAATAGAGATATTTATTTACTATTATATACAATAGAGACATTTATTTACTATTATATACAATATATAAATAGAGATATTTTTTACTATTATATACGATATATAAATAGAGATATTTAATAATATATACGATATATAAATAGAGATATTTATGTAATATTATATACAATATATAAATAGAGATATTTATTTAATATTATATACGATATATAAATAGAAATATTTATTTACTATTATATACAATATGTAAATAGAGATATTTTTTACTATTATATACGATATATATAGAGAAATATTTAATATTATATACGATATATAAATTGAGATATTTATGTAATATTATATACAATATATAAAGAGATATTTATTTAATATTATATATGATATATAAAAAGAGATATTTATTTAATATTACATATAATATATAAATAGAGATATTTAATATTATATACGATATATAAATAGAGATATTTTTGTAATATTATATACAATATATAAATAGAGATATTTATTTACTATTATATACGATATATAAATAGAGATATTTAATATTATATACGATATATAAATAGAGATTTTTTTTTTTTTACTATTGCTCCTTTTTCCTACTTTTGTTTACTTCTCATTTGATCTGTGAATAAAATCAGGATTTAGCAGCTTTTTCCTATTAACCAATCATTTTTATTCCCATCAATCATCTATAGTTTTGCGATGATACAGGTGGAATTCTACTAACATGCTTGTCCACTGTGTGTTTCGTTTTGGAGTTCTGGAAATTGCAGTTTGGAATTAAACAAATCTTCAAGTCTATAATAAATAATATATAAAAAATCCGATATCTGTTTGATATTATTTTTCCACTATAAGAGGGACCTATTCACTAATCACAGGTTCTGGTAAGCTGGCATTTGAACACGGTAATTTAGTCTGAAAAGAGTTGGAAAAGTGGAGATTTCCAAATTGTTATTTTACCGTAAATGTTGCAGGTTCGTTGTCAGCTTTCAGTAACTTATAGTTTAACGAGTATACCATTATATTTTTACAGAGCTATCCTAAAACAACTGACACATTGTCTTTAGAGTTTTTCATAAATCCAAAAAACATGTTTCCAGTGTTTGATTTGCAAGTTTTTATTTTATTTTTGTTTAATTTCAGAATTTTCTGAATGCGTAATACATTTTTTTTCACAGCCCAATATAGGATATCGTTTCCCCAAGTGTTCTCTCTGCTTGACAGTGTTGGAGAGATCTTTGGGAAGTTTGTCATTCTCTTTGACAATCCAGGGGAGGGTTTGAAATAATTAAACCTACTGTTTTACAATGTAAGACCTCCCCTTCTAGCCCTGCCCATGCTGTCTGCGGCTGTCCAATCACAGACTTCCCACTGCAGCTCAATGAGAAGTCTTTGCAAGGCAGTTGCTCTGGACAATTGCTGCCTTTTGAGTTTAGTTCCACTGAGCTCACCAAAGCATGAAGTAACAGGACAAGTTGCCTGATTGACAGCCAGGGGGAGTAACAAAGTTAATTTACAGGAGTAATGATTTCTATTGAAAGTTTTTCAAAAAAGAGGACACACTTTTCACACAAACCTTTACCAAAGTAAAGTGTAAACAAGTGACATAAAGAAATGACCCAGTTTGACTATTTAGGATTAGATATTGCCTACAGACTTCCTGACAATTCATGGTTTGGTGGGAAAAAAAAGCCTAAATGAGTTTATTTTACTGTATGAAACATTTCTGAGAGTTTTCATTTCTGTTTAAAAACATGAGAGAAGATTTCCCTAATGTTTTCATAACATGGGTTTAATGTACAGTAAATTTCCATTATGTTTGTAGTTATGCAGAACAATGCATGTAAGACATTATGCAAATGGCTGGAATAATATTTACATTACTGCAAAAACCATATTATATCAATGATGATATTATATTACACAAATAAACACTATCTGAAACATTAAAACAACAGATAGAAGTATAAACAGTGAGCACATAATAAGTGAATATGTAATGTTACATCTATCATAACATAGAAACATAGAATGTGACGGCAGATAAGAACCATTCGGCCCATCTAGTCTGCCCAATTTTCTAAATACATTTATTAGTCCCTGGCCTTATCTTTTAGTTAGGATAGCCTTATGCCTATCCCACGCATGCTTAAACTCCTTTACTGTGTTAACCTCTACCACTTCAGCTGGAAACATAGAAACATAGAATGTTACTGGAGATAAGAACCATTTGGCCCATCTAGTCTGCCCAGTTTTCTAAATACTTTCATTAGTCAACATGTCACAATAACAAGATTATAACATATTCTAATAAGATTGTGGCGGAACCAACCTCGCCTCTGTCCACTGGAGAGGCCTCGTTGCTCGCCTGCTCCCTTTAGACTATGGTCCTGCATTTTAAACTTTTATTTTACCAGCAGAAAGGTTTATTCATGCCTTTCTGCGGACTGTTAAAGCCATGCTACCCCAGATAGCTATGCCATGGAGCCCAGCCGTTGTAATACTTATTTTGTAATATTTCTTTAATTGGAACTCAACTGCAGCATTTCTTGGTTGCAACAACAATAAGGTTCACCTCCTTTTATATTGGTATGAAACAATGGTCACTGTACCTTTAAATATCCATGAAGGTAAAATTAGGCTTTGTAGCAATCCCTTATGAGTAAGAGGAATAATTAGACAAAGTGACACTTTAGTGAGTTTTAGATACTGTGTAATATAAATAATAGGAATTGACTTGTTTGGTAAAAGTATTACTTAACTTAAAGGCAGTTCTGGTACTGGAAGGGTTAATTCACCCAATGAAGGAGAAATTAGAAGTCCGTTTCAACAAGCTGAGAACTAGGAGTGGAGAGTGGGGAAGTCTGTTTTAACAAGCCGAGGTCTGGGAGTGGAGAAGGTAGAATTCAGAGTTACAAGCCGAGGTCTAGGAGTGGAGAAGGTAGAAATCCGTTTACAAGCCGAGGTCGAGAAGTGGAGAAGGTAGAAATCCGTTTACTAGCCGAGGTATAGAAGTGGAGCAGGTAGAAATCCGTTTACAAGCCGAGGTCGAGAAGTGGAGAAGGTAGAAATCCGTTTACTAGCCGAGGTATAGAAGTGGAGCAGGTAGGATCAAAAGTAGAGCATCTGATCTTCATGCAGCACCTGTGCGAATAATCCAGCCCTTTGAATCTGGCGCGGTCCTCCTAAGTATCGTGGAGGGACCGCGTCAGAGAAAGGGGCGGGGCTGAGCGCCGTGAACCCGGAAGTGGGTTCCGGCGATGAATTACATGCCATGCTATACCTGACAGTACCCCCTTCCCATGGGGCATCCTCTGGGTGCACTATTTCGGTTTGGAGGGGTAGCGTTTGTGAAAGGCAGTAACTAACCTCCTAGCATGTACATTAGATGAATCTTCCCAAGTGTCTTCATCAACTCCATAACCTTTCCATCTGATAAGGTATTGTAAGGAGCCACGGTGGACACGAGAATCCAAAATTTTGTGAATTTCATATTCTTCTTCACCTTGGACAATGATAGGTTCAGGAGTTGTTACTATTTCTCTATAAAAAGGATCAGGGATGTGTGGTTTAAGTAAGGAGACATGGAATACTGGATGAAGTTTAAAACTTGGAGGAAGTTTTAGTTTAACAACGTTATCATTAATGATAGTAATTACTTGAAAGGGACCAAGAAAAAGAGAGCTCAATTTCTTTGAAGGACGGCTTGTGGTAATATTCCTTGAAGAGAGCCAGACAAGATCCCCTACCTTGTAAGGAGGGGGAATTCTTCTATTATTGTCAAAAAACTTTTTCTGGTTATTTTGGGCGAGTTGAAGATTCTCCCGTAATTTGAGAAATAGAGAAGACATAAATTCGTTTTTTGATGTAACAGTAGGATTGGATGAAGTAATGGTTTGGATGGGGAATGAAGACGGATGAAAACCATAGTTGGAGAAGAAAGGAGTCATTTTCGTACTAGAATGAATGGTATTATTGTAAGAAAATTCGGCCATAGGTAACCATGTGGTCCAGTCATCTTGGAGGTATGAACAATAACATCGAAGATATTGTTCCAAACATTGATTAACCCTTTCTGTTTGCCCATTAGTTTGGGGATGATAAGCGGAAGAGAGTTTGCGTTGAATTTGAAGGGAGAGACACATCTCTTTCCAGAATTTGGAGGTAAATTGTGTCCCCCTATCAGAAATAATTTCTTCAGGAAGACCATGAAGTTTCACAATATTGTCAATAAAGACCTTAGACAATTCTACAGAGGAGGGTAATTTTTTTAAAGAAATGAAATGGGACATTTTTGTGAAGCGATCCACAACGACAAGAATAGTGGTGAAATGTTGAGAAGGTGGAAGATCAACGATAAAATCCATAGAAATGGATTGCCAAGGTTTTTCTGGAATAGGTAAGTTAAGTAGTAATCCAAAAGGTTGATTATGTTCTGGTTTAGACCTTTGACAGATAGGACATGTTTTGACATATAATGCAATGGTTCTATCCTGGCGAGGCCACCAATAATATCGTGAAGTTAGTTCAAGTGTTTTCTTTATTCCAGGATGTCCAGCTAGGGGGGAATCATGAACCATCTTAAGTAATTTATTCCTAAGAATGGGAGGAATATAAATTCTATTTTTAAAATAAAATAGACCATCCTTTTTGTTAGTATAGGTGTTTTGGGAAGTTCAAGATCCTTCTGATTCAAATTCTTTATGTCATCATGAAGAGAAGAGAGGATTCCTATTATTTTGGTAGAAGGATAATCATCAGTAGTAGTTTTAGAAGGAATTCGAGAAAGAGCGTCAGCCTTTTTATTTCTATTTCCAGGTCTGTATATTAATTGGAAGTTAAATCGGTTAAAAAATAGGTTCCATCTAACTTGTCTAGCTGTAAGGGTTTTGTTAGTATAGAGATATTCAAGATTTTTATGGTCAGTATAAACTATTATAGGTTGTTTTGTATCTTCTAGAAGATGACGCCAATTTTCGAAGGCAGCTTTAACACTTAATAATTCTTTTTCACCAATAGGATAATTTTTTTCAGCAGAGCTCAAGGATCTTGAAAAAAAGGCAACTGGATGAAGTGGATCTTGTGGAGTCTTTTGTTGAGAAAGAACTGCTCCGATGGCTGCATCTGATGCATCAACTTCAAGAACATATAGGAATGTTGGATTAGGTAGTTGTAGAATAGGTGCAGTTGTAAATCTTTTTTTTAATTCGTCGAAGGCTGTTTGTGCATCTTTATTCCAATTAAAAGGACGTTTACTACTGTTGAGGAGGTTAAGAGGATGTGATACATCCGAATAGTTTCTAATAAATTTTCTATAGAAGTTTGCAAATCCAAGAAAACGTTGTAATTCTTTTGTAGTAGTAGGAGCAGGCCAATCAATAATACATTTGATTTTGGAATTATCCATCTTCAAAGAATGAGGTGAAATAATGTATCCTAGAAAAGAGAATTCAGTAACCTCAAAAAGGCATTTTTCTGGTTTAGCGTATAATTTATGAGTTCTCAGTCTAGATAGAACCCATCTAACATGTTTCCTATGTTCATCCAAATTGTTAGAATATATTAAGATATCATCTAAGTAGATAATAACACATACATCCAGAAGATCTCTAAAGATATCATTGATAAAATGTTGAAATGTTGCAGGGGCATTACAGAGCCCGAAAGGCATCACTAGATATTCGTAGAGACCATATCTTGTCCGGAAGGCGGTTTTCCATTCATCATCTTGTTTTATTCTAATGAGGTTATATGCGCCTCGAAGGTCGAGTTTAGTGAATATAGTTGCAGTTCTTAACCTTTCAATTAATTCATTTATTAGTGGAAGAGGATAACGATTTTTAATAGTTATTTTATTTAAGGCTCTGTAATCTATAATAGGACGGATGGTTTGGTCTTTATTCTTCACAAAGAAAATACTAGAAGCAGCAGGAGAGGTCGAGGGTCTGATGAACCCTTTGCGTAAATTTTCATTAAGATATTCTTTTAAAATTTCTAATTCCTTTTCAGAGAGTGGATAAATATGACCGTAAGGAATAGGAGCTCCGGGTATGAGATCTATTGGGCAATCATATAGCCGATGAGGAGGAAGTGTTTCCGCTTCTTTTTTACAAAAGACATCTGCAAAATCGGAGTAGAATGGAGGTATAACTGGTTCTACAGTAGTTTGGAGAATAGGAATGTGTTGTAAGCACGTTTTTTTACAGAAATCAGAAGCAAAGGAGATGGAGAAGGGAGACCACTTAATTAAAGGATCATGGTTTTTTAACCAATTAATTCCTAGAATGACGGGATAAAGTGGAGATTTAATAATATCAAATGTAATGAATTCGAAATGTACGTTGTTGGTAATCATTCTTAGAGGGATTGTTTCATCTTTGATGGGTCCTGAGGATATAAATGAACCGTCAATAACTCTGATTGGAATAAAATTGGTTTTTTGAACACAAGGAATTTTATTTTTTGAAACAAAAGAAAAATCAAGAAAAGTTCCATTAGCACCAGAATCAATGATGGCCTCAGTCACGATTCTTTTTGTATCCCACTGTAATATGAGAGATATAGAAAAATAAGTAGATGCTTTTCTTTTTTGAAAAACGTTCAATATAGAGGTAGATGAATGAAGCTTACCACCTTTTGAATGTTTCAGTAGAGGACATTCGGAAATTAGATGTTCGTTCGAAGCACAATACATACATAAGTTTAGTTGTCTCCTTCTTATTCTTTCTTCAGAAGTAAGAGGACTTTTTATTATACCTACTTCCATAGGTTCAGTTTGTGGAGGAATTTTTTCAGGTAGTTTTAGAGTAGTGAAAGGTTTTCTCCAGGTAGAATTAGTAAGAACCCTTTCAGCTTTTCTTTCTCTTAGACGTCTATCAATACTGATAGACAGTTGAATCAATGCATTTAAGGTAGGAGGAAGTTCTGTACGAGAGAGTTCATCTTTCACAGCTTCAGATAATCCGAGACGGAATTGATTGCGTAAAGTAATGTCATTCCATTGGGTTTCTGTAGCCCATCTTTTGAATTCTGCAATATAATCTTCAACAGGTCTATTCTTTTGGTGTAATGTTCTGATGGTTAAATCAGCAGTAGTTTGTTTAAAAGGATCTTCATATAATAAAGACATAGCTTCAAAGAACTCATCCAATGAATCCAATATGGGATCATCATTTTCCAAAAAGGAATGGGCCCAGGCCATAGGTTCACCTCTTAAAAAAGAGATCACTGAACAGACTTTGGATCTTTCGGTGGGATAAGATCTAGGTTTTAAAGCTATTAGTAGTTTGCAAGAATTCAAAAACTCTCTGTACTTTGTTCTATCTCCATAAAATTTTTCTGGATTACAGACAGCAGGATCACCAGCCGATTGAAGAGCGGCATGAGGAAGATGACCTTGAATGTCTCTAACATAGGTTAATATTCTCTCATTTGTAATTTGCAGTTCCTGTAACCCTTGAGCAATCGTATCCACTCTATTGGTTAGGGCAGAAACTTGAGAGTTAATATCTGCTGGTTCCATTGAATATAGGCTGGATTATTCTGTAATACTTATTTTGTAATATTTCTTTAATTGGAACTCAACTGCAGCATTTCTTGGTTGCAACAACAATAAGGTTCACCTCCTTTTATATTGGTATGAAACAATGGTCACTGTACCTTTAAATATCCATGAAGGTAAAATTAGGCTTTGTAGCAATCCCTTATGAGTAAGAGGAATAATTAGACAAAGTGACACTTTAGTGAGTTTTAGATACTGTGTAATATAAATAATAGGAATTGACTTGTTTGGTAAAAGTATTACTTAACTTAAAGGCAGTTCTGGTACTGGAAGGGTTAATTCACCCAATGAAGGAGAAATTAGAAGTCCGTTTCAACAAGCTGAGAACTAGGAGTGGAGAGTGGGGAAGTCTGTTTTAACAAGCCGAGGTCTGGGAGTGGAGAAGGTAGAATTCAGAGTTACAAGCCGAGGTCTAGGAGTGGAGAAGGTAGAAATCCGTTTACAAGCCGAGGTCGAGAAGTGGAGAAGGTAGAAATCCGTTTACTAGCCGAGGTATAGAAGTGGAGCAGGTAGAAATCCGTTTACAAGCCGAGGTCGAGAAGTGGAGAAGGTAGAAATCCGTTTACTAGCCGAGGTATAGAAGTGGAGCAGGTAGGATCAAAAGTAGAGCATCTGATCTTCATGCAGCACCTGTGCGAATAATCCAGCCCTTTGAATCTGGCGCGGTCCTCCTAAGTATCGTGGAGGGACCGCGTCAGAGAAAGGGGCGGGGCTGAGCGCCGTGAACCCGGAAGTGGGTTCCGGCGATGAATTACATGCCATGCTATACCTGACAGCCGTATACTGAAAGACTGTATGAAAGACTTTGGCTCCATGGCGATTGATCTGTATATATGTGATCTGAGCGCCATTCGGTAGTAATGTGCGCTCAGATCTAAGCTATCTGGGGATATGTAGAATGTATATGTTTTAGGCAATAAATGTGGCTGTATGTAATTTTATGTATTTTACTGTATTGTTACTGCCATGTGGTTAATGGAGTTTTGCCTCTGTCCTGGGAGATAAGTGGATTACTTCCCAATTAACTTCCCAATTATCTCCAGGACAGAGAGGAGGGATTGTGATGTGATTGTGGGAGTGTTTAAGGTGTATGTCTGTGATTGGCTAAGAGCCAATATGTTTCCCAGTTTCCCATTTGGTCCCCTAGGGAAGTGTCCACCAGGTGGGAGACCTGCATAAAAGCTGGGCAGTTAGCCCCAGTAAACAAGTTCCTGCTTAACCCTCAAAGTGAAGTGTCGTCTCCTTATTGGGGGAGGATTTACTGTATGCTGTTAGAGACTGATTGCCAGGAGTGTAAGCCGCTTGGGGGCTTTTCCTGTTCGTCTGCTAGCAGCTATTCGTGTGTCTCCAGTTCGGGAGTTTCGAGCATTCCCTTGGTATGCAGTTTGGGAGTTGGTGAATTCGTGGGTTATCAGTTCAGGAGATTGGTGCTTGCAGTAGCTGTCGGTGCAGCTGAAAAAGGGGAATATCGCCTAAAGGGTTTTTAACCTCTTTTGGGCAAAACGGTCCGTTACAAACATGTTTTTATATGAAGCACACACTATTAAAACATTATCGTTTAACTGTAATCCAATCTGGCTTTAATGATATACTATAAGCAAACAACTGGTTCTCTCTTTCAGTAAAGAAAAGGTCGGGGTTGGGGCATTGCCCACATTTGGTTGAAGGGACACTGCTGACCGCTAAAGCACTTCAGCTTGCTAAAATGCATTATGTGTAAAGAGTATTTCATTTTACAAAAAGTGCAGAATATAATATGAATTTGCACTGTTATATATTAACCTGGTTACATCCCCCTGGCTGTCAATCAGACAACAGGTCCTGTTACTTCCTGGTTTGTTTAGCTCAGTGGAGATAAACTCAAAAGGCAGCAATTGCCCAGAGCACCTGCCTTGCAAATATTTCTCATTGAGCTGCATTGGGGAGCCTGTGATTGGACAGCCACAGAAAGTCTGGGTGGGGATAGAAGAGGAGGGTTTGCATATACTGCAGACAAGCTTTTACAGGCTGTTTTTAGGTATATCCCCAATAAAAAATGGTATAATCAATTGGAATAACGTGAGCATGTTTCCACCCTTATAATATGACTCATTTTTGAACGACATTTTAATTAGAGAAATACATTAATCATGCATGTTTACCAACTCTATACATGTTATTATTAAGTTCCATCTTGTGCATAATATTGAATTTTGATTACATGCCAAGTGTTTGAGGAAACCGACAGATAAAAATCTGTCAGCTAAGTCATACAATTAAATTAAGTAATAATATTGTGTATAGAGACTATTGTTCAGCGTATTTAGGACAAAAAAAGTAGCATGCTTCTAAATCAATGACAAAGATCCCGCCTTGAATGAATGGCAATGATTAAGGCACTTCTGTTACACAAGGATTTTATAGGGCTAGAAAAAGCCAAAAGTGGGTTGTAAAATTAATTAACGGAATGGAAGACTTGAGTAAAGAAAACTGGCAAAAAAAATTAATGTGTGTACTTTAGATAAAAGGTGACTTAGAGGGGTTTTGATAACATGATGCAAATATATAAAGGCCCAGTATAAACAGCTCTCTGGTAATATGTTCATTAATAATAAAAGGCAAGAGGTCACCCCTTTAGACTAGAACAAAGGAAATTTCACCTATAGCAGAGGAAATGGTTTTATACAGTAAAAACTATTTTTTTTTTTTTGGGGGGGGGAGTTTGAGGATATCATAGTTAATGTTGGATACCTGCTTGTAAACCAAAAATAATTATGTAATTATGTAATTGTGCATAATGTATTTTTTCATTCATTTGATAGTCTTTTATGTTTTTTTTTAAAGAAAATATGGTAAATATATTCCATTCATGTGGCATATATTATTTACTATATGAGACTGGTTCTGAAATCTTAGCTCAGTGGTTGAAATGCTTATGGGCTTCTAAGGAACCTGTTTGCATTTTTCAAAATTTAGTCTCCTAAGAACTGCCATCAGAAGCTAAAAGTACTTTTTAATAAATGTATCTATAACCATTGGTGGAAAGGTTGGAGTTTATCAGATTGGTTAATATCATAAAGTTTAGTTGGCTATTTAAACACATTATAGGTTCTTGTTGTATACAGTATATGCGTACATAGTGACAATATGTCCCTTTTGCCCTGCATAAAAAAAAAAACACAATACAATTTAGTGTAATCCAGTAAATAATATCTATAGTAAATATTATCTGGTTAGTATCACTGTGGCTGAACCCTCTACCTGGCTTTATTGTGTAGCATTTCGTAAACCCTCCAAGATGGCACCCTGCCCCTTTAGCCATTATTTACCTCTATTTCGTAATTTTGTAAAGGTGTAAGTGAGTTAAAAACAATGATTGTGGACAAAATATAAATCATGACAGGAGACATGACAAAGCCTTCAAAATAACTGTGATCACACAGCTAGTCATAGCTACTCCTATCAACTTAGTTTTAAAAGCCCAAATACTTGATGTTCTGTAACTGACAGTCGGAAGGTGGCGGCTTACTTTATAATCTAGGCGAGCCGTTACCTATAGTGGCAGTCAGTAGCTCCCTGTTAGAATTGGGTACATTTAGCAGTCAGGAAACAACCACTACTCACTAACAAGTGGCGACAAGCTAATTTGTGAGCGGAGGCTGGTGGCAACATTGGAAACCAGCCCATATGTCAGTGAACTAAAAAAGTTAGAAATCCATTGCTCTGCATTTTATTCATAGAAACATAGAATGTGAAACATAAATAATGACATCATAATAATAATAATAATAATAATAATAATAATAATAATAATAATGTGACGGCAGATAAGAACTATTCATCCCATCTAGTCTGCCCAATTTTCATTAGTCCCTGGCCTTATCTTATAGTTAGGATAACCTTATGCCTATCCCACGCATGCTTAAACTCCTTTACTGTGTTAACCTCTACCACTTCAGCTGGAAGGCTATTCCATGCATCCACTACCCTCTCGGTAAAGACAAAGCACATTGTTAACACATAAAGGTCTGGCACAGAGTGAAGTTAGAAGCCTGAGGTGAGGAAGAACCTCAATCAAAAGTAAATGAAGAAATAAATTCTAAACCGACCTTGCTCTCCAATACTGAGGCCAAGGTCTTCCTCAGCCCAGTCCTTATCTGCTGACATCAACCCCCTCAGGGGAGGGAGAAAAGGGTCGGTAGAGCTGTCTGGGTCCAGCATGCTGTGTTCACGCTGGTGTTAGACACTATTTTACAGAGAATTGATGATAGCCTGCCTGTGACTCCTGTTCTGGCTTCACATACAGACTCCAGCCACCATGAACACATCAAATCACTAAGTGGTCTGGGTGCTTGGAGTAACCCATGAAACACACTGATCTGCTCCTGTTGTTACGATGTGTTCCTCTGGTTTTCCTGATTTCTCTGTATCTATTATACATAATTATATCCTTATTTAAACCCACTAAAATATCATTATATAAACCAACACATCCATAATGATTGCTTGGTGTCAAGCCATAATAGAAAACTATTAGAAACATTTACAGGTTTCCTCGGGAGCTTTCTGCACAGAGCACAGGTTTATAGCAGTGATAAATGTGTCACACGTTCTGCTTTTACGAGATCAGTCAATAAAGCATTAGGAAGCACATAAAATAACTAACAGCTTCATTAACTGTCATAAAACTATTCTCAAAGAAAACTCTTTCTTTTCAGTGAATATCCTGTAATTAAACATCTTTCATTGTGTAATATAGCAAATTCTAAACCGCTGCACGCTTTCCAATCCGGGGGCCCCAGCTGTACAGACACTGCTCCCATTTATCTTGTTTATGTTAATATTTTCAGTTTAGATATAATTCCTTCCTTAAAGAAAGATATTCTATTCTTTACAAAGCCACACTATTCATGGTATGGTTTCTGAGCAATGCTTGCATTTCTACACCAACACAGACTGCTTTCATCTTGAAAATGAAACTTCTCAGTGGAGATTAAAATTGACTAAGGCAGGATGAGAATTTGATTGGACATTTATTTCTCAGGACCATACATTTTATTTTTGACAGACTGATGGAAGATCAGACATGAGGTCAGACAGACGGACAGGTGGGAGGACAGACAGACACACTGAAGACAGGTATACAAGAGGACAAGTAGACTGATAGTTGGAAAACCATTGGACAAACAGACAGATTTGTGGATAAACAGATGGACAGACATGTAGGTAGGGCAGGAACATGAAGACAAAGGTGTCTAAAACATATCAGGTGTTTTAATAATTAGTTATTGTTGTAGTCTAGCCATTAGATGTGTGGCCATCGAATAATTATTTTCTCACTGATAGAATTAGGTGTTTTTTAAGGGTTTTTTTTTTTTTTTTTAGGAATGTTTATTTTTCCATAATAAGACATTACAATCACAGATGCAAATAAATTAGAGTACAAGATTATAAAATGAAATCCAATTAAAAAAAAGGATCACAACAAAGATTTTTTAGGCATTGTTGATTTGTTCTTTGTCAATTAATTCCCTTCTTCAAATATTAACATTGTGACGATTTGGCTTGGAGACCCGCTTACCCTTCTACTTAAAACTATTTGAAAATATTTGCAGGATACATTTTCTAGTTTGTATGCATATCTACTTAGCCACTTCCCCATGTTTTCGAGTGTAGACACGTTTTCTGCCTGGGGTAGAATATCCCTTTTTCCATCAGACAAAGCTGATGTATCTGATTTTTTATCTGAGAACATGCTAATTCCTCTTCGCTTTTCCATTCTTTTGCAATTATCAATTTAGAAGCCATAAATATCTGAGTAATTAAAGATTTCTTGTAAAAAGACAAACTGCCCAAATTCAGATGAAATAAAGCTATTTCGGGCTGTGCTGGGATTATTGTCTCAGTTAAATCTATAATCACACCAAATACTTTTGACTGTCCACTCTTAATTCTCTCACAGGAGCACCACGTATGGAGTGAGTTACCTCGTTTTTACTTTGAGAGTTATCTTTAGCTTTACATTTGTGAAGTATCCCAGGTGTATAGTGCCATCTGTGTACGTTTTTATAGTTTCTGCATAGAGTGACAGTGAGTTATTTTCACTATTTGAGTCCCACTGTTCCACCATTGTTTTATATTTAGTAAAATAAATAATCCCCTGCTCCACGTCTCCGAGGCTTTAAATTTTATTTTAGAAGACTAATTTTCCATAAAATCATACGAGGATCTGATTATCTTTTTATTTGTTTTTGTTGATCTTGTCTGGGAATTCACATAAATGAGAACTTAGTATTTCATTCTTAATACAGAGAAATTATATTTCGGTGCACATCCGTACTCCTGTTCTAATACATCTAGGTCTTTAAATTTAGAGGCCTGGGATAGATTTGAGATTCTCAGATTTTGTCCTTGGAGACGTTTCTGCAGTTTTATATTAATCATATTGTGTTACCATTTCTAAAGGTGTACACCTAATACTTTTTTTTTACTTAGTAACAGGGTAACCAATCAGAAAAAGAGATAACAAGGTATAAGAGTCCCTCCCTGTGATGTCACTTCCTCTTTCTTTGCTGCTTCACACCAGTACAGGTCAGAGTGCCACTGCCTCTTACTTTCTGTGGGTTATTTACTATCCTCTTTATTTTAACTTGTTATTTAATCTTTGTTTTTTCTTAGCTATGTTTCCCATACTTTAGCTATATTCTTATTTTCCTATTTCTAAGGTGCTTATCCCACCTTAGCTATCTTCTAAAGTTTTCTCTCTTAACTTATTCTCTATTACTGCCTAATTTTTTCCCTTTAGTCCTTTTGTACTGTCCCTTACGTTCTGTTTCATTTTTCCATACTTTTTATTGTGTCTCTTACTTTTATTGGTCCGGGTTGCGGTCGGCATATTTTGCCCCGTTTTTCTCGGGCTTTTGGGCTGTGGAGTACGCCTCCATCGGCCCTGAGTGCGCACGGCGGCCATCTTGGATCTCGCGCATCGCCGCGAGATCCGAACGGCCGTTTGCACCTTTTGCGCATGCGCGAGATCGCTGCGGCCATTTTGTTGGAGCCGCGATCGGCGACCATTCTAGCCGCACGGCGGCCATTTTAATTGTTAATCGGCAGTACAAATATCTTACAAGTTTCACATATATAAGTTCTCTCACTTATATTTCTCAGACAATATTTCCCTCAGAGCAGAATTTGTTTTTCACAAGAGATACTTCTCTCTGTAATTCAGTTCACGAGAATTTTCGCTTACACTAAATTAAAGGTACTACATTACCAATATTATTATGCATGTATATTAAACTACTCAATACTGTTATATTGGGAGCAACCCCCAATACCAGCCAGCTAAATATTTATCACAGTCATATTGTGATTTTTCTAAGGGTAAGTCCCTATATATTTTATGATTGCTGTTATACCATACAGCCCATGACTGGCCCGCTTTGTCTGTGGCACCATACCTCTACACGAGTTTAAATAAGCACTCTGAGGTTATTGTATCTGGGTGACCCCCATTACAGCTTGCACTGTTGAAATTAAATATCTTTGATATACAAGACGGCCCTAAAATACATTCTAATGCTGGCCTATTCTGCCCCATAGGTACCAACACTGTTGCTATGGAGGCTTCAAACCAAGACCAAAATCTGCAAGCGATTATAAACGCGGCTGTTGCCGCTTCACTAGAAAAGACCCTGGCTCGGGTGCTGCCCATTGAGCCCAAAGATACCAAAATTTCTGAGCCCCCGCACTCTGATGAAGAGGCGGATGATTCCGATTCTACAAGAAGGAACCCTTCCAAACTCAATAAACGATATTGGAAAGGGGATGGGCCAGAATCACTCAAACGCAAAGGGAAAGAACCGGCTAAACGCCCAAAACAAGCGGACGCCAGGGAAAAACATTCCATACAGACTACCTTGTCGGAAGAGGAAGACGACTCTTTCGACTCACACCCATTGGCCATTCTAGATTTTACTCAAGATATCACGGGAGACCCCACTACGGAGGTTTCAGTACCCGAAACCTTTCTGGATACGCTTGGTGAACCACTATTTGACCCACGACAGATCAGATACCCTCGATCTTCAGAATGGTCACTCCCAAATCACCTTTCACAATATATCCATTTCTAGATAAGGAGACCCCTAGACCGGGAGGTCCGCAAACGCCTAAGAGCTGAATGCCCTAGACCCATCTGTGATCAGAGAATGGGCACTACGCTCCATTTGCCTGCTGGGCAATGCAAATACTTCCCTCTCTACCGAGCGTAGAAAAGCAGTGCTGCTGTATGGATGCCAAACTAGCCGACCTAGGGACCAAAGAGTTGGGCCCCAAGGCCAAGGGTCTATTATTTGGAGAACCCTATATTAAAGAATTACACAAGCATGTAAATTTATACGCCACCCTGAACAAGGCGCAATCATCCATGAGAAGAGTATTCCACCAACAACCCTCTCGGGTTTTTGGCAGGGCTGGCCGTCCAAGGGGTCGTGCAGTCAGCCGCTTCTGGCCCACAAGCCAACGCCAACGAACCCCCACTTCACCATTCTTCCCCAACTATCAAAATAGAGGTTTCTACACCCAAAGGTCAGATAGGGGAAGAGGAGGTAGAGCCCGTGGACGCTACAGATACCCAACAGGTGAGATTTCCTACTTTTCACCTCTCTACGGTTTCTCATGCAGGCAGGTTGTTACATTGTGTGGAAATGTGGAAGACAGATACATGGGTTCTAAACACGGTTCAGGGTTATTTCATAGAGTTTTATTCTCTCCCTACTCAAACAGGTCCTCCCCATTACCCGATAATGTCAAAATCTCAATGGCTACTCCTCGATTCAGAACTACGTTCCTTGCTAACAAAAGGAGCAATTCAACCCGCTCCACACGACGAAGGCTTTCTAAGTTCCATATTCCTGGTCAAAAAGAAATCGGGAGAATTTCGCCCGGTAATCAACCTTCGCCAATTGAATACCTTCGTGATATACCGGCATTTCAAAATGGAAGGGATACATCTCCTCAGAGACATTCTCCGTCCAGGCGATTGGTTCACCCGACTCGACCTCAAGGATGCTTACCTCTCCGTGCCAGTACATCCATCCAGTCGACGTTTCCTCCGCTTCCCCTGGCACCACCGGATCTTCCAATTCACCTGCCTTCCATTCGGCCTGAGTTCCGCTCCCTGGTGCTTCACCAAACTGCTCAAGCCAGTCACCGCACATCTTCGAGCAAGGGGTTTTCGCTGCTTAATCTACCTCGACGACCTCTTACTACTCTGCGACAACATCTCCACGCTGCAGTCACAGACGAACTACACATCCTCATTGATAGAATCCTTGGGATTCGTCATCAACAAGGAAAAATCCTTGCTGACTCCATCCCAAATCATACAGTTTCTCGGCTTCGAGATCGACTCCTCCACCTGTGTTCTCCGCCTGCCTCAGTCCAAGTTAACCGCGATCAGGAAGGAACTGCGCAAGACGCTTCGCCAAGTGGATCTACCTCTCCGAGGTTTGGCTCGGATTATAGGCCTGCTTTCTGCCTCCATTCAAGCAATCTACCCAGGTCCCCTCCACTATCGGGCCATGCAACGCTTGAAGGCTCAATTCCTCCAGACCCTTCCATCATACGACCAAAGGGTCCCGATCACTACCGAGGTGAGGGAGGAACTCTACTGGTGGCTTCGCCACATGTCTGCCTGGAACGGCAAAGCAATTTTTGGTCCCACTCCGGACTTTGTGGTGCAATCAGACGCGAGCCTCCAAGGCTGGGGTGCAACTTGTCATACAACTTCCACCGGGGGACCATGGACCGACGCAGAACACTCTCTCCACATCAACTGTCTGGAATTAATCGCAGGATCGTTTGCAATCCACAGTCTGGCCAATCATCTCTCAGACTGCTGTATTCTCCTCCGAATGGACAATATCTCGGCCGTTCAATACATCAACAAATTGGGCGGGGCCAGATCTCACACCCTGTCCGAGGTGACAAAGGACATCTACAATTTTTGCTTCCAGCGCAACATAACACTCCGGGCAGAATACCTCCCGGGGGAGACGAACACCACTGCGGATTGGTTCTCCCGACAGTGGAGAGACGGCAGCGACTGTCGCTTACACAGGTCAGTCTTCCTCCACGTCTCCAAACTCAGGGGCCCGTTTACTCTGGACCTGTTCGCCTCCCGGACGAATTTTCAAGTCCCACGCTTCTTCAGCTGGCTACCAGACCCGGAATGTTTGGCAGTAGATGCCTTTCTTCAGAAATGGCCGACGACGGGAGCCTACGTTCGCGATGATCCCAAGAACCCTTCTTCAGATTCGCAGACAACAGGTCACACTGGTACTACTCACCCCGCTCTGGCAGGGCCAAGCATGGTTCCCAGATCTCCTGGACCTCTCCTGCCAACATCCCCTCCTTCTACCTCTATGGCCCAACCTGTTAGAGGACCCTCAAGGAAACCCTCATCCGATGATAATGCAAGGTCATCTCCAATTAGTGGCTTGGACTCTTTCAGGGGATCCTGGAATTTCGGAGAATTATCGCAGAGATCTAAAGAACTTCTCTGGGATTCCTGGGCTCCTGGAACCAGAAGATGCTACCTTTCTTCCTGGAGTACTTGGTGCAATTGGTGCATGGAACGGAATACCGATCCCCTTACAGCCCCTAGACAGTCCATACTGAATTTCCTCTCACACCTGTTCGACTTAGGCCGTACATACCGGTCCATCAACGTGGCCCGGTCAGCAATCTCGGCAGCCCATGTCCCTCTACATGGAATTCCAGCGGGCCAGGACCCGCTGGTTTGCAGACTATTGAGGGGCATCAAACTGGCTCGCCCCCCAACACCAAAATTCTCCCATCTATGGGATGTTAACGTCATGATTCGTTTCCTGGAAACCTGGCCGAACAACGAAGATCTAACCCTCCGTCAACTCTCGGCTAAATTCACCCTGCTACTGTGCTTAGTATCCTTCCGACGAGTGTCGGATGTTCGAGCATTTGACCATGACGCTATCAATTTTTCCCCCGAAGGTGTCACCTTTTCCGTGTCCAGACTGACAAAATCAAACTCTTCTTCGGTATTTTACCCTGATTTCCCTAACCATCCAAAATTGTGTGTGGTATCACTTCTCTCTCATTATTTACTACTCACCTCCTCCCTTCGTTCAACCTCCTCCAGCCAACTATTGATCTCCTACGTCCGACCACATAATCCGGTGTCAACCATAACCCTTGCCCGATGGGTTAGGTGGTTGCTCTCCCTCGCTGGGATTGAGGCCTCCTTCGGAGCCCACTCTATCAGGGGAGCGGCGGCATCGGGAGCTTTCAGCGCTGGAGCCTCACTTCGGGACATTCTCCACTCAGCAGACTGGTCCCGGGAACAGACTTTCCGCAACTTCTATTTTCGTCCGGCTGTGCACGCTTCCTTAGCCCTTCTTGGGGAGCGTTAAAACAGCAAATACGAAGCCTCCTGTCATGTTATAAAATTTTAGATTATGCTAACTTTAGTGTACCGATAATCTTAATTTTATTAATGACAGGAGGCGAGTATTTCCCACCCTTCACTCTCGTTCTTTTTCCCCTCCCTAAGGTCACCTATCTAGGTAAGTTCATCTAGACTAAATACATACTCTAGGTACCTCTACTGTGGGGGGGGCTAAGGGTTTCTCTCTAAGGGTGGATAGGTTACACTTCGTAGGAGGTGGGCTTTTAGACGAGATTTTCTAAATACCGAATGTCATATTTTATAAATCCAATTCTCGGATTAATCCTTGGTTTCGATTCTGCTTTCTCGTTTCAGCATAAAGCCCCTCATGAAGACAAGTTCAGTTGCCGTTCCATCTCAAGCATCACCTCGGCTCTCTAAGAAGACATGTTTACGTTCCTGTTCCCTCTCTAACATTTGCTTTCCCATCTGGCATCCTGAATTCTTCATCCGGTTCAGTTACAGTCCCTGTTCCTATTTGTTCGCAGCCAGAAAGAGGAAGTGACATCACAGGGAGGGACTCTTATACCTTGTTATCTCTTTTTCTGATTGGTTACCCTGTTACTAAGTAAAAAAGTGCTGCTGTGAAGCTTAAGTAAAGAAAGACTTAAGCAAATACTCGCCTCCTGTCATTAATAAAATTAAGATTATCGGTACACTAAAGTTAGCATAATCTACAATTAATAATTACATTCCTTAGGACTCACGCCAAAAAAAATACCTGGAATATTTTCACTTTGTCAAATGTAAAATGTATTCCACACATCTAATTGCAGGTCATGTGATGATACATATCTTTGTAATTCGAGGAAACATTAATTGGAGCCAACAGGCAGCAACAATTTAAAACTGTAATTACGTTACATTTTATAAGGAAGGAACAGCTAAGGCATATGGCACATGATTAAAATGAAAAAATTTAACAAAAAATTACATGTTTTTTTGTTTATCTGTACATGGGTAGGTCCATAGGATCAGGAGGTTTTTGGTATTATTATTATTTTTGGGAATTAATATGTTTTGGAATCAATTTTTAATTTTTATAAAGACAGTTTAAAATATATTATTTGTCTTTTTTTTTCATTCATATGATGTACATATATAACTTTATTTTGATCCTGTGAACATGCTCATATTAATTTGGTTGTATAATATTTATCATTGTTTTTTGACTGTATGTGTAGGGAAAATATATGGACCGGATAGTCTAGGTCCAGCTTTTCCCTTCTTTTTATGCTTTTTAAGTAATAGTATTAGACGTTCCACCTTGGAGCGCTCGGCCCCTGGCTAATTTTCGTCTGCTCCGATATGCGTTCCAAGGTGGAACGCGGATGTCTCGCATGTCTACAATGCTATTGTAGACGTCAATGTATGCGTTCCAGGGTGGAACGCGGAAGTGCTGAACATTCGCGTCATGAATGCAGATGTCACCGTGTCTATCCAATGAAAGACGAGCTCAGACGAAACCCGGAAGTAAAAAACTTTGTGGACCTCCATTTATGAATATATAAGGAAGAAGTTTCCCTGATTTATGCTATATCCCTGAAGAAGTCTACTTATGACGAAACACGTTGGATTGGGGACCTGGACGTTTGTTTCCAGTTTTTATCTCTTTTGTTGATATTTTATTTTATGCATATTTCTTTCTGCTGTTATCCGATTGCCACTCCACATGCTGTATCTACGGACTTTTTCACACAGTTCCACTTGCTAGAGGAGATATGCTGGCTGTCTGCAGTTTGAATGTAAGTGCAATTAGTGCAATAAATTGTATTTTCTTTTAACAATACTGCTCTATATGTCTTTTTTCCCCCTTTTGAGGGTCTGGCATATCAAGAGCACCCTTGCTTGCCTCACAGGATTCTTTCAAAGAGAGACAAGCACCCTCCTAAGATACCCCGAAAGAAAGGGGAGATACGCGCAGATCATCAGTGGCTTTTGTAAGTTCTCTACCTCCGGGATTGAGTCACAATTTTCTCTGCATACTTCACTATTTTGTGATTTTTTTTTATATTCTCTAGATTCCTTCAAGATCACTCCCTGTAATACACAGGTTGTATTTTCTTCAGATCTGTATGCTACCCCTTTTTAATCTATACTCCTACTCCTTTGGCGTTGTATAGATTTCGTAAGGCACACGAATGGAATGAAAAAAAACAAAACAGGCCTAAATGAACCAAAGATGTCAGACATATTGCATAGGGTACAATAAAGAAACATATTCGGCACATACACACGAGGGAATGGGAAAGAGGCCAGGTATGTGACACAGTAAGAGAATAATTCATTCGTTCTGAAATGTGGCAACATTTGGCTATTATCATCATTATTATCATAAATTGATAAAATGTGAATTTCTTGAAGTAGACATGTTGCTAAGAAAAAAATGGAGAAAGGCAGAAAATGAGAGCATATAAAAGGATGCAATGGGAAAAGCACCGCGCGAGTGAGGTGCTTACACACTTAGCACTTTTGTCATAGTTTCACAGTAAATTTGATTAAATGAAAATTTTTTGATTGTGTTTGTTCAACAAGTTTTATATTAACAAGAAGGATGCTGAGATAGGGAGCCCCTTCTTGTTTATAATGATTTAGATTTTTTTTGTATATATTGATTGAAAGGGTGAATGTCTGTAAGCATATTGATAACTGCGTACTAATAGTCTTCTTATCTAGATGTACTGGCGACAATTCCCCTTGGCGACCAGAGGGAGTAGACTGTAAGCTCTCATATATCTTCGCCGTTTGAAACGCATGGCCATATTAGATGGAACGCAAGCGGGACACGTGTACCAACACGGAAGTGTTGGTAGAAAATACGACCGGAGCGTTCATCAAGCCGGTTAACGATCTACACATGAAAGAAAACCCACAAGCATATAACGAAGATCCGAAGAGAAGACGCCCATTATTTCTACCATTGGACTACAAGGGACTAGCCCTACTTATAACAGTTTTTAGAGCGAGATGTTAGATTGTCTTTATTTGCTGCATTTTTATTGTGATTTTATTCAAATTGGTCCCTGAGGAATTTCGTATATAGAACGAAACGCACAGGACCTGTGAACTTTTATATTTTATTTAGTTATATGTTTTTATGCATTTTGTAATCCCCCATAATTCTAATTATCAATGAAACCATTTTTTGGGAGCTGTTTGGTGTGGCTGGATTATTGGATCATCCTAGTAACCGGGGCACCCTGTGGTCATCATTGAAGGAGGATTTCTATTCACCCCCCATCTACATTGTGGGGAGGCACCTCTAACACGTTTTTAACACTTGGAATTTGTGAGTGTAATGGAATATCTTGTTTTATAACTGGTTCCAGACAATATTGCACTATGTTTTTTTGTCCTTCATTTTAGGCACATCAGCGAAATCCCTAAATCCCCTATCTTGTATATATCTATGCTATATGGTTACTAACTGGGAGGTAACCATGTAATGCTGTGTACCTATAAGTTAAGTTGTTTAATTTTTTTTTCTGTTTGCACTGATCACTTTAACACTGGTGGTTTGCAAATATGTTATCTGATGCAATTATGTATGCATATATTTCATTGTGGGTATACATAAAAATGGTTTGCAAAGCTTCAGATTACTTGTCTGTAGCCATTGCCATCCTTCCCTTTCTATGTCCACCCAGACTTTCTATGGCTGTCCAATCAAAGACTTCCAGATGTAGCTCAATGAGAAAGCAGGTGCTATGGGCAATTGCTGCCTCTTGAGTTTAGTTCCACTGAGCTAAACAACCAGGAAGTAACAGGACTATTTGTCTGATTGACAGCCAGGGAGGTGTAACCCAGTTATTTTACAAAAAAAGAGGACACACTTTTCACACATAAAGCACAGAGCAAGCTAAATTGCTTTAGGTGTTTTGAGTGGTGCTGTTAACATTTTTTGTCAAATGAACAGTGTGACGAAGTGCCCTTCACCACTTGGTCCTGGAGAGGCCTGCTCTTTGATGTATTTGGATTTAAAGCCCCTATTCTGCCTTTAGACAGACTATTTATGTAGGTTGCTTTATTTCTCTTATGTTTTAGTCACCCTGTGCCCATTATAGGTGCAGGGTGTGTGTAATGTAATTGTTGATAGTGTGTGTGTGTACTGTGTAATGTATTGCCTGCTCTCCTGTACTTCTGAGGTTTGCTACCAACTAGGTGGGTTTGGCTATGGAGCTTGTCTAGTGCCCGCTGTTGGTAGCAACAGCAATATGCACTACCTGAATAGCAAGACTGGTTCATTTGCATAATGATAATTCTGCAGACACGTGAGATATTTTCTGTTAAATATTGTCTCCCCCACCCCTTTAAAAATGTAGGGTATTCGGTCGGAGTACAAGGAGCTCCGTTACATTGGTGGCAGCGGTGGGATGGCATCCTAGTGCGAGGAGAAGCAGCTCAAATACACTGGTATCGAATGAGAGGTTATTGAGGGCAACGCTAGTCACTGCGCAGCATCCCTGCCTACAGCAGCATGGAGCAGGCATGGATAGAGCCCTGCGAAGAGCACCTCAACATGATACGTCGCTACGAGGACGACGATTACATTGAGGAGGTAAAGAGGCGGTTGGTCTGTTATGGCCCAGACCCTGCAATCGAAGTGATCTCCCAAGTAATGCGCCAGCTGAGTGCTGAGAACAGTGCAGCAAGGGCCTTTGAGCGACAACTGTGGAGGTTGAGGATATGGACACCCAATCTCCAGTGGCAGTTGGTGTCCCAGGGAGCTGAAGGTGTCGTCCTTCCTCCCCAGCAGCAGTGCGAGTTACAGGGAGCCGGAGGTGCCGTCCTTCTTACCCAGCGGCAGTGTGTGTCCCAGGGAGGTGAAGGTGCCGTCCTTCCTCCCCAGCGGCAGTGTATGTCCCAGGGAGGTGAAGGTGTCGTCCTTCCTCCCCAGCGGCAGTGTGTGTCCCAGAGAGGGGAAGGTGTTGGCCTTCCTCCCCAGTGGCAGAGTGAGTTACAGGGAGCTGAAGGTGTCAGCCTTCCTCCCCAGTGGCAGTGTGTCTCCCAGGGAGGTGAAGGTGTCATCCTTCCTCCCCAGCGGCAGTGTGTGTCCCAGGGAGGTGAAGGTGTCGTCCTTCCTCCCCAGCGGCAGTGTGTGTCCCAGAGAGGGGAAGGTGTCGGCCTTCCTCCCCAGCGGCAGAGTGAGTTACAGGGAGCTGAAGGTGTCGGCCTTCCTCCCCAGCGGCAGTGTGTCTCCCAGGGAACTGAAGGTGTCGTCCTTCCTCCCCAGCGGCAGAGTGAGTTACAGGGAGCTGAAGGTGTCATCCTTCCTCCCCAGCGGCAGTGTGTATTACAGGGAGCCGAAGGTGCCGTCCTTCCTCAACAGCGGCCGTGTGAAAGCCAGGGGGCCAAAGGTGTCGTCCTTCCCCCCCAGCAGCAGTATGTCCTACAGGAAGCAGAGACAGTTGGTCTCTCTCTCCAGCAGCAGGACAATGTTATGGGAGTGGAGGCAGGCAGTCTCCCTCTCCAGCGGCAGCCTGTGTTTCAGGGAGAGGAGCATTACACCCTCTCTCCCCAGCGGCAGCTTACCCTACCAAGGGGAGAAACCAATCTTCTAGATGGCGCCGATGGGACCCTGGTCTCTGTGCCTGACCCAAAGGGATACTGGACAGCCTGTCCAGATCCCCAGCTACCATCGCAGGAGTATCAGGAGGAGGAGGTAAGCCAATTCCCCCCTACCCAGCTAACTCCTAACTTGGCCCCAGGATTAACAGAGGAGATGTTAACCCCCACTGACCCCCACGTTCCCCTGGCTACTGAGCCGGACTATGTCCCAAGCACTCCAGCAGAAGAGCTGGCAGCTAGGCATAGTGCAGTTGGCCTCTGCCCTCCCTTTGTCCCTTGTCCAGAGCATGATGTCCTGCAGGCTATACCAGCGGAAGAGCTGGCATCAGGGCAGAGTGCTGCTGGCCTCTGCCCCTCAAGTCCCCACAGCGTGTTGCCCCATCACCCCAGTAGAATACCCAGGTGCAGTCACTGTTTGCTGTGGGTGGGCTGCTCTAATAACTGTTTGTTGTGGGTGGGCTACTCTGGCACTTGCTTATGGTCGGTGGGTGAATCGACTAACTTAGGCACTGACCGACAGAAAGTCAGGTGCCTGGTTAGTCTTCCCCCCGAAGGGGAGATATGTGACAAAGTGCCCTTCGCCACTTGGTCCTGGAGAGGCCTGCTTTACTATGACTCTTTGATGTATTTGGATTTAAAGCCCCTATTCTACCTTCAGACAGACTATTTATGTAGGTTGCTTTATTTCTCTTGTGTTTTAGTCACCCTGTACCCATTATAGGTGCAGGGTGTGTGTAATGTAATTGTTTATAGTGTGTGTGTGTACTGTGTAATGTATTACCTGCTCTCCTGTACTGCTGAGGTTTGCTACCAACTAGGTTGTTTTGGCTATGGAGCTTGTCTAGTGCCCTCTGTTGGTAGCAATAGCAATATGCACTACCTGAATAGCAAGACTGGTTCATTTGCATATTCGGGTAGATTTGCATATTGCTAATTCTGCAGACACGTGAGATATTTTCTGTTAAATATTGTCTCCCCCACCCCTTTAAAAATGTGCCATTGTGTTGTAATAAGTCACTGTGTGTTTCTTGATATGGTTTGACTGTTTGTTATTTTATTGAGGTTTCACAACAATGTTATTGTGGTGACCCTATGGGCTGGTCCCAAGGGAAATAAAGGTTTAGACAGTTCTTCTTGACCCTCAATACGTAGCCTTGTCTTGTTATTGGAGGGAACTGCTATATCACACTGGGGATTGCTATGCTCTGCATACTCCCTTGAGCTTTTAATCACTTAGCTCTTTTAAGAGCTGTTACTGTTACGCTCTCCTGGAGGAGAGGTCTTCCCCACACGGTCCTGGATGCTGGAGGTTCATACAGGGTGGAAGGAAGACGGCGAGACTCCAGTTAAGCTATGGCGGTTGTGAAGTCTGCGGTGGTTGTGGTGTCTGCTGCACTGATTGGAGTCCTCAGGAAGCGCTAGGTGCATCCTTCAACGGAGGTACCCAGTCGGGGTGCAAGGTGATCCGTTACAAACAGCATTCAGTTGGAATAACAAGGGATCTGCGTAACACTTGATGTGAAAGAGTTAGGGAAGATTCAGACTTAAAAATCAGCCAATCATATATATATATATATATATATATATATATATATATATATATATATATATATATACAGGGTCACCATCAGAAATTTTGGGGCCCCTAACACAGCTCAAGATCTGTGCCCCCCATAAAGCCCGCCCACAGGGCCCCCCTCCAAATCCCACCCACAGGAATACCCCCACACACACACACACACACTAACAGATACAAATACTTAAACACACATGCATAGGGAGATACTGACACATGCATAGGGAGATACTGACACACACACATATACATGCAGACATACATACTGACAAACATACATACTGCATACTGAAATATACATATATACATACATACAGACAGGCATTTATACACACACACTTGCATACATACACACACACTGGCATACATACACTGGCATACTCACATACACTGGCATACATACATACACTGGCATACCCACATACACTGGCATGCATACACACACTGGCATACACACATACACTGGCACACATACATACATACATTGGCATACATACACACATACACTGGCATACATAAATACATACATACACTGGCATACATACACTGGCATACAGACATACACTGGCATACACACATACACTCATACACTTGCATACATACACTGGCATACATACACACATACACTGGCATACATACATATACACACACTGGCATACATACATACACTGGCATACATACATACACACACACACCTCATTTTCAGCCACCCTCCTCTTCCTTACCATTTCGTCACAGGAGGGTGGCTGGGGATGATGTGAGTCGGTTGCCTCTCCTTGCGGTCTTTCTCTCCTCCTTCCCGCACAGAGTAAACTGGGAGGAAGTGACCGGACGTCACTTCCTCCCAGCAGCACTTGCTTTCCAGCTGCATTTTTTTTTTACAGCGCTGACCGGGCCCCTAAATGCTTGAGCCACCTGATGGGCTCCATCAGCGTCTGGGCCCCGGTGCAGATGCACCGGCGGCAGTTCAGCTTATACACATGGGGTCCGGGCGGCTGGGCCCCCCAGGGCGGCCGGGCCGTGACAGCTGTCATGGTTTTCATATAGCCTGTATATGTTCTGCGGAATCTGCATTAAACCGTATCTTCCAAACTACTGAACGGATCGGGTGAATTTTGGATACGTGGTTCACCCAGATCCCCCAGTTCCGAGGATAAGGGGTTATTGCATGTTTTGGGGTCCCTGTGATATGTTTTATAATACTGTATTTTCCTGCCTGTGATAATTAAGTTAGTCTATTGTGTTGAGATAATTGTATCACAGGCAAAGGGGAGGTTTTCTGATGTAATGAATGGGAGTGCTAGATCTGTTGTTCTTCAAAAACCTGTGGGCAGTACTGTGTTTGTAGAATGTGAATAAAAGAGGGTGTATTTGCCAGTACAGACAGTTCTTCTTTTCCCTTCAAAACGTAGCCTTGTCTCGTTATTGGAGGGAACTGCTATAATCACTGGGGATTGCTATGCTCTACATACTCCCTTGAGCTTTAATCACTTAGCTCTTTTAAGAGCTTGTTCCTGATACTCTCTCCTGGAGGAGAGGTCTTCCCCACACTGTCCTGGAGGACAGAAGCAGATCCAGGCTGGACAGAAGACGGCGAGACTCCAGTTAAGCTACGGCGATTGTGGAGTCTGCCGTGGTTGTGGTGTCCAGTGAGGTGCTTGTGGTCCTCGGCGCAGGCTAGTAGTACCGTCCATCAACGGAAGGTACTCGTCAGAGTGCGGGGAGTTCCGTTACATTCCCCATTGAGGGAAATAGTTTTTTCCCAAAGAGACGCAGGCCTTGTCGCCGAGGAAATAAAATAACTGATGTGCAAACAAGCCATCATAGAGATTCTGACCCATAACCTGGGTTACGTGAGCCACCTTTTATAGGGTCCCAAATAAGGCAAAGGTGTCCATCCATGATAGATTTCAAACAGCTAAATGGTTATGAAGCATAACAGCACTTCCAAGAAGGATGCAGTGCATTGCTTTTCCAACCAGCAGATTGGGTCTGCAGGATGCATATCTCTCAGTGCCTGTCACAGTCCAACATCAAGATTCCACCAAGATCAAGAACTTCCTGCAGTTCACATAGCAGGGCAGGAAATGGAGGTTCAGGCGCCTCCCATTCAGACTGCCTTCAGCTCCATGGTGCTTTACCATGCCATGAAACCTATGGTCATCCTGCTACGGAGTCGGGAGTATGTCCTATAATATACTTAGATGGCATATTCATTATGGCTCTGTCTATTCAATTAATCAGGACCCACCTAGCATGGACTTTGACTCTGTCAGAGAACCTAGGCTTCCTGATCAATTGGGAGAAATACATTATCGTTCCCACGCAACAAATTAAAACTTTGGATTATATTGGGTTATTGTAGATTCTACCCTTCAAACTCTACACCTTCCGGTGGCAAAATTAGCCAATATCAAGAAGGACATAGGTTAACACTAGTAACCTCTCAACTCTCTCTCAAACAACTGTCAAGAATGATAAGCCTTCTAGCGGCATCTATACAGGCCATTTTTCCAGGTCCTCTTGGCTAAAAATGAGTGCAAGCAGTGCAAGGGCAGTGCATCATACACGAATATGGTAACTCTGTACTCCAAAGGATGAACTCCAATGGTGGCTTTTCACATGGAAGCTTGGAATGAACGTGCCATATTCTATGCAGCTCCAGATTTGATCATCGAATCCGATGAAAGTTTGCACGGTGGGGGCGCTCAATGCTGAAAAATGTCCTCTATCACCATCCCAACCATAGTTCTCTCCTCTCCAGGAGTTGGCTATTGACCCTCCACGTCTACTTCCACCTTTTGAGTGCCTTCTTCAGGATATGGATATCTGCTTCATCCCCTTGTTCTCCAAAGGCTCTTGCATCTCATAGTGTGGTTGATTTCAGAGCACTTTGGTCGGAGTCAGAGAGTACCAAACAACTCTCTGACTTATCAAGGGCACATTGTCACACGACACGAGAGAGGCCTATAAATCTGCTTGGATCAGATGCCGTAGTTGGTGCATGAAATTAAATTTGGATCCCATATCAGCTCTTTTTATGTCTGTACTCCATTTTCTGACTTCCATGTATGATGAAGTTAAAGCCCATCGCACTGTGGACCTTACCGATCGTCCATTTCTGCTGGTCATTAAAGTTTCGAGGGGACCCCTGTCGGTTGACATCCTGTCATATGTCAACTTCTCTGGGGAATTTGTCTTGCTCATCCACCCTTACCACGATACTCTGTCTTGTGGGACATCTTTGTAGCGGATGGCACTGGGCTGTCCTGCAAATGTCTTGTGAATAACTGCCTTCGTGTAAACTGCTGGTTTTATATGTGTTTAAAAGAATTGTATTCCTCTGATTGTTCGGTAGAATCATTCGAATAAACTAAGTGAATGAAACTACCGAACAATCAGACCTCCCCTGTGTGAAGTGTGTCCTCAATTACCCGTTGCAACATTGTTGCGAACGGGTAATTGCCAAGTTAAGTAGCCGTCCTTTGTTCTTGGGGGTGGCCGCCATTTGACAAACGAACACGTGGCGGCAGCCATTTTAAAACTCCCGAACAGCGGTGGTTTGCCGTCGAGTGTCTGGAACTCAAATCGGACACTCGACTAGGAGAACACCGCTGAAACCTCCACAAGCCCGGTCCATTCGATTCCTAACTACCGAACGGCCCCTCGTTCGGTAGATAGAAAGAACCGAACGAGGGGATTCAGGCGAACCCTCCCTAGCCTCTATAACTAGAGGCTTTCGTGCAGTTTGTTCCCTTATTCCAGGACCGACCGCAGGGCCCATTCGCATGGAACCGCATTCGGCTATCTCAGTCAGTGCGGTTGGCCATTTTATTCCCTCCATAAATTTCCCGAACCCCTGGTCTGTACTGGGTGATTTTTGGATATGTTGTTCACCCAGATCAGGGCTATCAGGGGGTGTAGGATTTAAAGGGGTACCCCTACGTTTAGGGGTTCATCCAGAAACGGGGGGAATTGATAGACTGGATAAGGGGATTATGATGCAGGCTGAGGGGAGGATATGTGTGGGAGGTTACCAGGAAAGATGATTGTAAATCCCTCCCTTGCATGGGAGCATGCTTTAAAAGGACAGTGTGGATTAAAGATTTCAGTTCTGCTCCTGAAACTGTGTGTCATCCAGTTATTGGGATTGCTGTTGGGATACTGCTGTGTTATTTTACCTGCTGGAAACCTTGCCTGTGGATTTACTATTTACTTGTTCCTGAGCCTCACTTGGCTTATAAGCGGAGATAACCTGGGGAATATTGCATCTCCGCTACAATCTCTATTGTCTTTTTTTTTTGTTGCTAGAGTGTATCTGATGTACGAGCTCTTGATGTGGTTGCTCATTCCTTTACTCCAGAAGGTGTTCTATTTGACATTTTCAAAAGTCACGTTTACCAGTGTCTACGCCTACCCTAGCCCGATGGGTCAAATATGTTATGTCTCTAGCAGGTATTGATACCTACAGTGCCTTGCAAAAGTATTCACCCCCTTGGCATTTTTTGTGTTTTGTAGCCTCACAACCTGGAATTAACATGGATTATTTGAGGATTTGCATAATTAAATTTACAGAACATGCCCACAATTTGAAGATTTTTTTTTTTTTATTGTGAAGCAAACAACAAATAGGACAAAATAACAGAAAAAGTCAATGTGCATAACTATTTACCCGCATAAAATCAATACTTTGTAGAGCCACCTTTTGCGGCAATCACAGCTCCAAGTCATTTTGGATATGTCTCTATGAGCTTGCCACATCTTACCACTGGAGTTTTTGCCCATTCCTCCTTGCAAAACTGCTCCAGCTCCTTTAAGATAGATGGTTTTAGCTTGTGAACAGCAATCATTAAGCCTGACCACAGATTTTCTATTGGATTGAGGTCTGAGCTTTGACTAGGCCATTCCAACACATTTACATGTTTCCCCTTAAACCATTCAAGTGTTGCTTTAGCAGTGTGTTTGGGGTCATTGTCCTGCTGGAAGGTGAACCTCCGTCTGTAACGGATCACCTGGCACCCCGACTGGGTACCTCCGTTGAAGGATGCTCCTAGCGCTTCCTGAGGACTCCAAGCACTGCAGCAGACACCACAACCACCGAACCGAGAAGCATATGAATCCTCTCAAGCATATGAATGCTGTAGACAGTTGAATAGGAACCATACAAATAGGTTTACTCTCCTAGCAGTCAAACTGGAACAGCATACAATAAATCCTTCCCCCAATAATGAGACGACACTTCACTTTGAGGGTTAAAACAGGAACTCCCTGTACTGTCACATACAGTCTCTTTTATTCCCAATCCACAAACATAGTACAGCCCACAGGGCGTTACAAAACAACCAATCAATCCGTACAATACACCCAGACACTCCCACACAAAATCCTCCCCTCTGCATGTGATATGATTACTGAACACAATGGGTAATCTCATTATCACCGGCAGAGGAATACAGTTTTTACACAATATTTATAACTTCTAAAATATAAATGTCACAAACATAAAACATACATTTTCATAATCAATCCATTCAGGGGAACAACATATTAAAAAATGGCACGAATCAGACCAGGGGTTCAAAAGTTAAGGGAAAGTCCTTTGTGACTAAATGAAGCATGGCTTTCTGGCCCAAACCAGTTTCAGAGTCTTCTATCCTGGAGAGTAATTCAATTATCTCCCAGGATAGACACAAGACTCCATTAAGCACATGGTTGCAAAAAGACACAAAACACTTTAAAATACATAAAGTCACATTTACACATAACACACAGACATTTCACATATCCCCAGATAGCTGGGATCTGAGTGCACATTATTAGATGAATGGCACTCAGATCACACAAATAAGGCTTTCTGCAGGGGAAATAAACGGTTTAACCTGCAGGGCCATAGTCCAAAGGGAGCAGGCGAGCAACCAGGCTTCTCCAGTTCACAGTGGCGAGGTTGGTTTCGCCACACCGTCCTAGCCTCAAATCAAGCACAGAGTGGTACAGGTGTTGCTCAAGAATATAGCTGTATTTAGCACCATCCATCTTTCCCGCAACTCTGACCAGTTTCCCAGTCTCAGCTGCTGAAAAACACCCCCACAGCATGATGCTGCCACCACCATGTTTCACTGTGGAGATGGTGTTCTTTGGGTGATGTGATGTGTTGGGTTTGCACCAGACATAGCATTTTCTTTGATGGCCAAAAAGTTCAATTTTAGCCTCATCAGACCAGAGCACCTTCCTCCATACATTTTGGGGGTCTTCCATGTGCCATTTTGTTTTTTTGCTGAAAGTAATGGCTTTCTTCTGGCCACTCTGCCATAAAGCCCAACTCTATGGAGCTTATGGCTTATTGTCGTCCTATGTACAGATACTCCAGTCTCTGCTGTGGAACTCTGCAGCTCCTCCAGCATTACTTTAGGTCTCTGTGCTGCCTCTCTGATTAATGCCTTCCTTGCCCGGTTTGTGAGTTTTGGTGGGCGGCCATCTCTTGGCAGGTTTGCTGTTGTGCTGTGTTCTTTACATTTGGTTATTATAGATTTGATGTTGCTCCTGGGGATCATCAAAGATTTGGATATTTTTTTATAACCTAACCCTAACTTGTACTTTTTAACAACATTGTCTCTTACTTGTTTGGAGAGTTCCTTGGTCTTCATGGCAGTGTTTGGTTAGTGGTGCCTTTTGCTTAGGTGTTGCAGCCTCTGGGGCCTTTCAAAAAAGGTGTGTATATGTAATGACAGATCATGTGAAACTTAGATTGCACACAGGTGGACATCATTTCACTAATTATGTGACTTCTGAAGGTAATTGGTTGCACCAGAGCTTTTTATGGACTTCATAACAAAGGGGGTGAATACATATGCACATGCCAATTTTTTTGTTTTCTATTTCTACAAAATAGTTTTATGTATATATTTTTCTCATTTCACTTTACCAACTTAGACTATTGTGTTCTGATCCATCACATAATATTCAGATTAACAAAACATTGAAGTTAAGGTTGTAATGTAACAAAATAGATAAAAAGTCAAGGGGGGTGAATACTTTTGCAAGGCACTGCATGTGTTTGCGCCTCATTCGATTCATGGCAATGGCTTCTAAGGCTTTCTTGATTGGTTGTTGCTTGGAGGATATTATGAGAGCGGCTGGTCTTTGGAGTCTACATTCCATGATTTCTACTTTAGACTTATTCTACACTTCACAGGAAACATAATTTCACAGCTTTAAACTGGCATAATAGGAGCATCTCTGTTTTTATAAAATTCACAGATTTTACTACTAACATGACATAAAGTCATGATTTAATTAATGACACAGAGGGGAGTATGATCCATCCCTCCCATCCCGGGAGGCAGGGCCGGCCTTAGGGGTGTGCGAGCTGTGCGACCGCACAGGGCGCCATGGAACAGGGGGCGCCCTGTGGCCGACACAGCTCACTCATGGCCGGAGTGCAGGGGAGCTAAAAGAGGTACCTGGCTGGAGGATTAATTGTTCTCCACCCGGGTCTATTTAAAAAAAAAAAAAAAAAAATCGCGGCAGAGGGGGCGGGGTTTACCGAGCGGCGGAGGCGGGGCTTATCGAGAGGCGGAGACGGGGCTAATACCTCCCGAAGCCCCTGCTGTACAGGAAGAGGGAAAGATGCTTCCCCATCAGCCAACTGCATCCACTGGAAAGAGGTAAGTGTGTGTGTGTGACTGTTTGCCTGTTTGTGTGACTGTCTGTCTGTGTGTGTGTGTGACTGTCTGTCTGTGTGACTGCCTGTCCTTGTGTGTGTGTGTGTGTGTGACTGTCTGTCTCTGTGTGTGTGTGTGACTGTCTCTGTGTGTGACTGTCTCTGTGTGTGACTGCCTGCCTGTGTGTGACTGTCTGTGTGTGTGACTGTCTGTCTGTGTGTGTGACTGCCTGTGTGTGTGACTGCCTGTATGTGACTGCCTGCCTGCCTGTGTGTGTGTCTGTCTGTAACTATCTGTCTGTGTGTGACTGCCTGCCTGTGTGTGTGACTTTCTATCTGTGTGACTGCCTGCCTGTGTGTGTATAACTGTCTATGTGTGTGTTACTGTGTGTCTGTCTGTGTGTGTGACTGCCTATGTGACTGTCTGTCTGTGTGTGTCGCTGTAGCTGTGCCATTGTTTGTGCCTGTGCCTGTATGTGTGACTGCCTTTAACTGAGTGTGTGTGTACATGCCTGTAACCGAGTTTAAATTTCCCCCACCCCTTCCTGTCAAGGCCGCACTTTGACTGACAGACGCTCACTCACTGACAGACGCACACTCACTGACAGACACACTCTCATATACACTGACAAACAATGACATACACACATACACTATTACTTGGACACACACTGACAGATGCACACTCTCACTGACAGACGCAAGCACTCACTGAAAGATGCACGACTCCACTGACCGACACATACACACTGACTGACACACACTCACTGACCGACACACACTCACTGACCGACACATACACACTCACTGACTTACACACTCACTGACTTACACACTCACTGACCGACACACACTCACTGACGACACATACACACTCACTGACGACACATACACACTCACTGACTGACACATACACACTCACTGACTGACACATATACACTCACTGACCAACACACACATTCACTTACACAGACACACACAATTCACACACACACACAATTACACTTCAGACACACACACACACATTCACTTCAAAATAAACACTCACAGACACACACACAGACATTTCCACTAACACTCACAAACTAATATTTTTTACATTTATTTTAAATCCACCCAGCCTCCCTGGGAAAGCTGGAGTGGATTTCTTACCAGCAGTCCAGTGTGGCTGCTGGGCAGGCAGGCAGGGGGCGCACAGGCTGAGTAAGCAGCGCTTAGTGATGCCGGGAGCCGGACTGACGTCATATTCTGGCTCCCGGCTTCATTAAGCGGCGCAGAGGAAGCTGAGCAGGAAGAGCTCAGGTGAGTATGCTCCTTCGCTGCCCGCTGCCAGCCTTGGGGGGGCTCAAAAGTGGCCAGCCGGTCAGCTCTTGAGCCCCCCAGGATGCGAGGCAAGCAAGGGATCTGCCTGGGGGTTTGGAGGGATGCTTTTTTTTGCCGCCCCCTGCAAAGTGGCGCCCAAGGCAGATGCCTTGTTTGCCTCGTGATACACACGTCCCCGGTGCCTGTGTGTGTTACTGTATTCAGGCAACTTGGTGGGAGGTGGGGGGGGCGCCGTGAAGACTTTTTGCACAGGGCGCCTAATTGCCTAAGGCCGGCCCTGCCTGGAGGTTTGGTCTTCTCTGGGTAAGTTGACTTCACGGTAAGTCTTTTTTGATTACTGGGTTTTATCCTTGTTAATGACTGTCAAGAGCTTACGGTTTGACTAAACTGAATTTCATGTTATGTATAAATATCTGATATTCCATCTAGTGTGATTTTATTCATAAATCCAGTTTTATACTTGAATATTACTATAGTCTCCTCTCTCTTCTAGCTTGACTTTGAGGTCCAGTTTAAGACTTGCATACCCTCTTATTGGAGTCCCACTTTTCATTCGGATTTGTTGTCCTTGTTCGGGATCGCAAGAAAGAGGAAGTAGTATACTGGAGTCCACCTATTATGCTATGAAGAGGATGCTGATTGGCTGTTCCTGTTGCTAGGAAGATATACCTCTCATGTTATTTACTGGTTTCTTTTTATCCTGATTTAATGTTATTTTTCTTTGCTGCTGAGGTAAATAAAGAAAGAGTGCAGCATAATACTCGCCTCCATGTCATTAATAAAATCACGACTTTACGTATAGTTATATCATTAATAATCATTAATAAAATCACGACTTTACGTATAGTAAAATCATTGATAATCATTAATAAACACGACTTTACGTATAGTTATATCATTAATAATCATTAATAAAATCACGATTTTACGTATAGTAAAATCATTGATAATCATTAATAAAATCACGACTTTACGTATAGTAAAATCATTAATAAAATCATTAATAAAATCACGACTTTACGTATAGTAAAATCATTGATAATCATTAATAAAATCACGACTTTACGTATAGTAAAATCTGTGAATTGTTTTACAGTAGCTATGTGCAAGATTGCAACCTTACTTTACTTCTAATCTAGTTTAACCCTTATATATTCTTTTTTCTAATAAACCTTTATTTACCATCTAGAATATATATATTCTTATCATTATTGATACTTAGTACCTAGAAGCAATGGGATAAATGTTCCAGAAGCTTTGCTTAATAAGGATCTGCTACATTTTGTGTGTTTATGAATGTGTGTGTGTGTGTGTGTGTGTGTATGTATGTGCGTGTGTGTGTGTGTGTGAATATATGTATTCATTACTATATTGTGGCATGTTAAAGGAACATTCTAATGGAACAATTTTTGTTTTCACAATTTAGTAGATATACTCCCAATTAAAACATGCATACATGTATTTATTATTATTTAAGAGCCATTACCAATCTGGCAAATTTCAGTTTGAAAAAAACCTGAAACGCAAGCCTTATATTTGACTTTCTAACTTTCCAAGACACCATAAAACCTGTACATGGGGGGTACTGTTATACTCGGGAGACTTCGCTGAACACAAATATTAGTGTTTCAAAACGGTAAAACATATCACAAAAAATATCAACAGTGAAAGTTCCATTTGTGTGTGAAAAATGCAAAAAACTTCACTCTCACAATTTAACAATATAATGGTTGTAGTACAATTTATCGTTTTGAAACATTAATATTTGTGTTCAAAAAAGTCTCCCTAGTAAAACAGGTTTTATGGTGTCTTGGGAAGTTACAGGGTTAAATATAGGGCTTGCAAATTAAATTCTTTTGACTTTCTGCCTGGTTGTCAGACAAGCCCCTCAAATTTTAATTAATAAAATCACATAACTTGTTTAAAAAAATGACATAAATATACATGTAGAATTTTAATATATAAACATATAGCTGTATTTAAATTCTACATGTAAATGTATGTCATCATATATGTACTTATATAGTTATATAAATTCACAATTATTTGTATTTATTTATATATAGATAGATATATTTAGAATGTCATTCTAAGTGTATTTTGTTACATATATATATATATATATATATTTATATTAATATCAAAATACAGTTAGAATGTATGTTTATGTATAAATAATTTATTTTATTATTTTTAAAATTATTTTGTGTATTTATTTTATTTTTGTACTTATATATATATATATATATATATGTCTTGAAAAGTGTTTGCATAATAAAACAGCAGTTTGAATTTACTTCACCAAGACTCCAGACTCCATACTAGGTGTGTATATATATATATATATATATATATATATATATATATATATAAATATATAAATATAATATACATATATTTCTTATATATATGTAAATTCATTCTAAGTGTATTTTAATACTAATATATGTAATTATATTAATATTAAAATACACGAATTATCAAGTTATATATATATATATATATACATATAAATATATATATATATATATAAGATATAATGAAAATAAATAAATATATACCTTTTTTTTAAATTTGTGTAAGAATAGTTTTTTTTAACATCCGCGGTACTTACTTCCACCATGATCCGCTTCTGGAGTACTGCCTGACAGCCCAGGCAGTCCCCCTGCAGGCAGCTCTATGGACAGCTATGCCTGCCATGCCATGGGATGACTGCCTGGGCTGTCAGGCAGTCCTCCAGAAGCGAATCGTGGGCTGAAAGTTGTTTAAAACCCGTTTAATGCGGGCCGGCATAGAAAGCCCTAACGTTAAGGGGTTAAAAAACTAAAATAGGGAAGTCTCTTAACCCCTTAAGGACGCATGACGGTTCAGGACCGTCCTCTGCATTTTTGCGTTGCCGACCGAGGACGGTCCTGAACCGTCCTAACGGAAAACGGGCAGCGGGAGCGATCAGAGATCGCTTCCGCCGAAATCCCGTTGTTACTATCTGCCTGGCATCCCAGGCAGATAGTAACAGCCAATTACGGCGTGTGAGCGATCCGCGATCGCTCACAATTGGCTGGTGTCAAAGTGGGTGTTACAAACACTCACTTTGACACTGATCTCTGCCTCTCTCCCCTCTGTAGCGTTTTGTGAGAGGAGAGAGACAGAGATCGTGATAGTTTGTTGCAGCAGCTGTTCCTGTGAAAATTATAAAGTATCAGAAGTTAATAAAAAATCCCTTTTAACCCCTTCCCTGCCAGATCTGTTACAGACAGTGCATTTGTACTGTCTGTATTTTTTTTTTGCCCTTAAGGGTTAACTTTATTTAAAAAAATCTGTGTCTTAGACTGTCTTAGACTGTCTTAGTGTCGTAGTCTGTCGTAGTCTGTTTTAGTCTGTCATAGTCTGTCATAGTCTGTCGTAGTCAGTCAGTTTCCTTCCCCCAAATCTCCATTAGATTCTTCTAACAGGAGTTAGTTTAGGGATTACTGTTTTAGTCTGTTTTAGTCTGTTTTAAAAAAAAATAAAAAAATATTGTGTTTAGTATTTTGTTAGTTTAGTCTGTTAGTGTGAAACATGCAGCGCATGTACAGCTTGGAGGAGGCATATGCCTGCTTGGCGTCAGACTCTGATGCCACTGACACTGCGTCCGATTTTGACCCAGGTCAGTTTAGCGGCACGTCTAGTGACATGTCATCTGTGTGTGAGCCAGCTGCTAAAAGAAGCTGTGCTTCCCCTGCTACGCCGAATGTGGAGGAGGACTGGGTACCTCCACAGTTAGCTGAGCCCAACATCCCCCCTTTTAGTGCCAACGCAGGCATTAATGTGAATGTGGTTGACTTCTCCCCTATACAATATATGGAGTTATTTTTAGGGGATACCATCTGGGAGGAGATTGCTTCCCAGACTAATTTATATGCTAGCCAATTTATTGAGACCAATCCAGGTAGCTATACAGTCAGGGAGCATGCTTGGCATCTCACAGATGTCCCTGAACTTAAAACATTCTGGGCTCTTACCATGCTCATGGGGATAATAAAGAAGCCATCAATCCGGTCTTACTGGAGCACCAACCCAATTTGTTCAACTCCTATATTCTCCCAAACAATGCCTAGACCAAGATATGAGCTGCTGCTGAGATACTTACATTTCAACGACAATACGCTCTGCCACCCCAGAGATCACCCCCAATATGATAGGCTTCATCAAATACGCCCACTGGTAGACCATCTTCAGAACAGATTTTCTGAAGTTTATACTCCCCAACAAACTTTATCCATCGATGAATCCCTTATGAAATACAAAGGGAGATTAGGGTTCAAACAATATATCCCCTCAAAGCGGTCTAGGTATGGCATTAAAGTGTACAAACTTTGCGAGAGCGAAAGTGGCTACACATTTGCCTTTCGTGTATACGAGGGGAAAGATGCTCAACTGAACCCTCCTGGCTGTCCTGACTCTCTGGGGACAAGTGGGAAACTTGTTTGGGACCTACTGATCCCTTTGTTCAATAAGGGTTACCACCTTTATGTGGACAATTTTTACAGCAGTGTCCACTTGTTTAAAATTCTTTATAGTTTACAGACACTGGCCTGCGGCACTGTAAGAAGAAATGCCAAGGATTTCCCCAGACCTCTCATAGAGGCCAAATTAAAAAAAGGGGAATGCAAAGCTCTGCGCAAGGCTGAACTGCTTGCGCTAAAATTTAAGGACAGGAAGGATGTTCACATGCTAACAACCATCCATAACGAGGGCATGTCAGACGTCACTGTCCGAGGCAGGGTACAGACAAAACCGGTGTGCATCAGGGCTTATAACAGGCACATGGGGGGTGTTGATTTGGCTGATCAGCTGATGCAGCCATATCTTATCTTAAGAAAGACAAAAGCCTGGTATAAAAAGGTGGCTATCTACCTGTTGCAAGTAGCAACACATAATTCATTTTTAATTTTTAAAAAAATGAATCCAGGAAGAACCACCTATCTCCAATTTCAGCTCAAGCTGATTTCCACAATAATTTATGGAGATGGTCAAGTTCCAACGACAGTGCAAGAGTCGTCTAGACATTTTATTTTTAAGATACCGCCAACACCAAAAAAAAGAAACCCCCAGAAACGTTGCCGGGTCTGTTATAAAAAAGGGAAAAGGACAGACACCCCTTTTCACTGTCCCGATTGCCCTACAAAACCTGGACTGTGTATTGGAGCATGTTTTAAGGTCTACCACACAGAAAATACATTTTTATAATACTTGTTCCTGATTTATTTTTTTGTTTATTTTGAAAGCAGCAAATTTCTGTTAGTCAGTATCCTTCCCCCAAATCTCCAGTTAGATTCTTTTTGCAGGAGTTAGTTTACAGATTGCTGCTAACAGAAGTTTTAGTCTCATTTAGTCTGTTTTTATCAGTTTTAGTCTGTTTTTAGTATAAAATAAAAAAAAAATTGTGTGTTAGTAACTCTGTGTTAGCCAGACTCTGACGCCACTGACACTGCGTCCGATTTTGACCCAGGTCAGTTTTCTGACATGTCATCTGTGTGTGAGCTGGCTGCAAAAAGAAGCTGTGCTTTCTCTGCTACGCCGAATGTGGAGGAGGAACAGGTTTCTCCACAGTTAGCTGAGCCCCAAATCACCCCTTTTAGTGCCAACACAGGCATTAATGTCAATGTGGATGACTTCTCCCCTATGCAATATATGGAGCTATTTTTAGGGGATACCATGTGGGAGGAGATTGCTCCCCAGACTAATTTATATGCTACCCAATTTATTGATACCAATCCAGATAGCTATGCAGTCAGGGAGGAGTGTGCTTGGCATCCCACAGATGTCGCTGAACTTAAAAAATTCTGGGCTCTTACAATTCTCATGGGGATTATAAAGAAGCCATCAATTTGCTCTTACTGGAGCACCAACCCAATCTGTTCTAGTCGAGTGTACTCTCAAACCATGTCTAGAACAAGATTTGAGCTGCTGCTGAGATACTTACATTTCAATGACAATACCCTCTGTCACCCCAGAGATCACACCCAATATGATAGGCTTCATAAAATACACCCACTGGTAGACCATCTTCAGCACAAATTTACTGAAGTTTATACTCCTCAAAAAAATGTATCTATTGATGAATCGTTAATGAAATATAAAGGGAGATTAGGATTAAAACAATACATCCTCTCAAAGCGCTTTAGGTATGGCGTAAAATGCTACAAACTGTGCGAAAGCGAAAGTGGCTATACATTTGCCTTTCATATATATGAGGGGAAAGATGGTCAACTGGACCCTCCTGGCTGTACTGACTCTCTGGGGACAAGCGGGAAACTTGTTTTTGACTTACTGATCCCCTTGTTCAATAAGGGTTACCACCTTTATGTGGACAATTTTTATAGCATTGTCCGTTTGTTTCAAACTCTTTAGGGTTTCTAGATACTGGCCTGTGGCAGTGTGAGAAGATATGCCAAGGATTTCCCCAGACCTTTTATAGAGGCCAAAAAAAAAAAAAAAAAGTGAATGTAAAGGTCTGCACAAAACTAAAGTGCTTGCAATAAAATTTAAGGACAGGAAGGATGTTCACATGCTAACAACCATCCATAACGAGGGCATGTCAGACGTCACTGTCCGAGGCAGGGTACAGACAAAACCGGTGTGCATCAGGGCTTATAACAGGCACATGGGGGGTGTTGATTTGGCTGATCAGCTGATGCAGCCATATCTTATCTTAAGAAAGACAAAAGCCTGGTATAAAAGGTGGCTATCTACCTGATGCAAGTAGCAACACATAATTAATTTTTACTCTTTAAAAAAAAAAATGAATCCAGAAAGAACCACCTTTCTCCAATTTTAGTTCAAGCTGATTTCCACAATAATTTATGGAGATGGTCAAGTTCCAACAACGGTGCCAAAGGAGTCCAGACATTTTATTTTTAAGATACCGCCAACTGCAAAAAAAACAAACAAATCCCCTGAAATGTTGCTGGGTCTGTTATAAAAAAAGGAAAAGGACAGACACCCCTTTGCACTGTTTTTTTTTCTTTTGAAAGCAGCAAATTTTAGTTAGTCAGTTTCCTTCCCCCCAAATCTCCAATTAGATTCTTTTTGCAGGAGTTAGTTTAGAGAATACTGCTAAAGGTGCATTTGATACCTGCACATTTGGTTAAAAAAGTTTTATGGTAGTAACATATAACTGGCTGGCCAAAACCAGATGACGTGTGCATAAAAAGCAGAATTAAAAAATTACCACCATGCACGTTCTCTGAAATTTGTTTAGCACAATGGTTGGGGGAAGGATGTGAAAACACCTCATATACAATACTCTGGAATGTCTACTTTATAAAAATATAAACTTTCATGATGTTAACATTAACGGGGGGATGCAAAAATATGCCAAACTGAAGATAGGCCAAGCATACCTATATATCAAGTTGAAAAACTGATATGTACAAGTCTTGAATGTGGCCTTTTAGCCCCCAAACAACCCAGCAAACCTATGCATGGGTGATGTCACTGTACTCAGGAGATGTTGCTGAACACATATTGGGGTGTTGTTTGGCAGTGATACATAACAGGATCTGTTAATTCATGCCTAAAGTACAATGTATGTGTAAAAAAAAATGAAGAAAATTACTACCCAAAAGTTTGCCAAAGGCTGGTGGTAGAATTATTGCATGAAAAGTATTAAACTACCACCATTTAAAATACCCTGAGTTGTCTACTTTTCAAAAATATATGGTTTGATGGGGGTAAAATACATTGGCCCAAATAGGACAGGGCGCTGGTTTACTACATGTCAAAATTCCAAGTTGAAAAATGGATATGTGCACCTGCCAAATGTGGCCTTTTAGCCCCCAAACAATCCGACAAGCCTATGCATGGGTGGTATCACTGTACTCGGGAGATGTTTCTGAACACATATTGGCGTGTTGTTTGGCAGTGACACATAACACGATTTGTTAATTCATGCCTAAAGTACAATGTGTGTGAAAAAAAACACACAAAAAATGACTACCTAAATGTTTGACAAAGTCTGGTGGTAGAATTAGTGCATTGAAAGTGTTAAAAAAACACCATTTGAAATACCCTAGGGTGTCTACTTTCCAAAAATATATGGTTTGGTGGGGGTAAAATACATTGGCTGGCCTTACAAATGTCCCAAATAGGACATGTGCGCAGGTTGACTACATGTCAAAATTCCAAGTTGAAAAATGGATATGCGCACCTGCCAAATGTGGCCTTCTAGCCCCCAAACAATCCGACAAGCCTATGCATGGGTGGTATCACTGTACTCAGGAGATGTTGCTGAACACATATTGGCATGTTGTTTGGCAGTGACACATAACACGATTTGTTAATTCATGCCTAAAGTACAATGTGTGTGAAAAAAAACACACAAAAATGACTACCTAAATGTTTGACAAAGTCTGGTGGTAGAATTAGTGCATTGAAAGTGTTAAAAAACCACCATTTGAAATACCCTAGGGTGTCTACTTTCCAAAAATATATGGTTTGGTGGGGGTAAAATACATTGGCCGGCCTTACAAATGTCCCAAATAGGACATGTGCGCAGGTTGACTACATGTCAAAATTCCAAGTTGAAAAATGGATATGCGCACCTGCCAAATGTGGCCTTTTAGCCCCCAAACAATCTGACAAGCCTATGCATGGGTGGTATCACTGTACTCAGGAGATGTTGCTGAACACATATTGGCATGTTGTTTGGCAGTGACACGTAACACGATTTGTTAATTCATGCCTAAAGTACAATGTGTGTGAAAAAAAACACACAAAAAATGACTACCTAAATGTTTGACAAAGTCTGGTGGTAGAATTAGTGCATGGAAAGTGTTAAAAAACCACCATTTGAAATACCCTAGGGTGTCTACATTCCAAAAATATATGGTTTGGTGGGGGTAAAATACATTGGCCGGCCTTACAAATGTCCCAAATAGGACAGGGGCGCTGGTTTACTACATGTCAAAATTCCAAGTTGAAAAATGGATATGCGCACCTGCCAAATGTGGCCTTTTAGCCCCAAACAATCCGACAAGCCTATGCATGGGTGGTATCACTGTACTCAGGAGATGTTGCTGAACACATATTGGCATGTTGTTTGGCAGTGACACATAACACGATTTGTTAATTCATGCCTAAATTACAATGTGTGTGAAAAAAAACACACAAAAAATGACTACCTAAATGTTTGACAATGTCTGGTGGTAGAATTAGTGCATGGAAAGTGTTAAAAAAACCACCATTTGAAATACCCTAGGGTGTCTACTTTCCAAAAATATATGGTTTGGTGGGGGTAAAATACATTGGCCGGCCTTACAAATGTCCCAAATAGGACATGTGCGCAGGTTGACTACATGTCAAAATTCCAAGTTGAAAAATGGATATGCGCACCTGCCAAATGTGGCCTTTTAGCCCCCAAACAATCCGACAATCCTATGCATGGGTGGTATCACTGTACTCAGGAGATGTTGCTGAATACATATTGGCATGTTGTTTGGCAGTGACACATAACACGATTTGTTAATTCATGCCTAAAGTACAATGTGTGTGAAAAAAAACACACAAAAAATGACTACCTAAATGTTTGACAAAGTCTGGTGGTAGAATTAGTGCATGGAAAGTGTTAAAAAACCACCATTTGAAATACCCTAGGGTGTCTACTTTCCAAAAATATATGGTTTGGTGGGGTAAAATACATTGGCCGGCCTTACAAATGTCCCAAATAGGACATGTGCGCAGGTTGACTACATGTCAAAATTCCAAGTTGAAAAATGGATATGCGCACCTGCCAAATGTGGCCTTTTAGCCCCCAAACAATCCGACAAGCCTATGCATGGGTGGTATCACTGTACTCAGGAGATGTTGCTGAACACATATTGGCGTGTTGTTTGGCAGTGACACATAACACGATTTGTTAATTCATGCCTAAAGTACAATGTGTGTGAAAAAAAACACACAAAAAATGACTACCTAAATGTTTGACAAAGTCTGGTGGTAGAATTAGTGCATGGAAAGTGTTAAAAAACCACCATTTGAAATACCCTAGGGTGTCTACTTTCCAAAAATATATGGTTTGGTGGGGGTAAAATACATTGGCCGACCTTACAAATGTCCCAAATAGGACATGTGCGCAGGTTGACTACATGTCAAAATTCCAAGTTGAAAAATGGATATGCGCACCTGCCAAATGTGGCCTTTTAGCCCCCAAACAATCCGACAAGCCTATGCATGGGTGGTATCACTGTACTCAGGAGATGTTGCTGAACACATATTGGTGTGTTGTTTGGCAGTGACACATAACACGATTTGTTAATTCATGCCTAAAGTACAATGTGTGTGAAAAAAAACACAAAAAATGACTACCTAAATGTTTGACAATGTCTGGTGGTAGAATTAGTGCATGGAAAGTGTTAAAAAAACACCATTTGAAATACCCTAGGGTGTCTACTTTCCAAAAATATATGGTTTGGTGGGGGTAAAATACATTGGCCGGCCTTACAAATGTCCCAAATAGGACATTCACTTCCACTTCCAATATCACTTCCACTATACACACACCACATTCAGTCCTGCATCATTGTGAGCGGACTAGGTAGGGCGTGGGCGGGCCCGCGAGGAGGGGGGGGGCCCAGACCTTGTGCTTTGTCATGGGCGCCAAATTTTCTGATGGCGGCCCTGTTTCCACCTATTTGAATGTGCATATCAGTTGCATAGTGGCTGTTGGTGCACATGTTGGAGGTAACATCCTATAAGGTGGGCTGCTAGTTGCTGCCATTTTTTGTTATATTTTTTCCTCTACCTATTATTAATCAATTGTGCACTTTTTAATTACCTACCTGCGGCATTATTTTGGAGATACTATTGTGAGTAAAATGTCTATTTACTATGTGTACCTGTGCTCATTCATTACTCAAAATGGCTGTTAGAGCACCCCCTCCCATCGACCAAGGCCGTCGTGTAGTAAGATGGCGTCTCCATCCGGAGCTACACCTAAGATGACAATGTCATCAACACCCTGGAGGAAGTCCATTAAGATAAAACACTTAACATCTAACCAATTGAAAAGTTTACTTTACTAAAACATCTAACACTTAACCAATTGAAAAGTTTACTTTCTGAATTTGCACACGTTGCATTCTTTTGCCTTTTTACGGGGCTACGCCGCACCCTGACAATACACTTCAAAGTTTAATTTTAACTGAACTTTGTTGTCAGTGTGATTTCTTCAGCGTGCAAGCATCATTTCACTTTAAATATTTGGACAGGGGCAGATATTCAATCAAACACCTGGTTTGGTGTAAAACAATTTGACGCCCAACATGACGGGACGGAGACTGATCACCTCTGATATACAGTAATGACTGTTTTAGTACCTTGCCTCTATATCCTGTCTCTTTGATTGGCCTGTCTCCGTGTCTGTGTCGGCTGCCGGAGGGCACCAAAGACAAGTAAATAACTTGCCCGGAGTCTCTTTTGCATAGAACCTGTATATTGACTATCTGCCACCTGGGTATGAATGTATTTTGTATGAGTGCGCCCCTACAATAGCCGTGTGTGGTGTAGCAAGCGGCATTGTGGGGGAGGAATCCCTGCAATAGCCGTGTGCGGTGTAGCAAGCGGCATTGCAGAGGGTATCGGGTATGGGGTATGTAAAGGGTAAATGTAAAGGGTAAATGTGGTTTAACTGTATATGTTTCTTGGGTTTTTGTTTGCAATAAGTGTAATGTTGTGTCCTGTTTGTCTCCTCCCTCTTGTACACTTTGTTTAGAGAAGTGTTTGGTCACGCACTGCTCGCTCCGCTCTTGTCTGCGGCCACCTCGGGTGGGCGGACCCAGTGACTAGTCTACGTTTTAAGAAGACGCACGCAGGGTAAACCTCCATGGCACTGTAGACGTTCTTTTTCCTGTTGTCTCTATCTTGTGACATCTTGATTAGAGAGGATGGGACAGAAGCTAGGGAAACCCAGTAAGGGTTGGTTAGCCTGTGATATAGTGAGAGAGAGAGAGGGGGAGGAGGCAGTGGGGAAGGTGAAGAAGGTAGCTAAGATATGTGGCATTAATATGTCTGCCAGCGGGCAGCTACAGCTAGAAGGCTGGCCCAAGCTGCTAAAAGAGAAAAAGGGATTGTTGACAACAAGCTAGTACAGGCTAGAGCCTGGTTTAGAGTTGCCAGAGCAATTCACCAGAAGGGCTGGGTGGAGGAAGAAATAGATCTAGGTGGTCAGAGAATGTATTTATATCATGAAGGTACTTGTAATGCTGAAGGTACAGGTCAGCCACCGCCCCATTGATGGCAACTGGCACAAAGGGAAGGAGGCCGGCCCAGCCCTTATGGCCTCCACCCTATTCCTAGTATCGACAACCACCGCCCCTCTGACCCCCGCCCCTGTATATCCCGTCCTTAGGGCGGATGGAACACTCTATTTCCTTGCCCTTGTTATGCCTTCCTTGCCGGCCCCGTTACGTCTGCCCGGTTACGTCTCCCTCTGCTGCGCCTCCCCTTCCACCCCTCTTATCTCCGCCCCTATTACCTCAGCCCCTGTCGTGCCCTTCGTAGACGGACCCCTAGTTACTACGGATGACCTGCCTGCTCACACGCCCCGGGGGGAGTCCAGGTCCTGCCCTTCAACCCATACGCTCCTCCCCTATGTACGGCCTTAATGGCGGCCTACAGACCTGACACTTCTATGAGACCGCCAGTTCCCCTGAGTCCCATATTCCCGCTGACGACGGCAGCCTATGATGGGAACCAGAAGGCCCAGTTTCTCATGGAAGGGGCCCTTAATGTACGTCACCTTCACTCCGTCCCAGGCCGCAACCCTAGTGGGCTCCCTATCGGACCCAGAGAAACAACCTATGCCCTTCTACCGAAGGATTATCCAGGTCCAAAAGACCTATTCTGCCACATGGCGTACTTACTTAGTCTCTGTGAAATAAAAGCAGGAGATACTTACTGGCCTATCATGGAGAAAAGTCTTTCCAGTGCTCGACTCACCAGCGATACTAATTATGCCTCGGACATATAGTTCTGTGAGCAGCTCCGAGACTGGGCCAAAGACAAATTAGATGACCAGGCTACTTGTATTAATGATATCACCCAAGACAAGACAGAGTCTGTGGAGAAATACCACACCAGATTATCCCAAGTCTTCTCCGATCTGGGTTTCAGCATGTATAACAAGGCCCATACCCAAATGTTATCTGCAGCCTTTGTAACAGGCCTTAAAGAAACTATACGCAAAGGCCAGCTTCTGTCCCGCACCGAGTATAGCGTGCTTCCCTTGGACACCCTCCTGCTGATTGCAAAGGGCCTAGAATCCTCCCAACTCCCCAGGAAGCCGGCCCCCCCATGTTTGCCAGTCCTGTGTCCCAACCTTCAGGCCTGGGCCTACCTATTGGCCAGCCCCCTATACCACAACATAAAAAATTTTCAACTGACAATCAGGTAATTTCAAAAGGGACTGTGGCGCCCCAACAGGATGGGAGACTGCCCTACCCCGCAGCTGGCCCCTCCGTTGCCAGTCACCCAGCAGCCAGTTACCCTGCAACTAGATACCCAGCAACCAGCAATCCTGCTGCCAGCCGCCCCTCCGCTGGCCCTGACCAAGCCCACCTGGATCTCTTACGCTAGGAAACTGGCAAACCTGTGTCACCTACCCCTGTCATGGCAGTGTCTTCAGGGGATAAGGGAGGGCCCCTAGCCACGGTGGTCCTGCGTGTAGAAGGCCACCCTACCACCTTCTTAGTTGACACAGGCGCAGCCAGGAGCGTCCTTAGAGAACAAGACCTGCCTGACTCATCATTCCTGTCTAATATTGATGTTTCTTGGATAGCCCTCTAGCCCTCTCATCCAGCCCTTGAAAGTTGGCACCTTCCCTGACCTCCTATCCGGTTTTGTAGTATCCTCCACCTGCCCTATGAATCTGTTGGGTGCAGATGTCCTTCTCTGCTTGCAGGCTTCTATCACCTTTACCCCAGATGGCCAAATTCAAATGTCTTCCCCCATATCTGCTGCTGATACATCAGCCCTCTGCTCACTACCCCTCTTACTTCACATGGAAGAACCTGGCAAGAATGCAAGGGTTCTAGACACCCCTCCCAGCGCCTTAGACAGAGTGCCTCCCAAGTTGTGGTCGACAGGCCCAGAGGACATTGGACGCCTCCATGTCTCCCCAGTCCTAGTGAAGTTAATTACAGGGGCCAGCCTGCCCCGTAAGCCGCAATACCCTCTGAAGCCTGCCCAAGCCCTTGCTATCTATCAGCAGGTTAAGACCCTAGTGTCCAATGGTGCCTTGATCCCCTGTGAGTCTCCCTGCAACACTCCCCTGTTCCCCTTGAACAAGAAAACTGCCAAAGGGGAGCCTGAGAAATACAGAATGGTCCAGGACCTCCGGGCTGTTAATGAAGCAACCGTTCTGGACATCACTATTGTGCCTAACCCACACACCCTCCTGTCAGGAGTCCTACCTACCTCCAGGTACTTCACAGTGGTGGATCTGGCTAATGCATTCTTCAGTGTACCCCTAGATCCTTCATGTCAATATCTGTTCGCCTTTACCCATGAACGTCAGCAATACACCTGGACTGTCATGCCTCAAGGAGCACAAAACTCTCCCAGTCAGTTTGCAAAGGCAATGACTTCAATCCTGGACTCATGGCAAAAAGTTCACACTGATGTGGTCCTGCTTCAATATGTGGATGACTTCCTCCTCTGTGCTAATGACCTCCCTACTGCTGAGCGTACTTTTGAAGATCCCCTATGCTATCTCATGGAGCAGGGATGCAAGGCCTCTAAACAGAAACTACAGTGGTGCCTAACCTCCGTGGTTTTCCTGGGTCACTGTCTCTCTCATGGCACCCGCCATCTCACCCGTGACCGGGTGAGAGGAATCTCAGCTATTTATCCTCCTACAACACACAAACCCCTCCATGCTTTCCTGGGCCTCATCTCCTAATGCAGGGCCTGGATCCCGGAGGCCTCCCTCCTCATGCAACTCCTCTATGACGCGCTCAAGTCTGAACCATTTTCCCTGTCTTCTGAGGCCTTATCCAGTATCTTTGCCCTCTCCTGCTTCCAGACAACGTGTCCCTCAGAGGTGCTACTCCCTTAACCCAGCCACTCTTCTGCCACTTTCCGGGAGGGAATTCCCCACTACTGGTACAGCCTAGACATAGACCCAGGCGACATGTTTCTTCTGACTAAAAAAGTCATGCCCCCCATGCCACATGATACTCAGACTTCCCCTCACTGCACCTTGTGGTACAGAAATATCCCAGGACTATGAAGAAGACCTGTTCCAATTGGTGGAGGTGAAACTCACCATAACAGACTTGTTCTGCGATTCTAAAGGCAACAGCATGGCCCTAGTCCTCCTGCCCTCAGACGTAACTCACCTATACCATCACTGGGACTCAGCTGTCCCACACATCTCTTTAACCAAGTCCCCTCAGGCCTCATGGAAGGAATTTGGCCCATTGGCCAAATCATGGAACACTGAAGATCAGACCCAGCTCGCTGAAGAGGGTGTCACCAAGCAAACACTGAATTGCAGGGCAATTGGCTTTCCCCAATTCCACACAGAGATATGCACCGAAACTCGTCCTACAGACCAAGATCTGGACGCACCCTGTGATTGCTTTGAACAGATGAAGATGGAGACAACACACCACCCAACTGTACATGAAGATGCCTTACAGGAACCTGACCTCACCATGTTTGTAAATGGCTCCAGATATGCTGATGAACAAGGCAGATACCATACTGGATTTGCAGTCACCACAATGGATGCAGTACTCCAAGCATCCTCACTCCCTTCAACCATAGGAAACCACAACAAAAGCAATTTGGGAATAGCTGTGTAAATCTACAGAGAGAACATAAAACAAAACATAGTGTAATATTGTTACAAAATACAATATTCTGTGCGCAGTTATCGGTTGCACTCACTAGATAAGAGTAGATATAAACGCTCTTAAGGTGCCTCCCCAGGTATAATGGGGGGCCAAACAATCCTTCTGTTCACCTCCAAATTTGTATTCCACCAAAAGACATCCACAGGTCAACCCCACTATCCTTTCCAAAGAGTGGACCAAATTCAAATGCCAAAGAGTGGCCGGTTTGAAAATGCACTAGTCATAGTGGACATGTTCTCAGGATGGCCAGAGGCCTACCCAGTCACCAATATGACAGCCAAGACTACAGCCAAATGCCTGCGCACCGAAGTAATATGCAGATATGGGGTCCCCGAGGTAATAGAAAGTGATCAGGGACTAGCCTTCACTGCATCAGTAATCAAATAAATCTGGGCAGCACTGGGGGTGACCCTTGCATTCCACACACCCTATCACCCTCAGAGTAGTGGCAAGGTAGAGTGCATGAATGGCACCCTACAAGCTAGAATGTTAAAAATGGCCCAAGAAACTAACCTGTCATGGCCAGAGAGCCTCCCCATTGCCCTGTTCAGTGTAAGATACACACCAAAAGGGAGATTTGCCTTGTCTCCGTATGAGATCCTGTTCGGGTCAGCACCCAGACTCGGATGCTATTTTCCCCAACAACTTCAGCTTCATTCTGATGTATTGGTTGACTATGTGACTGCTCTCTCTCGTGCGTTGACCAAAATCCATGCACAGGTGTTTTCTTCCATTCCAGATCCCGAGTCTGACTCCGGTACCCATCGATTGCTTCCTGGTGTTTGGGTCCTGGTTAAGAAATTCCTGAGAAAACACTCTCTTGATTCAAGATATGATGGTCCTTTCCAAGTCCTCCTAGTCACAGCCACTTCTGTTAAATTGGCCCGAAAAAGCATCTGGATACACGCTTTCCACTGCAAAAAGGTTCTGGCTCCAGAGGAGGTGGACTGTCCTAAGCCATGATTGTCCTGCTTGTCCTTTCACTGCTAGGCCTGACAGGGGCCCAACAAGTAGCTATTACTAAAGATAATAGTGCAGTCACATTCTGGTACAACTCATCTAACACACGTGTGGCTACCTTTGCATTTGACTATTGCGAGATTGTCAGTTGTCCATTCCCACACTCAATGATGCCAGCATTGTATAAGGATATGCCCTGCATTAAAGACCCATACATACGTGTTACAGACAATTACTGGGCACAAGACTGTGGTTACTGGAGGGTGGTGGGTTGGAATGCAGGGCCAGATTGGGGCTTTAAGCCACAGAGTGTCTTGAATAGAAAAGATAAAAATGGGGAGTCCTTACTAAACCGAATTACTCTATGCAAACCAGGTTGGGAGCCCCATGAAACTCACCCTGAACATAGAGAATCCTAGTCCCGGCGATGCTGGCCGATATATACTTGGGATGTATTGGAAAGGGGGGGGTTCCTACAATAAACAGGGAAGCTTCTACCTCCAAGACATGTACCAATCACCTGAGTGGGTAGCCTCCCAACATGTAATCACTAACCCACTTAGACCCCACATCCTGACCTTCAAGGACATGATTGCCATAGCAAACCCCACATTTGAAGATACAATGGCTACAGAAACTGGGTTCTCTGATACTAACCTATGGTTGGAATGGATGAGATATAATGCTAACAAACATATTAAAACTAACTTCTATGTATGTGGAGGAGCCAGACCCCACCTAGGTACCGTAGACCTAACCCTACCCCCTGACGTAGAAGTGTGTTTCCTGAGCCTCTTCACTAACACTGGGACCAATCAGCGTGTGAATCATGGAAAAAGGAATATCCGATTCTAACCAAGACCCCCAAACCAGATGAGGGTATCACCATGTATCCAGGGAACTATACATGCTACGGTATATACGAAGGGAAAGGCAGGTTTCTGGGAAATTTCACTGGCAGATATTGCTATATAACCAGATTCGATCCCTGGGTGATATATACTGGATATCTGGGAATATGAAGATTAGGACCTGCAAGACTACAGTATTTTAGGGATAGCATGGACAGCATCTGACTTCCCTCTGTGCACAGTCTGTACCGAGGGGGGTGGTGGACAAGCCCCCACTCGTCTTATGCGCAGCAAGAAAAGAGTTCTGAGGCCTCTGGGACAGATGAGTTAGGCCATTAGGAACAGACGTAGCTGCTAGAAGATGTATATAGTCATTTTAAAGGGGGACTGTGATGGATAGAAATTAATGTGTAGTCTATTTACTATGTGTACCTGTGCTCATTCATTACTCAAAATGGCTGCTAGAGCACCCCCTTCCATCGACCAAGACCCTCCTGTAGTAAGATGGCGTCTCCATCCGGAGCTACACCTAAGATGACGATGACATCAACACCCTGGAGGAAGTCAAACAAGATAAAACACTTAACATCTAACCAATTAAATGTTTACTTTACTAAAACACCCAACACAACCAATTGAAAAGTTTACTTTCTGTATTTGCACACATTGCATTATTTTGCTTTTTTAAGGGGCTACGCCGCCCCCTGACAATATACTTTGAAGTTTTAATTTTAACTGAACTTTGTTGTCAGTGTGATTTCTTCAGCGTGCACGCATCATTTCACTTTAAATATTTGGACAGGGGCAGATATTCCATCAAACACCAGGTTTGGTCTAAAACACTATGGTGTGCGGACTTCAATGTAAATATTGGTGTACTAAATTCATAAATATCCCAGTTGATCAGGTGTTCCCATACTTTTGTTCATATTGTGTATATTTGAACTTACATTGAATTCTCACTTTGGTGAATTATCCTGAAGTCCCTGAATCTGTCAGAGAAACTGCTATGTTTATAAATGGGTTAATCCAGCCTCCAAATCCTCTAGTGGCTGTCTCATTGACAGCCGCTAGAGGCGCTTGCGTGCTTCTCACTGTGAAAATCACAGTGAGAACACGCAAGCGGCCATAGGAAAGCATTGTAAATGCTTTCCTATGAGACCGGCTGAATGCGCGCGCAGCTCCTGACGCGCATGCGCATTCAGCCGAAGGGGAGGAGAGCTCCCCGCCCAGCGCTGGAGAAAAGGTAAGCTTTAACTCTTTCCTCGCCATCCAGCCCGGCGGGAGGGGGTCCCTGAGGGTGGAGGCACTCTCAGGGCACTATAGTGCCAGGAAAACGAGTATGTTTTCCTGGCACTATAGTGGTCCTTTAAGAGATGAAGATGGTCCTGCTCAAACAAGCCTAAAGTGTTTTTTTTTGGCACCTTGAGCACTTGGGATCAAAATAATTCACAATCACCACTCTAGGCTATATAATAATTTAATCTTATTGCAGTGGTTGTGATGTCTAGATTTCCCTGGTGCCATCCTACCAATCAGTGTAAAACCCGTTACATCTTTAATACTAAATTAGGGCCCCTGCTGGAGGTAATATTAATTTATATCAGCAATGGATGGCTGTGATAGGTTAAGAGTGCTCAGCTGCAACTCTCATCCAATAACTGGTGCCCATCACATAGGGATTTGTATTTGGGTGCCCAGGAACCCACACAAGGGTCCACCCTTGGGCCAGGGGAAGAGAGACAAATGGCCCCCGGTCTCTCAGGATGCCCATAAAACAGTCGCATCATCATGAGTGGGGGCCAGGGTGGTCTAAGGGTCCAACTCAAGGACAGAGAGAGCTCAGAAGCCTATGGTTAGCACCTCTGCCAGGTGCAAACCATGATTAGCTTCCTCCCATCACACTAAGTGAGTGCTTCCCATAGAGAATGTTTCCCTCCGAGCACATGCGCGTGATCTATTTTTGCACAGAATTGATTTTAGGTAGTCCCAAATAGAGTTTCAGATTGCCTAATTCAAATGACATGAGGCGCAACAAGCATCGGCACAAGAATGCAAATATAACTGTACAGTATATGCATAGTTCCAAGCAGAAACGAGGCACATACATATTCCTACCACCATGACCACTTCCAAAAGCATAACAGGTCATGGTGGTTAGAGATACCCTTTAACTTGTGTTTGAAAAGACCACTTTGCACCCAGACCACATTGTGCATTCCTAACAAGGTAAAGAATATGTAGGTAAAATGGCTGACAGTAACGCGTCCTATCGTCATTTGAAACCAGATCACTACTCTGCCCGCCTTTTCAATACACGTCACGATGCAGACGGAAAGGGCAAGCTTTCTCCCTGAGAATCCGCCCACATTGTATATCAGTTAGCAAGGAAATTGCTCGTTCTCAGTGACCGCGTGGAGAGTGAACATGGCGGAGGAAGTAGGTGAGTCTCGTGATTCTATGCTTCGAACTCAACGTTCTGTAATTTTTTTATCAAATGTTTGCACGAAGAATATGATTTTAGACGGTTTAATCTTACCGCAACGACAATTCTCAAAACTTTTTTTTTTTTATTTCCAGGTTCTAAGAAGAAACATAAGAAACGCAGAAGCCAAATCCTCGGGGAAGCTGATGTTGCAGTAAGAGTTTATTTTTTTTAATGTTTTAAATGTACGTTCTAAATGTAGACTCCCATTTAATCACGGAACAGTGAGAACACCCATATTTTATACTTTAAAGGGGGGATTAAAATAATTAAATTGGATGTCTGCAGCTGTTTTAACAGGTTGGCGATTTTTGCCTGACCTAATTGCATTTTGGTTTTAAGTCACTAAACTTTGTGTTGCATGAACAAATCCTATTACAGGGTCTCTGAAGGCACGCTTATCTCAAATCAGTGGTCTGGGTCCAGTGCCTCTTTACTTTAATGCTACAGCCTAAAATATTGCTGTCTATTAGTTCCAGCAATGTTAAGATTCCCTATTGAGAAGCATTAGATTGGTTGAGATCAGTTTAGGATGGTTATCTCAGCAAGGGAGGTGGGACCAGCATGGTGTTGGGGGCACCCCTCTAAATAGTTGGACACTAACATTAGGTGTACATGTTTGTATTCCTAAAGCTGCAGAGTTTTGTTATATGCAACTATCCTCTTGCTGTCTTTTTTTTTTTTTTTTACTTTAAAGTTATAACGCACATGCGTACCTGGAGTTACAGTAGGTTCCCCGTTCACAAAATGGAGTAAAAAAAATCTGAACAACTTTCTTCTGATTTTGAGGAGATACTACTAGACTGTTAGCTAATCAGGAAGCCTCTGAGTGATCGGGTGCCAGATTGAAGACTTTGTTGTTAAACTGCCCATTAACCTCTTAAAGTAACTGGTGCCTGGGACCCCCATACCATAAATTCATTATAATGAGGTTTGTTGCATGTAGTGGTCCTGTTAGAGGGATTCTGTGGGCACCCAGACCATTTCAACTCATAGAAGTAGTCTGGGTACAGTTTCACTGTCCCACCTAGTCCTGCAATGTTTACTTTGCAGTACTAAGACAAGCTATAGTGGCTACAGACAGCAAAATCCCCTGCACTCGGGTTCCACGTTTTGCTCAGGCCCACAGCTTGAGGTGCTCTACATTAGACAGACACTGCTAATCCAGCCAACTATACAAGGTAATAGGAAATACAGGCAACACTCCCAAGTGTTGAAGGTGTATTTATTGGAGGGTAGAACACCCACATAAGCCTGACTACCAGACAGCCACTAGAGTTGCTTCTGGGAGTTTACATGACTCTTGGTCACCTAAATGAAGCTGGATGTCCTCCCGCTGTGAATGAGGACATCCAGTGTCTGCAAAATCCCCATTGGAAAGCAGTGAGTCAATTCCTATAGGGAGGGCCTAATGTGCTTACCCAACAATTTGAGATCACTTCTTAAACTAGCACCAGAAGTGTCAGAAACAAATATGTATTCCTGACCCTGTAGTGTTAAAACCACCATCTGGCCTCCTCTTGCCTCCCTAAATATAGTAAAATCTTGTATTCAAGTCTGTGCCCATATTTGCCTGTGAACCGCTGACCTCTCCGAAGTGGTGGTCTGAGCCAATCACCGTGCTTCCCCATAGGATTGGATGAGACTGTCAAGGAGGCAGATAAAGGGAGAGCCTGCACAAGCCAAACACAGCCCTGGCCAATCAGCATCTCCTCATAGAGATGAATTGAATTAATGCATCTGAGGAATGTTCGGTGTCTGCATGCAGAGGGTGGAGACACTGAATGGCCGTACTGCACAGTGTGCAGCACTGCCCCAGGAAGTGCCTCTAGCAGCCGTCTGAGGAGTGGCCGGTGAAGTTACCACTAGGCTGTAATATAAACACTGCATTTTCTCTGTAAACCGTGTTAACACCAAAAAGCCTGAAGGGAATGATTCTACTCACCAGAACAAATGCAATAAGCTGTAGTTGTTTTGGTGACTATATAGTCTTTAACTGTTGCTTTCAATATAATGCCTTTTCTTGACTGTCTTGCGCTTTTTTTTGTTTTTTTTTTTATAGGATATTCAGCATGAAAGTGACTTTCTTATTCAACCGGAATCAAAAGTGGCTCAGCTAGATACGTCTCAGTGGCCTTTACTGCTCAAGGTTTGTAGTGTTTTTTTTGTTTGTTTGTTTTTTTTTTCTTATAGGGACTCTTGTGACATTTAATCTGAAAATTCTTTAAATTGTGCTATTTCAAAGAGGGAAAACTTGAACTGTATTTATGGTGCCAGGTGTCTCCTGGCACCATGCCACAATAAGTTCACTCAATTTTATGTAAATATACATTATTCTCACAAGAATTAAATTTGCCTCTGTTAAGTTAAAGGAACTCCAAACATAAAGCCTTCAGCTTGTAGAAGTGCTGTGTGTGTCAGGTTTTACACCCAAGGGATACTGTAGACCCTAAACAACTTTAGCCTAATGATACCGTTTTGATATATGGATCATGCCCCCTGCAGTCTCACTGCTTAAATCTCTGCCATTTGAGTTAAATCACGTTTGTTTATGCAGCCCTAGCCACACCTTCCCTGGCTGTGACTCTGTCTGCATGAAAAGAAATAGCTTCACTTTTAATCAGGAGTAACTTACTTTACAAATTATCTCCTGCTTTATAATTTGAACTTTTTAATTACATATAGCAGGCTCATACAGGGTGTAGTAAGCTATTTACAGAGCAGGGGATAAGAATTTCTAAATTAAACAGCATTTTCAATACAGGAAGTGTTTGGAAGGCGGTGTAAGTCACATGCAGGGAGGTGTGACTAGAGCTGCATAAACAAAGTGATTAACTCCTAAATGGCAGAGACTCAAGCAGTGAGACTATGGGGAAAACGATCTATACACCAACGCTGCTTCATTAAGTTAGTTGTTTTGGTGGCTATAGTGTCCAATTAAAGGACCACTCTAGGCACCCAGACCACTTCAGCTTAATGAGGTGGTCTGGGTGCCTGGTCCATCTAGGGTTAACCCATTTTTTTCATAAACATTGCAGTTTCAGAGAAACTGCTATGTTTATGAATGGGTTAAGCCTTCCCCCTAATCCTCTAGTGGCTGTCTCATTGACAGCCACTAGAGGCGCTTGCGTGCTTCTCACAGTGAGAGCACGCAAGTGTCCATAGGAAAGCATTATGAATGCTTTCCTATGTGACCGGCTGCGCGCGCGGCTTCAGCCGACGGAGAGGAGGATCGTAGGAGGAGAGCACCCCACCCAGCGCTGGAAAAAGGTAAGTTTAAACCCCTTTCTCCCTTCCAGAGCCAGGCGGGTGGGGGTTTTTCTGGCACTATAGTGGTCCTTTAAGAACACAACATTGTTATGCAGACAAAACTTACTATAACATTTTATAAAAAAATTTTATTTTTATTTTTTTCTCTTCCTCTTCTTCTTTAGAACTTTGACAAACTGAATGTTCGGACAGCTCACTATACTCCTATACCTTCTGGTTCCAATCCTTTGAAGAGAGACATTGCTGAATATGTTAAGTATGTGATGTTTTCTTTTGAATAGGCACCATGTTTATATGTTCTGTAAATTAAACTTTAGCCATAGAGGAAGCCCATGCAAGGTTTAGTAAGCTATGAACAGAGCAGGAAATTCTAAATTTAACAATTTGTAATAAAGGAAATATTAAGAATAGATTTTACTTTACATGAAGTGTTTAGGAAAGGTGTGATTAGGGCTGCATAAGCAAAGTGATTTAACTCCTAAATGGCAGAGCAGTGAAATTGCAGAGGAATCATCTATACACCAGTACTGCTTCAGTAAGCTAAAGTTGTTTTGGTGACTGTAGTATCTCTTTGAATATATAAGGTCACTATGTGACTTGCCAGTGCAGACTTGAATTAAATTTTACATGAAAATAACCAAAAGAGAAGAGGCGAGGGGAAATAGGAAACATCCCTAGTGACCCAGGTTTTATTTAAGCCATGAATCCCAAGTTTTACAAAAAGAATATTGGAAGCCAAACATGGGAGCTTGTCGTGGGCTAAAGAAGTGTAACTGCCAGCTGAACTCTTTCAACCGATCACATGTCCATGTCTGGTATGTGTAGAAGAAAGCATTTAATCTCTGGCTTAGCCATATCTCTAGTAGAGCTGGGCTGTGGATAGCCAGGAACAAGTGTTAAATTGGTCAAACTGTTTCACACGGATTGAAAATGTTGGTGTGGGTTGTAATTTGTGTCCAAATATCCCTAAAATCTTATACTTTTTTTTTTTTTCCTCTCCTCTCTCTGTAGGACTGGGTTTATTAACCTTGATAAACCAGCTAACCCTTCCTCTCATGAGGTTGTTGCATGGATTCGACGTATACTGCGTGTAGAGAAAACTGGTCACAGTGGAACTTTGGATCCCAAAGTGACTGGCTGTCTTATTGTCTGCATTGACCGCGCCACTCGACTTGTTAAGTCGCAGCAGAGTGCAGGTAAGTTTAGGGTGTTAATCCAATCGGATTTGAAGTGGTCATGGTGGTAGAAGCAATGTTTCTGCTACAGAAATATTGATACTAGTCCTGCGGGCTAGTTGCACTCAAAGCACATGCAACTTAGGCAGTTTGGAACACTGTTCCAGACTACCTAAAGTGATGTCTGTCGTTTGCGCACTCTTCAGACGCAAGAAGATTCTACACATTGCAGGCAGAGACTTTTTCACTGTGTGTGCTAAGGCATGCACAGTCTCTGGCCAGGATCTCCAAGCCTGCCATTGTGTCATAAACTATATTGTCTGCCTCCCACCATCTCTCCCTTGTCACTACTTGTGTCCCTGGGCTCTGAACAGAGTGCAATTTGCTCCGGGCCTGTAACCAAAGTAATTTATTGATATAGAACAAGCTAAAAGATGATTCAGATAGGTATGTAGATGTAGAGATTGATATGGAGTTTATAGATCTAAGTGGTAGGATAAATAAAGATGGTTTAAAATTGAATGAGAGAGAACTATATAAGGTAGAGATATAGATGTGGTTGAATGTTGTCATATTTATACACTGGGGGTGAGCGGCGACATGAGCGGTCAATCGGCATACGTCGCCGCTCGTGATCATGCAGGCCACTTGCATGCAGTCTGCTGCTAGTCTTTAGAGCCCAAACCATTGAAAGTAATGATTTTATATGTGAAGAAGCTAATTGGTGCATTAGTTATAATTTAATAGAATTTTTATTTTTTTGAAAAATTGCAGGGTGACCTAAAGAAAATGATAGGAAAGGGCACATGTAGCACAAAATAGGTTACTCCAACAATGTGTTGGAGTAACCCTTTAAATATAACTTTGATTTATTTTATTTTTTTATGCAACGTAATTCTCACACATTGCTAAATCTTCTAATTCAGGGAAAGAATACGTTGGGATTGTACGACTGCACAATGCATTAGAGAATGAGCTTCAGCTGTCACGGGTAAGATACCACCTTAGTCATGGCTTTTCTCTTGGACTTTTCTCTTGTGGAATGATGACACAGTTTATCCATTCTCTGATCCTAAGGCTTATTCCTGAAGCACTCTGACTCTGTTGGAGTGTATTGCTTTCCTTTCACTGTTCATAATGTGTCTTGCAGTATGACCAGAGGTGAGGTCTGTCAAATAGGGAATGTGGCCAGTGGGAAAGATGATTAACAATCTCTGACCATAATGGACTGATGATTCATGATCTATTTCATTGTAGAAAGGCATTCTCATGTAACCTTTCAAAAATTATTTTCAGGCTCTGGAGACTTTAACAGGTGCCTTGTTCCAGCGACCTCCTCTTATTGCAGCAGTCAAGAGGCAGCTACGTGTAAGAACCATCTATGAAAGTAAATTAATAGAGTATGATCCTGAACGCAGGCTTGGTGAGCATAACAATTTTTCATACTAGGCTGCCACAGATGTGTGGATAACCAAATATCTAACTTATGTTTGCTTCTTCAGAGATGTCTAACAGAATGTATGCATCAGCAGTGACTTCTAAATGCAATCATGGTTTTTGGAGAATATCTCAAAGTGTAGCGTTAAGATTTCGAAGAATACTCTTAAGCACAAAAAATAACTGCTGTCTTGTTGCTCAATTCCATGCTGTTTAGGAGTTAAAACACGCACTCCTTGGAAGTAGTCCAGTTGTTATAGCACAATAGGGTTATGTATAGTATACAGAAAAGTGATGCTGGGTTTCATGGTAACAACCCACGTTTAAGTACTTGAACAGAAATTGTATAATCCTCCAATATGTATCATTGTAAGGTAAAAAAAAGTTTTACTAAACCGCAACATATTGAATAGTTGAGACTGCAGGGACATGATCTGTACACCAAAACTGTTTCATTAAGCTAAAGTTAACAAATTTAATGTGTGTTTTTTTTTCATACTTTAATAATAACAAATGGACACTATAGGCTCCAGAACCGCTACAACTTATTTTATAGTTCTGGCGCAAAGAGCACTACTCTGCAGACTGAGCAGTGTAAACACTGCCTTATCTGAATAAAAGCAGTGTCTACTGACTAAAGCCACACCTGTTTGACCGTCACTAGAGCAGGTGTAGACAATCTTTGGCACTCCAGTTGTTATGGACCACATCTCCCTTGATGCTTTGTCAGCATTATCGAAGACGTAATTGACAACACCCAGAGAGCTGATGGTTGCCTACTCCTGCATTAGAGGGTCTTCCTGGGTTCTGTCCTACAAATAATGCTTCAGAATATGGTTTGACAACTTACGTGGGGTCCACTGTACCTCTGAGTCTGGAAATTCCTGTTTCAAGCGAAGTCTGGCAGTAAATGATGGCTGAGCTTGTTCATTTGACACTCTGCCAATGTTCCGACCTTACAGTGAAGTACTTAGGTCAGCGGATTCAACTGAAGCTCCTTGCAGGTGCCTCTGGATCTAATGGCAGGGAGTTATCCAAGCCATGGTATTCCCTACACCATAACAGCTACAGTAGACTGCACAAAACCTTCACTGTGAATGCAAGTTCTCAATAGGTTTTTAAATTCCATCACTTACCTCCTGTATTCTGCACAATGTCCTCATAATTACTACAAATCCAGAGATGCCAGACTAGGGTTCTAAATTTGTAGAAATAAAACATCCAGCTGCTAAGTCACCTCAATGTGCATGACTATTTAACAAACCCTACTCTTGATTTTACAGGTATTTTCTGGGTGAGCTGTGAAGCTGGCACATACATCCGTACCTTGTGTGTTCATCTTGGATTGTTGCTTGGTGTTGGAGGTCAGATGCAGGAGTTGCGTAGAGTTCGATCAGGGGTACTGGGAGAGAAGGTAACAATCTTCACTTCTTCTCTAGAACCCAAATGCGTTGAGTTCAGCCTGTGGTTTTTCCCACTTGCTGTTAATTAGCTTTTGGGACACTAATGAGCTTGCAGGAATAATCAACATGACTGACCTGTAGCCAACATTTAAGTCACTCTTACTGAAGGGTGTGCTTCAATGACTCACTTTGTGTTGTCCCTCAGGATAATCTTGTCACCATGCATGATGTCCTGGATGCTCAGTGGCAGTTTGATAATAATAAGGATGAAAATTATCTACGCAGAGTAATCTATCCTTTGGAGAAACTTCTAGTGTCTCACAAGAGATTGGTCATGAAGGACAGTGCCGTAAGTAATGCTTGATTTGTTAATGTTGTAACTGCAGACTTGCTGTTTCAGCTACTTTCAGTTAAATAGTCCTCTACCTAGTAGTATTCATTTTAAAATAAGTTTTTACAAATTTGTTCTTTAATAGGTCAATGCCATATGTTATGGAGCAAAGATAATGCTGCCAGGTCTACTGCGGTATGAAGATGGTATTGAACTCAACCAGGATATTGTGGTGGTAACCACAAAAGGAGAAGCAATTTGCATTGGTGAGGACCCGTTCTGTGTATCATTTGATGAACATGTGAGATGATGACAAAGTTTATCCATTCTCTGAGCCTGGAGCAGTTTACTGTAGCTCTGTTCTTCTGTAGGCTGGTGTTTCACTCTGTGCAACTGTCTTGTGTTCTACAATGTCAATTTTGCACAGAGAAGGGAAGAGCATGAGCTTGGTTTTGCTTTGGGTAAAGGAGGAATAAACGGTCTGATCAAAGTTTAAATTCTAGCTATGATTGGGCGGTGGTGTTGATTCTTGTTTGTTTCCAATGCAGCTACTGCTCTAATGACCACAGCTGTGATCTCAACATGTGACCATGGCATAGTGGCAAAAATAAAGCGCGTTATTATGGAAAGGGACACCTACCCACGTAAATGGGGGCTTGGACCTAAGGTGAGTAAATCTATTTCCTGAAGCAAAAGTTTAGTTCGTAGAGGAGTAATGGAGTACATGTGTATTCCTGAGCCATATGATGTACCTTAGATGTCATGAGCACTCTGTGTGATGCTGACCTTATATCTATCACCCAGTAACTGATGGTTTATGCAACTTCGTAAAATGGGGGAGAATCAAAGTTTGGGGGTTTTTTTTTTTCAAGCAAAGACTGACTTTTTTTTTTTTTTTTTTCTCCCTCCCTACTCAAGGCAAGTCAAAAAAAGATGATGATTCAGAAAGGGCTCCTTGACAAGCATGGTAAACCAAATGAGAAGACACCAGTGAGCTGGAACCAGGCCTATGTAGACTACAGGTATTATGGCTTTTCAGTTGGTCACATGTGCCTGGATGGAGTGAATTAAAGAATTTGAGTCTGACTTTTCTCTCTCCTCCTCCCTCCCCACTTTAGTGCTCCAAAGAAAGTTTTGCCTGAAGAGGATTCGGCTAAGGTATAGTAACTCTCTCTCAAAAAACAATCACCAATGTCTCTCTGTATTCACTCTTCTGTACATGCAGTTCAACTCAGCCATAAAGTCCTCTTTGGCTTTAAGCTCCCACGAATGCTAGGTCTGTCTGTTTTAAAAAGCAAACTCCCCAAACAGGTGTCAGTGTATGAAAACCCAAAGGGCCTAGCACAGGCTTTCACAAAAGTTAGATCTCCAGATGTTAAACTACAACTCCCATGATACTTTGCATGCCTTTAGAATGACAAAGCTTAATGGAAGCTGTAGTTTTAAAACTTCTGGAGCGCTACCTTTCAGGCTCCCCTGACCTAGCACATGTGTTTGAGACCAATTTTCTAAACCTTGAAAATGTGATTTGACCTTTTTTTAAAGTGGAAATCTAGAATCACACGCCCGATCTATGTAGAGCAGCTCTGGTGTTCTGTGCTTGGAGGATAGTGTTTCAAGTACAGTTGGATCTATAGTAGGTTTTTACATAAAATTAACTCCCATTGTTACACTATCCTGCCTAGTATGTCTACTGTGTTTGGGGAGGAGGTAATGTCTCTCTTCTGGCAAGGAGGCCATTAAATATGGACAAACTTTATTTTTATTTTTTTAGAGAAAACAGAGTGACCCTGATACAGAAACACCTGCAGAATCTAGCAAAAAAAAGGTAAGCTGGAAAGTGAAACATGCATGCTAAAAGTCTTTGGAGAGCTTGACTTGGTAGTCTGGTACTCTAAGCTGTGTTTTTAAATTTTTATTTTTAGCTTATGTTCTGCAACCTAAACTTTAAAGATATGGTGTATGTCACTCACTGGAGTCGTATAATGTATCTGTTTAGCTTGCTCTCTTTACCAAGTTATCTATTCTCCCCTCACCACCCCTCCTCTTTGTGACTGGAATAGAATAGTCTAGATAACCCTTAACTCTTGTCTGCTACTCTTTTTTTTTTTTTCTGTAGAAGAAACATGTAGCTGAAACAGACAGCGACAGTGCAAGTCCTCCTGTAGTGAAAAAGGTAAGTGCACACAAGACTAATACCAGAAAAGTAAATCTGCGGCATTTACTCGCAAAGTAAATGTTAAGTGTTTGCTCTATTTTCTTTCAGAGAAAGAAGGATTCTAGTGAAAAGGCCGTCCATAAGAAGACGTGTGATGAGGAATCTATGGAAGAAACCACAGAGGTAACAAATTCCCGTTTTTATCTAGGCATCGACTTATTTGTATGTAAAATAGATTCTTATAATACTCGATGGTTCATGTTGTCAAGTAATTTTAAACTACACTGAGCTGAATGAGTCCTTGTTTCCAGTAGATCTCATTGCTAGTGTGAATTACTTTAAAATATATATAGATCTTTCTCTCTCATCTCTATCCAACCAGTGATCCCCAAATCCTTTGGTCTATATCAGAGTATTAAGTTAATTGATGATGAAAGGTAATCTAAACCCTAAATAACTTGTACTTCTCAGAGGAGTAATGAGAATATACATCAATCACTGCACTCTGCCAATCCAATGCTTCTCACAGGGAAACATTGGAAGCACACAGTTTCTGGCCATACTATTTAATTTTAGTCCAAAGCCCCTAGTAAGCATGGAAACTGCACAATATGACCAGTGCCACTTCTCAAATAGCAATTTGGCACGGACAATCTGCCTTAAAATGACTAATAATAAAGATAGTTACTCCGAACAATATGATGACCACTCCAGTGACTTGAACTGGTGATTGTGTAGGCAGTGTTTTTGATATGAAGCACTGTACATGCAAAAAATTTAACTCCCCTGCTGCTTTAGCTGTAACCAAATCTGGTAGCATCATTGGATGTCATTAGTCTGCCTGCAATACGTTTTTATGAGCTGGCTAATATGCTGTTGAAAAATTAGCATCTGACACAACTACACACAGCATCTTTTTTGGAGCAATACAGCCAATGGTGGCATGGTGGTCATTGCCCATGTTCTCCTCCTTTCTGTACTAGACTACATTCTGCAGTCAAGAGTTGGAAGTGCTACAAACTGGCTTTTTTTTCCTTCTTTTGAAACAGCAGCAAAAAAACTGATGTGAGCAAGGCTGAACTTGATGGACTCATTCATGACTTTTTTTAATTTACAATTTTAAAATCCTGGGAAGTGATCTTTAATGTAACTTTGTTAAACCAGATTGACTTTAAAATGTTTTTTTTCTACCCCCTTTTTATATTTTTATTTTAGACTACCGAAAGTGTGAAAAAGAAGAAGAAAAAGAAGAAATCAAAAGAGGTTGCTGATTAATGGGTTTTCTCTGTGTACTTTGAGCCATTGAATCACATGGAGTTGACAATATTTTTTTTATTTTTCCCCTTCTGTTGCTTGTCCTGTTTTAAGGGTGGTACAGAACATGACTGCATTTCTTTTTTTAAAAAATATTGCAGCATTGAGTAACTAAGAACAGGCACCTGATAGCCCTGTGGGTGAATGTCTAATGGGGCCTGATATGTTTTTGTTTTTTGGGGGGAGGGGATGCATTAAAGATTTTTACCTTATCTTGTGTGTAGAACATGTTTTATTTTTTTACAACACACGCGCACACATTTATTTTTATTAAATTAATTTCTTACTAATGTTTTGGGTATCATCCATGACAGGGCGGGATGAACAGATCCCTAGTTGTTATAGAACTGCCACTTTCATGATTTGGCATTGGTAAAGGCCTGCAAATCATCATGGCAGTTGACATTCTTCAATCTGTGGAGCTACACTTTTCCCAGCCTTAATCTATCAGCTGTGTAAACACTATTAATCTAACATACACTTTGCCGTTTTGAAGGCAACTTTTTATTTTTTTTTGAATGTGCTGGGGTAGCTAGGGAGAGTATAAACAGAGGAGCATATCAAATATAGTTACAGGGAAATAATACCTCTGATGCCCTCAGATTGTATATGCAAATTAGACACGGCGCAGAGTATCAAGGGAACTTGGCTAGCAAAAGTAACAGAATTAGGAGATTATCCTATAATTAAGCGCACCTGAAGCCATGTCTTGGACTCATAAATTGTTCCCCTGTCCCTTGGGGGGGATTTAAGTTTCTAAATCAGTTCTGTGTTTTGTTTTTTTTTGGTTTTGTTTTGTTTTTGGGTAGGCGTTGGCTAAATATGTGAGTGGCCCTCTGTCGTTCAAACTATATATATAGCTTCTGGAGCATTTATAATAAAACCGTAATGAGTTATTCAGTGCATAGAACAAAATTCCCTATGGAGCAATCAGGTGCAATAGTAAAATAACTTGGTCCGCCCATTGTACAGCGCTATGGAATCTTGTTGGCGCTATATAAACATAATCAATATCATTAAACGAGCAACCTTATGTGATTAACGTTCATATTCCTGTTATTGAGTCTCGTTCCCCTTTGGGAATAAAAGGAGTGATGCTGTCGACATCAAGACTCTTCGAGAAGGTGTCGCCAGATCTGGCATCGGAAGGCCAAGGGCCTGTAGTAATTGCGGACCCTCTGAATGAGTAGAGGGTTTAAGTAGGGTAATATGCCCCTCCCACAACTGCAGGCCAAGCCTTTACATTTGTGTGAGGGGCAAAAAGGCCGTATAGAAAGTAAAGGGGGAAATAAGTCGGTTCAGGTGTGCCGGAACTGACATTGAGGTAGGCCTGTAATAAAAGAGGGCAAAAAGAGATACCTGCCAGAAATGTAAAAAAAAAAACCTAAATGTATGGTGAATGCCGAGTGAGTTAATAGATGCCCGGCACTCTTAATTGTGCAAGGGGAAGAAAGGTATATTAAACACGCGTTGGCCATCTGGGGTAGAGAAGGTAAATAATAGACTGCATGAATAGGTGAGACTTCCTGAGACAATGCTGCAAGATGGATGTGGTGGCTGCGGGAAATATGTGGGACCCAAAGAAACTGTGAAGGCAGGTATAGCGGCTCAACAACTAGATTACATATTTACATAGCTAAAAAGAGATTAGTGTCCACCAAGTTCAGCCTTCCTCACATATGTGTTTAGATTTATCCTTCAATCAAGCAGTTATTGCCCTACATTGAAGGATTGAAGCCCGGTTTGTAATGACAGGCATTAAATAGGTCTGATAGTGATTGAAATACTTGGATGGTGATGGGAAATCTGTAGACTTGAAATTTCCCAGGAACCTGAAACGCCTTGAGTATGGTAATAATCTGGTATGAGGACATGAAACTGCGAAATGAATGGTAAACCTGTACAACATGTGAAGTTGTAAACCGGATTGGTAGAGTTGATGCAAGTTAGAGGTGGCAAAAAGAAACAAAAACCAATCAAGACAACATAGCAACAGACAGTATACGTGAAAAGGAGCCTCGAAGGAGAAGGCCCTAACACATGTACCGCGAGTGGTAGAAAAAGAGCCAGATGTGAAAGATGACGACCAGGAGCCAACAAGGCTTGTAGTCCATGAGCAGACCCTGAAACGCATTGAACGGCAGCGGCTGCAGGAAATCTGGTTCGAATGCAGCCAAAGCGGCAGATGCCAGTTACCCTAAACTGCCATCCGACACTGCCCCATAGACAACAGCAGCAAAGACAACCAGGGGGGCGAACAACGGAGAAGTAAGAGCGAACTTGGGGGCCCCTTCAGCAACAGCATTACCCGTGGAGGCGGGCAGACACTGAGTTCAGCTGTCCAAAAAGCTGCCGGGGGGGGAATAAGTTGAGTTGCGTGAACTGTAGCGAAGCGAGGAAGAGCCCAGGACCTGAAAAGAAGGTAGGAGTAGCCGAAACTCCACAGTGGGATGAGTACCAGACCTATCCAGAGAACCCGGGTGGAAAACACCATGCCAATTGCCTAGCAGCGGAGACCTGCTAGAAAAAGAGACAAATAAACAGCGCTTTAACGGCCCAGTGTGCACGCGTGTGAGTGCTGGCATACTAGCTAAAGCCAACAGGCGAAACAATAAAAACTAGGTTTGGTGACAGGTGAGGCCCTGCTAGATGCCAAGCGACGTGAGAGGCACTATCTATGCGTTGGCGCGAGGGGATAACGTGGCCACTGAACGTTGTGGCGGGGTGTTGGCCTCTTGGTGACAGTTAACCATAAGATAGAATGGGAGTGACCGGTGAGGCCCTCTCTATGCCACAATGCGAGGTGACTAACTATGAGGGGTGTAGTACCTCAGAGTATGAGGATGGGTGTTGGCCTCACTGCACCACTAACCTAAGGCGAAGAAGCCAGGGGGGAATTACAACTAGAGGACACCTAGAACCCTGACAGCCAGCAACAGCTAACTAAGAGGGGAGGGTAACGAGTGAGAGAGGGGACGTACAATGTGATGAAAATGAGGGAGGGTACGAGAAAATCGTAAGGTCGACCGTAACTGGAGGGCAGAGTGAGCCTGTCCGAGTCCATGTGATCAGGCTGTAAGGAGTACGCATGGAGAGAAAATAAATAAACAGAAAATAGAATGCGCACACGTGTGTGTATATAGCCCACGGGGCTCATAAACGCCAGATCGTGTGTCCGGTAACAAAACATAGCGTTCCGTCTGGAAAATAACATAGCGCGAGTATTGCGGGCAGACGAGGCCCAGCCAAGCAGGGAAACGTAATTTGTAATCCCACCATACTGGGTTGATCGCAAAATCAGAGCGAAGATAGCTAAAGACTGATGTGCATTTGCCCCCCTACCCCTGCATTAGTTTTTTTTGTTTGTTTGTTTTTGTTTTTATATATGGTTTCATATATTTATAAAAAAAATTTAATGACATCATGACAACAGAAATTGTGTAATGAGAAACAAAGGTCATACAACCTCGAATATAACAGACATACTTGGAAACTATGAAGGACTATGGCAGGCAGTCTCGCATTATAATTTGCCAATATATCAGCATGCACTAAGAGCAGTGACCAACATGTGGCGCCATAACAGATCAACGACGAGTCCCATAACCCTCAGACATTTATAAAAGTGAATCTCTTAGAAACGCGCTCGTTTTGCACACAGTGTTATTTGACATTTTTTGTGGTGTTAAAATTCAACTCCCTGAATTGATTTTTTGGAAGAATTTATTTGTAAGAAATTTTAAAAAGGAAATAAAAGAAGAAAAGATCATTATTACAAGTTTTTAACATGCAAGCCATTGTTATGATTAGTTATACAGTTGTGACCGGTTAACACTTGGACACTGTAAAAAGAAACTCAGAAAATAAAAATGAGAGAGAAAAAAATAACATCTGAAGTGAGAAATTGTTATAACAGTTGGAAAATAACTTGGTTTCAGTACTGAGTCAATTAGCGAAGCTTACCTCTGTAATGCTTCCCAAAACAAGTCCTCCGGGATTAGGAGCCACTACTTAACATTAATTGAATGCCAAGAAACTAAGTAAGGCCATGTCAGATGCCACCTGGGCAGCTGGTGGCGAGTACATACCGGCAGTGAGCATTAGGCGTGGAAGAAGAGCACAGCAGTAGTTTGTAGCACTATGAGATAAATGCTGCACACGGAGCGTCTGCCTGCACGTGACTCGTCTAGGGACGCCAGATCGACCGCCTTCAAAACGGACCAAAAGTAAACAGGGAAATCAGTACCTGAAAACTGTGGGAGGTTCGCGGGAAAAAAACAGGCGAATCGCCTGACAGTCACGAACCCGAACATGAACCAAGCGAGCAACATGAACATGAGGAAGGAAAAAAACTCCCGAACGGATAGTCCAAAGCGTTCGGGAGTTTGCAACAAAAACGACACGAGGAAACGAAAAACACACGAAAAAGGAGAATAGACCCAGACCGTTACGACGCCGTGGGACTGCGACCGTAGCGCAACGGTAGGGTAAGTAACTCACAGCATCAGAAGAGTTGTCTGGACAACGGGCGACCGGAGCAGACCCCAGAAAGGATCGCGGACGAACAAAACAGCGGGGGAACCGTAGGCCAGGTGAAGAGAACCACGAGGAACCTGGCAAGGAAGAGATGAATAGCGACATGTGAATCGCTAAAACACGTACAGGACGGAGGAAGGTGAGTAGGGGGTTTAAGTAGGGTAACATGCCCCCCCCCCCCACAACTGCAGGCCAAGCCTTTACATTTGTGCATTTCCTATATATATCCCATACTGCCAGGTTAGTCTTTTTTATCTACACTTGACAAAGCCCAAAAACTGAAACACGTTGTGGATATTTTAATATTGTGTTTCAATAAAGGTATTTTAGAAACTTTTATTAAGTGATTGTGCCATTTTAATCTATTATTGCATATTTTTTTTTGCTATTATTTTACTTATTTTATTACTACTACTGCCTGGCATCTGAATTGTATTGTTCCATTTGAGTATTACTCCAAAGAAATCCAAGGTGGGGATTATACCTCTTATGTCTGATCAATTAAATGCAAGTAACCATTTTGCTATTTATACTCCTGTCATCTTAGGTTCTATTACACGTGAATAGGATTACATTAGACCCTTTGTTTATGAATATTGTCTTTTATTGGGATTTAATGTACCATTATCTTTTCTTTGTTTCCAAGAACTAATTTTTGATCCCGCTCCTTCAAAGAAAATTCCTTCTAACAGACTGTTGGTTGTCTCTCTGGCAAGTTTACACTAGAACTCTTTTTAAAAAATGTTATTGTTGACCACCACTCTGTCACCTATTGTAACCCATATTTACTCTTTTTACTGATTCTTTTAATATTTTGTCTGTGTCTAAACACATACATACATAGTTACATAGTGTGTACAGTAGTATGTTTGTATGAAAACATATAAGTTTTGTATGAAATTAGTTTTGGTGGAGGTTTTTTTTATTTTTTTTTATTGTATAAATGTAACATAACTCCACTTGGGATGATTTATACTCTCTGTACGAAACAAAAACATTGAATCATCCTTAAAGCTACAACAATACTTCCAAAATGAGAGGGCCAATTTGTAAATATATTTCATTTATATATGTAAGTACGTATTGTAGATTCTGTTCTGACCCACCTGCCTTTGTCCCGATGTATCTTCTCTAAAAATACTTTTTTTTTTATATCAATGTTCAGAAATATCTAGCTAGACACTACTACTGCGCCAACAAATTCCGCAGCGCTTTACAGTGGGTGGACGAACAAACATGTAGTTGTAACCAGACAAGTTGGACACACAGGAACTGAGGGGTTGAGGGCCCTGCTCAATGAGCTTACATGCTAGAGGGAGTGGGGTAAAGTGACACAAATGGATAGTATTAGACCAGTGACAGTTGCAAGAGAGGAATCAGTCGGGAGTTTAATTGATACGCTTTTATGAAGAAGTGGGTTTTTAATGATTTTTTGAAGGAGTGGAGACTGGGTGAGCGTCTAACGGAGGAGGGAAGTGAGTTCCAAGGGAACGGTGCAGCCCTGGAGAAGTCTTAAAGGCGAGCATCAGAGGTGGGAGTACGGACAGAAGATAGACATAATTAGAAAATAATGAGGCAGAGGCTCTCCCCTGCCGGCCCATGCACCAGCCCTGCTGCTTGCCTTCATGGACCAGAGGGGATATCAGTGAGGGAGAGATAACCCTGGGGAGCTCTTTTACAATGGTTACCATGGCAATGCTTTGTTCTCGCGAGAGTGAACTCTAGCCTGAGCTTTAGGCTCAATATCTCCCTCTCCCTCAGCAAAGGTAAGAAAGGGGGGAGGTGGGGACATTAAATATATTTATTTAGTTATTATTTAATAATTAAAAAAAGAAATTATCTTTAATCTGCCCCCCATCCCCTCACACAAATTATAACCCCTTACACACTGTACCACACACAGATATACATCCCTCCCCTTATATACACAGCCCCTCCCTTACACACACTGCCCCCCTTAAACACCTACCCCTAATACACACAGAACCCCTCACACAAAAACACACTGCGCCACTCACACACAAACACACTGCTCCCAATACACACACTACATCCTTTACACACAAACACACTGCTCCCAATATACAACTTGCTACCCCATACATACACTGCACTCCTCTCACACACGCACTATCCCTCCATACACATACTGCGACCCTCACACACACTGCACCCCTCACACACATACACACTACAGCCCCTATCCCGGCAGACCGTGGGTAAGTTATCAAACTTTTTTTAAACTGATTGACTACTTACTCTGGGAGGGCGCCACAGCAACTCCTGGCATCAAAATCACTACAGAGAGCTGTAGTGGTTATTGTGCCTGGATTGTTTCTTAACCTCGTAAGGATCAAACTTCTGGAATAAAAGGGAATCATGACATGTCACACGTCATGTATCCTTAAGGGGTTAAAATGATCTGCCAGTGCCCCTACTGAGATTAGCTTCTGGATCCGCCACTGACTCATCCTGTATACAGTACACTGCCTCGGGATTTGAGACCTCATTCCTATGTGTATAATTTATTGAGTAAACACTTGCAGCATTACATTTACTATTTAAGAACCAGCCCCCACTTTGGGACATAACAACTCCCGCTACTCCTGACAGCTGCAATGGCTATCGTATCCATCAGCCCAAATGCAGAGAACAAAAAAAAGTTTCTGGCACATTATCCAAAATGCCAATGCACATTTAACTAGCAGGAGGTTTCTGGTACTTCTCTAATGCCATTAAAAGCAAGCCCATCTGCACCATCAAGGCAAACCTCTACTATAAACCAACCAGAAATATTTGGGATACGGCTGAGAAATCTTGAATTATCCTGATCAGCAACTTGTACGTCAGCACATTTGCCCCTTTTCTCTTAACGATATAAAGACCCACCGCATACAGGGTACCTCAGCTGGCTCCAGGTACAGACCCGGTTAATGTCCGCACTCGGTGGGTCTTTATATCGTTAAGAGAAAAGGGGCAAATGTGCTGACGTACAAGTTGCTGATCAGGATAATTCAAGATTTCTCAGCCGTATCCCAAATATTTCTGGTTGGTTTATATTTTGCTGTGTAAAGGTCATTCATTCTGGGTAATGACCTGGGAGGCTGTTTCACTTGAATATTAAGATAAGTATATTTCTTCACTTATATGTACTATCCACTAAGTGGTGATATTTGAGTATATATATACTTTTCTTTGTTCCAAACCTCTACTATATGCTGGATTAACCCTCAGTGAAACATAGCAGTTTCTATGAAACTGCTATGTTTTCAGCTGCAGGATTAAAACTAGAGGGACCTGGCACCCAGACCACTTCATTGAGCTGAAGTGATCTGAGTGCCTATAGTGGTCCTTTAACCCCTTAAGGACCAAACTTCTGGAATTAAAGTAAATCATGACATGTCACACATGTCATGTGTCCTTAAGGGGTTAAGTGTATCTGCATGCACTGGCGGCACACCGTGGTTGCAGAGGTCGCAGCCCTGTGACCAGGTGCATGCCGCCATGTGTAGCGGCACTGGCCCGCGCAGAGTAGGTGCGCGGGGAGGGGGCCCCACGGATCAATTTTTGCACCGGGGCCCCATGGAACTTGTGTACGCCACTGCTGGGACCAACCACAAAGACTTCTACATTACTTGAATCTTTCAATATACACATTGATGCCACCACATAGTGCTCTGATCAGTACACTGTCTCTAGTATTGGTGTAAGAGTTAGGATGTTCTTTATGGGAAAATAATGGGTTCCTGCAAATGTTTCTACTGTCACCTTGGAACCTTTTGCAGTTGTTCCTTCATGGGTTTAAAGAATATTTATCTGCCACTCCACATGTTAAGAAGTCAGGGAACATTAAAGTGAAACGTATATGAAGAAAAACAGTTTAGAAGTAAGCAAATGTTCTCAGTTTGTTTTTCTAGCAAAGGCCTAGTACGCAAAATGCTAGGTAGCTATTCCTTCAGTTTGCTTTGTGTTTAACCCCTTCATGACGGATGACAGACCCGGTCCGTCATGCTGGGGAAGCACTTGACAACAAATGACGGACCCGGTCCATCATGCGCCAAAATTTACCCCAGCTGTCAGAGCGAGCACATGTGCTGCAGGGAGTCCTGGTCCACCTCTCTACGCTTCCGTGTTCTGTGTGAAGTGCAAGAAAAGAGATCAGTACGGATCTTCTCCTTGCAAAAAAACAAACAAAAGTTAAATCCCACCACCTTTCCCCTGCTTTAATAAAATTAACTTCGCTACCATTTCATCACTGTCTACAGTGATCAAAATACAGATAAGGGTGTTTTACTATGATCTGATTTTTGTTTTTTTTAAATTCTTTATTTTACTTGTGCATAAAAATAACAAGCATTGACAATGTGCCAAAACAGGACGCATTTAGGTAACATCAGTGGATCGTATTAGGCATTGAGCGGGTTGCACAATTTTTATTTTTACAGAAAAGTGAAGGCTATGTTAACATCTGTCAGACTGACTTTCTACCTAGTCTTCAACTTGGTGTTAACTGGTATTATAAACTCTTTATGTTTTTGTGCGGAGAGAAGAAGCATTGGCAAACAGTGTCATTGGTAGATCTCTCATTGCGGTTGTATGGATAAATCAATATGACCTGTAGCTTGACAGCACAGTTTAAGTAATTGTGGTGCACTCATGGGTCACAATTGGCTTACGTCCAGTGGGGGTTTAAACAGACTAGCGGTCGTTGTGCGTGTGGTGGAGTACACCTCTGGGTGGGGGGGCGGGGGAGATGTCATTGTTCAGTCTATGTTTAGTTGGGGCTCTGGGTGTGTGCTGTGAGTCTATGGAGGTAGCCTGTGGGTAAGAGTATGTGCTTTGCGTATGAAAGTAGGGATACTCCAGAGGTCCTCGTCAGGGCCCGCAGCTGTGGGGGGTTAAACGGTGCTGGTCAGTATAAAGTGTGGTTGGCCTCTAGGGGGTGATGTCTCATCCCTATTGTGCCCCCCAGGCTCCCAAGGGGAGCGCGGCACCTCCAGGCCCGACCTGGAACAGAGCGTTGTGCCAGAGTTATGTGTCCAGTGTCGATGTATGGGAAACCGTGAGTCTACCTGTAGGTACATGGGAAAAGGGGGTGTGGTCATTGGTCTTAGTCCCTCGTTCCTTTTTCCTGTCTACGTGAGTGTTATTTCTAGGCCTTTCCGGTGAGAGAGACCTTGCATAGAATTTAAAATAACAATAGAGTAGAGAGGTGGAAATAGAGAAAAACAAAACCGAGTGTAAAACATAAAGTAACATATAAAAGGATAATTAGAGCATTTAAACATTAGCTGTTGGAGTGATCAACAGTCCTAGTGGGTTGGTATCAGCAGGTCTCTGCCGGGTGTCCATGGCCAATCAAGTGGTTACCGCCACTTAGGCATCTGGCCGTGTCTCCCGAGGTACAAAAGGGAGTACTATGTCGGGATTCCATGTGTGGGTTGCCGGGACCATGGTGAGCGGTTTAGCTGATTTCAGAGCGTCCTTAGGCAGTCCCAAGGCTGGCAACAGGTCTCTCGCTTCCTGTAAGTTCCGGATAGGGTGTGTTGCGGTGCCATGTTGTACCTCTAAAACGTGTTGTAATCTGCACCAATATATAAGATGCCGTTGGCTCGGAGCAGGTTGTGAAGGCCTGTAGTGATTCCCCTTCACCCAGTCCTAATAAAAATTAACCCCTCCCCTGCCAGTTGATCACTGCTTACGGTGATCACAGTATAATACTGTGACCTGTATTTTGATCTGATTTTTTTTTAACCCCTGAGGGTTAACTTTTATTATTTTTTTTAACCCACAGAGGTTCAATTTTTTCATTAATTAATTTAAATATTTTGAAAAGATATATTTTGCTATAGCTGGGGTGGGAGCTATGGGAAATTGGGGAATTTACTGTTAGTGCTGCTTACTGCTAGTTAGGGGCTAACAATAAAAAAAAAAGGTAATAAGTAAACAAAAAAGTTTAAAAACAAGTTTTAAAAAGTAAGCAAAGTTTTGAAAAGTGACAAAAATACCTTAAAAAATGCTCATGACCACTACACCTGGCACAAACCAGCAAAAGAATTATCCCACACTAAGGTTCAAAATGTGCCTTTTGAATTACCCCGGGGTGTATTCTTTAATAAATAATATGTGTTTGTGGGGAAGTTTGAATAACCAACCAGCTAAACTACTCTGAAATGAAACATGGACACAGCGTAAAACTTCAACGTTAGAAAAAAAATCTGAATGGCTGCGCCTCAAATGTGCCCTTTCAGCATCCACAAATACCTGGCAAAGGTACGGGGGTATTGTTGTACTCAGACGACATAGCTGAGCAACATATGAAATATTATACAGCCATTGCACAAATAAGATTTGCAAAATATACTGTGCAAACTCACTTTGTGTGTCAAAAAGGCAGAAATAATGCTTATTAATACTACACTTGGTACATGCTAGCAGAAAAATGGTCCCACGAAAAGGTTCAAAATATGCCTTTTGAAATACCCTGGGATGTCTTGTTTAAGAAATGGTATGCCTTTATGGTGTAGTTGGAATATGTCACTTGCTGAAGTGCTCCAGAATGGAACATGGAGCCTTCAAAACCATCTATGAAAATTCACATTTAAAAATCTGAACTTTTCACGTCTCTTTTACAGCACTGTAACGTCACAAAATAGTGTCTACATTGGGCATATTGTTCTACTCAGAAGATGTAACTGAGCATAATTTTGCGGATTTTATGACAGTGAACATGTCAAGTGTAATAAATACTCAGCAAAAATGCATGTAGGTAAAAAATGCAATTTTTTCCCTCACCACAAACATTGACATTAATTGGTGAAAAAATGGTGACAAGTTAAGGCACAATAAACACCATATAAGATACCCTGGGGTGTCTGCTTTCTCAAATGGAAGCCCTTTGTGGGTTTATTATAACATTTAAACCGCTATAATGCCACAAAAAGAGACATAGGCCCGTCAAATCAATCTATGAAAATTCTAACTATAGAAACTGAAATAGCCTTGTCTCTTTTATGGCATTGTAGCTTCACAGAATAGTGCCAAAGGCCTACAATGGAGGTATCGTTGTACTCAGCAGATATAGCTGAACACAATATGGGGTTCTGTACAGGAATAGCACACACCAGCTTTGCGAAATACACAATAAAAAACATTGTGATATGTGTATATGCCAAAATAGAGAAAAAACACAATTTTACTCCAATATTTAGCAGAGATTAGCGATGAAATGGCTATGTAAAAAGTGTCAAAATAACCTGTAATGTCTACTTTATATAAATATATACTTTTGTGTGGCAATTTTGTTTTTTGTGATGGCTACTAAACTTACAAGACAAACATATCAACTTCTAAAATAGTTTCACATTAAAAAATGTATTTTAGTCCTTGTATTTTGTGACCTGTAACTTTCGAAATAGGCTGAAATCCTATAGATATTATGTACTCTATAAATCAAGACACATAAATGAATTTATTTTGAATTACTTTTCCTAAGCTGGACATATTATGCACACATTATTATTGCCTAAACTGTGAAAAATATTAGAGAAAATTTATGACAAACTTACCGTAATTTTCTTTTCCTGGCTATTTCTCATGGCAGCATCACTTATGGGTAGCTCCTCCCTTAGCAGTCACAGGACAGGAATTAATTAGATTAATTAATCAGACTGATAGGTATAAGGAGTCCCTCCTCCCCCTACACCTCAGTCCAATTATAAAGCTGAAATAAAGAATGGGCGGGAACCCTGATGCTGCCATGAGAAATAGCCAGGAAAAGAAAATTACGGTAAGTTTGTCATAAATTTTCTCTATTCCTGGCTAATCATGGCAGCATCACTTATGGGTAATACCCAAGCTTCACAGAAATGTAGGGTGGGAATAATAATCCAATAAATTACACCAAACTGAATCACATGCAGCAAAGAAAAGTTTAATATCAACGGGATAAAGAAACCGTAGACAGGACACTCTTCCCAAAGGAGGTGGAAGGAGAATCCACATCTAGTTTGTAGTGCTTCATGAATGTCATCGGAGAAGACCAGGTGGCTGCTCTGCAAATATCATCGTATGGAACCTCTGCCCAGCTAGCCCATAAAGTTGATAATGCTCTAGTAGAATGAGTTCTTATCTCCCGTGGGTGTGATATACCGTTAGAGATATACGCCTTCTTAATTATCAGAGAAATCCAACGTAGATAAAGAAGCCGCCTCACCTCTCCTTGCTCCCAACGGCAAAACGAAGAGTTGGTCCGTTTTACGGAAAGACTCAGAACGTTTAAGATATGCAGACAAGCAGTTCATGACATCCAAACGTTGCCATCTAACCTCCTCCTGAGAAGAGGGGTTGGGGTAAAATGATGGAAGAAATATATACTAAAAGATAATTTATGCTGGCACTCAATCACATAGGTGGTGCTGGTATTCGAGGTTATCCCTAAAAAAGCCCCATAAATATCATACAAAAAATATATATATATGAATACCGCACTCAATGTTGTAAAATAATCAACCGTAGGTAAAGAGGTACTGTAATTGAATTTATTATTTTCAATTCTTCAATGTCTAGGTATATAACTTAATATGTGAGATTATGATTTGATCAAAAGAATATATTACATCATATAGTCAATCGCTATTTACAAAAATAACCTCCATAGGTGTTATATAGATAAATAATCGATATATAAACACAGTTGTAAGTATTCCTGTTTGCAAATCTAAGGAAAACCTATCCATATGGATAATATTTGAATCTGTGGTGTTCTATGTACATAGAAAAAAGAAAAAAGAAAAAATGAATAAAAAATGAAAAATGAAAGAAATATGAAAAAAATGAAAAAAATGAAGAAAAATTTGAAAAAATATATAAAAAAAGGAAAAAAATAAATAGAAAGTCTACAGATAATAAATGTCCTGATGTACAATAGTCCAGAGAATAGTGCACTTTAGATAATAAATAGGTGGATCTCACCAAGTTGGATATCCAGATGGATTGTAGCCTTAGTAGCAACTGGAAAAAATGAAGACTCTGTGAAGAATGGAGAAGTGTCTATTGGAGGGTTTTTAAACCTGCTGAATTCCTGTTGTGCGCTGAAAAGAGGACTCAATAAAGGTGTCAGATGTGGTCTTCGAAGGGACGTGGATGTCCCGAGCGCGCAGCCCATGTACTGTGACGGCACTCTCATTGCGGATAACTCCGATCTGATACACAGCAGCAACGACTTTGAGGGTGACATACGAGGACCACATAAAGGTACCAAACCACACAAGCCTACGTATGGATTCAAAGTCTGCCATCCAAGCATGGGGGGGGATAAATGGCCCCAATTAGTAGGGGCAGGTTAAAAAGAGGGGAATTTTTAAGGCTAAACCAACCCCACAAACAAACATAACAGTGTTTCCCTCAAACACTTACTTCCCACGCTGCAGTTCAGTACTTACACTGAACCTGATCCAGTTAGTCCTGTTCATGCAGGCTGTTTACTGGACCCTTCAAATGAAGAGAGGCTGAACTTCATTTGGAACGAACCCACGACAAACGCAGGAAGGTGGCCATAAAATAAAATGTAAAAAAGTCCTGTAGAACTTGCTAAGGACAGGAAAAAAGACTGAGGTGTAGGGGGAGGAGGGACTCCTTATACCTATCAGTCTGATTAATTAATCTAATTAATTCCTGTCCTGTGACTGCTAAGGGAGGAGCTACCCATAAGTGATGCTGCCATGATTAGCCAGGAAATATATATTTTTGTTGTTTTCCCAATTTCTAGGCTTTTTTTTTTATAACTAATGAGAATTTATATACGTATATGTGACATCAAATTAAAGCCATTTTTGTCCTCTAAAAAAAAGGTATATAATATGTGTTGGTGCAATAAATGAGTGAGATGCAAATTGCGGTTGAACACAAACAGCAAGAAATGCTTGTGTCCTTAAGGGTAAGACCAGCTGTAACTGCAGGTGGTTCCCTTATTTGGCACTATAATGTCTTAAAACATAGAACTTAGTAGGGCTAACCATACAGATATATTAGCCATAATTTTATACAGTTAGTAAGAGATCCTCTATTTAACATATATAAATAATTGAGAATACAATATAAAATAAGGATTGTCTTGGAAGCAATAGTTTTGTCTTTTTGGATATTTATTATATAAAAATATAAATATAAAATCCATTATAGCAGAGTTTATAAGATTAAACTAAATGCTTGCAAATATCATTAATAGGTTAACATACCCTTCTGAACATGTCATCATAGCCTCTCTGTCATTTTAAGATGGAGCAGCGTCTGTCTCCAAGTCTCTCCTCTGTGTCTTAACAGTTAAAAGTACACCTATTTATACCTTAGGTGTCTCCATTTTAGGGTTACCGTAGTTCAAATATGAAAAAGTAACACTTCTTTTACTTTATTCATTTTAGGACCTCCCTTAATTTGGCAAACATACAAGGTCATAACTAAAGGGTGCATATGTCATGGAAATTTTCCTGACTTAGTTCAAGATGGCATCTTAAAATCTGAATAGCTTATCTGTTGTTTATACTAAGTCGTAAGTGCACATTCGTGGGAGATTCCCGTATTTGGGGAAGTTCCATAAACTTGGGGTTACCACAGTATATTGTGTACTGCAAGAGTCGTAGCATAGCCTTGAAGCTTGTTTATGCATTATTGTTATTGTAATTCGTCTGGAACAAAATGGCGCACACATATTATGCACTGAGGTTATTGCTTAAAGAAACATCTATGAAAAACAATATGTTCCATTTCTAACACCTTGTCAATGTGCAATATCTCTTAAAGACAATGTACACAGTTTAAGAAATACAACATTTCATTCTAAAACTTGTAATATTTACATTTGCCTATAACAAAGCTTCTGAAGCTGTGTCCTAAGGGGTTCAACACAATTTTCATCTTTCTCCTCAACTGAGCCAAGATACCATTTTAAAAAGACATGTATACATTCTCATTTGTTGTATATATAAAAAAGAGCAAAAAAAAATTTCTTTTCACAGTATTGGTAATAATAATATGTACGTTATTATTGCAACTTTCTTAACCAGCAAACAAAATGATGGTAAGTATGGTTTAAATTTTCCTTATTCTGGACTAATCATGGCAACATCACATATGGGTAATACTCAAGCTACAGGTACAAGAGGAGAAGGACTTGTAATGTTTACTGAAATTCATTGGTGAAGACCAAGTGGCTTTCTTGCATACGCCATCTGAAGGTAGCCTTGGAATTTGGTAGAATGTGCCTTTATCTTATTGTGAGGAGTTAAGTTTTTTTGGTGATGAACTTTAGAGATTAAATTTGAAATTCAGTGTCACAAGGTTGATGCTAAAGCTACTTTCTCTTTTCATGATCCTGACAGAAGAACAAATAATTGGTTTGACCAGGGGAGGGCTGGCAGCCTTAGGCCTGGGGGGCAAAACCAGACAAGTGGCCCATTGCACCACCAAATCAGTTCACCATCCATGCCCACCTGGTTTTATAACGGATATTGATGTTATGCTAATCAGTAGCTCTTTGCCATGCCCGCTCCTTCACGGCTCTGACTTTCAATGTTGTCAGAGCGCAGGCTGAGAATCTCTGAGCCTGTGCTCTGACTCACTAACTGAGCGCCAGAACCATGAGGGAGAGGATATAATCTGACTGCACCTACTGCTGGTGCGCACCAGTGGACCACCAGCGAATCATTTAAATTAAATATGCTGGGGTCCCCAACTTGTGAGCTGTGTTGGACGCCGGGCGCCTCTGTTGTCATGGCACCCTGCGTGACCGCAAGCTTGCACACCCCAACGGCTGGCCCTGCTGACACATACTGATGTTACTACTTAGAAATCCCTCAATATTAATACAGACATCAGAGTAAACACCAATAAACTGTGCAAACAGAGCTGATCCCCCCAAAGATTTGCTTAATGGATTTGTTGTAAGATTAAATCATGCCTCCTCCTCTCCCATGCACTGCGCTGTAGACTGGGAGGAAGTGAAGAGTAATCACATTCTCCCAGCACAGTGCCACCTGTGGCTGCATGGGGAACAGCTGTTTAATGTAATGCTTGCAGGACGGTCACCTGCCGCAGAACCTCTTAGTTCCCATCGCTGCAAAGGGCTCCAAGCACTGCTTGCTGTGAGTGTGAGCCACTGTAAATTAGGGGCAGAGGGCACTTGCACTGCGGTAAAGACAGGTCTGGGCAGGAGGAGAGTGCAGTGCAATCCCCTCCTGTGGGTCACCAGTAGACTGGTACACCTGCCCAGGATCAGAGCCGGTGCAAGGATTTTTGCTGCCCTAGGCAAAGGAAAAATTAGCTGCCCCCCCATGTTACATCACAATGCCCCACCCAGTGGCGGCTCTAGACTTTATGAGGCCTTAGGCGAAACTCAAACAAGAGGCCCCCCACTAATACTCATAGTAAAAAACATATAGGGGTTGGATCGTGTGTATAATGAGCTGCTGTTATATTGAATGACAGGCTTGCGGTGCTGGATACAGAGAGCTAGTCTCTGTATTCAGTGTTGGGGTGAGTGTGGCACGGTTGAAGGAGAAAGTGTGACAGGGCGAGGGGAGGTGAGAGTGACAGGATGAGGGAGGGTTATGTGACAGGGTGAGTGTGGCATGGCTTGGCAGGATGAGTGACAGGATAGAAGTTAATGTGATAGGGTGAAGGGGGATGAGTTTGACAGGATTGGGGTTATGTGTTACACGGCTGGAGGAGGAAGTGTGACAAGGCGAGGGAAAGTGAGTCGGACAGGATTATGTGACGGTGAGTGTGGCATGGTTGGGCACAAGTGAAAGGGTTAATGTGAAAGGGTTGGGGGTGAGTGTGACAGTATGAGAGAAGATGAGTTTGATAGGGTGAGTGTGGAAGAGCGAGGGCTGGTAATTGTGGTATGGATGGAGGGGTGAGAGCGACAAGATTAGGAGAGGTTAATGTGAGCGAGGCTGGGTGAAGAAGGGTGGGTTACAGTATGTGTGTGGAATTGTGACGGTGGGTAGGTGAGAGTGTGGGAGGAAGTGTTGGAAACAGTGAGAGTGTGTGCAGGGGCAGTGTGTGGGAGGGGTGACTGTATGTATTGGTGACAAAGTGTTGGGGGCTGACAAAATGGGGTGCAAGTGTGTGAAAGGGTAACAGGGTGAGGGAGCAGTGTGGAGGAATGTGACAGTTTCGGGGGCAGGGTGTGAGTGGGTGATAGTGAGGAGGAAGATGACAGTGTGGGGTGGCAGTGTGGAGGATGGTGACAGTGTGGGGGGACAGGGTGTGTTACACTGTGGGAGGGCAGTGAGGGTGGGAGGGCAGTGTTGGGGCAGTGAGGGTGGGAGGGCAGTGAGGGTGGGAGGGCAGTGTTGGGGC
>OW240920.1:113995488-114136186 GCA_933207985.1 Pelobates cultripes | reverse complement strand
TTCCCCCTCCCCCCTTCTTCTTAATCCCCCCCTCACCTCTCTTCCCCTCCCCTGTAGCGTGGCCAAGCTGCTGTCCGCGGTGTCCGGCCGGACTGATAGGAAGGAGTGTGCACTGCCTGTCAGTCCGGCCAGTGACAGGAAACAGAAATTCCTGTTCCGCGCGGAGTTTCTGTTTTCTGTAACCGGCCGAACTGACAGGAAGTGCACACTGAGTGTGCACCTTCCTATCAGTCCGGTCGGCACCGCGGACAGCAGAGCAGCTCGGCCACGCTACAGGGAAGGGGAGAATATGTGCTGCATCCGAGGCTCTTAGCAGAGCGCTCAGGCGGCTGCAGCATTTAAAGGGCCGGCCCTGCAGCGGCCGGTCCTGACAGAATTTAGGGCGGCCTGGGGGGCAATTGCCTCCCTGCCCCCCGGCCCAGCCCGCCCCTGGGTTTGACTTACTAAATTCTTTTTGGTTATACCGTGAGTGCCTCGACCCTTGTCCACTTTCTAAACTACAGAGTGGAGTTTGGCCTACCTCAGGTCCAGTTGCACCCTTGAGACCAAGGTAGAGCTGTGTCATTACTATTGGTTACTAAATTCTTTAGACCAGTGTTCCCTAACCCAGTCCTCATGGACCATCAACAGTCCAGGATTTATGTATTTCCCTGTTTTATTCCAATGGAAATACTGACAAAACATGGACTGTTGGTGGTCCATGAGGAGTGGGTTGGGGAACACTGCTTTAGACACATAATAATATTTATAAGGCAGTTTCTCACATCTAGTCCATGCAGTTTAAATTCAAGTAATTCAAGACTCTGGATAAAATGAAGGCAAACATACTTCCTGGAGAAGGTGGAAGTTACATAGTTCTTTAGATTGTACTCTAGATTGTAAATATTTTCGAGCAGGGTACTCATCAACCTATTGTTCCTATGACATTTTGTAATTGCCTCATTTATTGTTAAATTTTCCTCTTTATAATATTGTAAAGCACTGCGGAATATGTTGGTGCAATATGAATGCCAATAATAATAATAATATTATCTTGTCTTAGTTTCAACAACACTTAATCGTGAAAAATGTGCATATGAGATTGCTCACAAGATATGCTTGTATCTCAGAAATTCGCTTATCTGATTTGATTGCTATTACATGCAAAGTTTTAAAAGTCAATAAGATCCTTTAAAGGAGCAAAAGGAGGCCCTGAAAAAGCATCCAGGACTAAAGAAATATTCCATGGAGGGGTGTAATTACTTTAGGCATAGCTGCCTTAAAAAATCTTGAAATGAGGTGATTCTAAGCCAATGAGGCATTACAGAGGGTTGATAATGTTGAAGACTAGACCTTCTAGGTACTCAAACCTTTCTTCAGTCCTGTTTTTCGGAATTTTAATACTTGAGGCTGAAAAGGGTGTAAAAAATCTAGACTTTTCCTTGGCCCATGTCCTGAAGATTTCCCAAATATGATGATAACAAGCCGAAGTTATTTTTTTTCCTAGATATAAGGAGAGTATTATCCACTGTTTAAGATAACCCCTCGTTTGGGAGTCTCTCTTTCTCAAGCATCATCAGGGCTGGTGCAAGAATTTTTGGCTATACAGGTGAAGATATATTTTGCTTCCCGTCTCTCCCCCCATGTATCTCGTAACCTCCTTTAGTGTGTCTTACAACCCATTGTGTGTCTCTTACCCCCTTGTGTATTTCTTACTTCCCCCAGCCTGTTTGTCTCTTTCTTTTTTCCAGCCATACAGCCACACACACAGACATGTGCATCAGGGGAGTTAGGGACTGTAGGGGGGGCATCGGATGTAGAAGCCCTCAGCAAGGGCTGAGAAAGGGTTGACACCACCTTATCCCTGGTAGTCAGGTGCTGTAGAGGGGTGCACAGGGACTGTAGAAGGGGGGAGGGGGCAGGGGTTGAGGTGTAAGGACAGAGAATGTAGAGGGGGTGCAGGGCTGTAGAGGTTGGTGACAGGGGCAGAAGAGGGGGCGAACAGGGGCAGTAGAAGGGGGAACACTAGGGCTGTAGAAGGGGGAAACAGGGGCTGAGGGGGACATGGGATATAGAAGGGGACTCTGGGGCTGAGGGGGGCACATAGGATGTAGAAGGGGGGACCTAGGGGCTGTAGAGGGGGGACACAAGGCATGTAGACGGGGGACAGGGGATGTAGAGGTTTGCGACAGGGTCAGTAGAGGGGGAAACAGGGGCTGTAGAGTGGGGGGGACAGGGGAACATAGGGGCTGTAGAAGGGGGCACAGTGGCTGTAGTGGGGGCCAGGAGCAGTAAAGGGGGGCAGGGGCTGTGGTGGGGCCATAGGGGCTGAGAGGGGGATACAGAGGCTAAGAGATGGCTAAGACTACCTTAGCTCTGGTCATCATGGACTATAGAGAGTGGAACAGGGGCTGAGAGGTGAGCACATTGGCTGTAAAACAGGGGGTTTAGAAATGAGGCAGGGTGGCCTGACCGCCAATAGAGTGAGAGGCACCTAACTTGAGCTCCTAGGCCCCAACCTGCTAAGCCCAGTAAAATAGCTTAAAATCAACAGAAAACTCATAAATGGGGAAGAATAGGCGTCAGACACAACTCCGCCCAGACGGATTCACCTCCATAGGTGGCCACACTGACCCTCACTGTGATGGACCCTAACTGTATATATTACCGGAGTTCACTGGGACAGATACTCTCCCCTGCCCCTTGAATGACTACTCCCGGTACCGGGTCACTGTTGCACCAATCCCCCCCCCACGACCCCACACCGAAAACACTTGACAGGTAACGCAGCCCTACACACATACCTGCCTTTTGACCACCCCCTACTATGCCCCCTCTTTCCCCCAGGCCCTCTCCGGGGTGGGCTCGGAACCTCCCCTCCACTGCGGCGGCAGCCAAAATGGCTTCACGCCGGCCCAGGTAACGTACCGAACAATGTCCAGTGCCTTAATGTACCAGAGAAGCGCTCGCACCTGCACAATAAGCTGTGGGCCGCAAGGGCATCTGTGGCGTTTCTGCAGGAGACACACTTCAGAGGCAGTGATGCCCCCAAACTAGAAAACCGCCGCTTTCCAACAGGGTATTACACAAACCGCCAGGAAGGCGGGGGTGGCAATACTGTTCACACACACGGTACCATTCCGGTGCAAGGCGACAATGGCAGATCCCAATGGGCGCTACCTTTTTCTCAAAGGCACCATCGCAGATCATACCTATACTTTTGCATGCCTGTACAGTCACAATAGAAGACAACACATCTTCATAAACCGCACCTTGACTAGGCTGGAGAGCTTCAGGGAGGGTCTGCTGGTGGTGGCAGGGGACCTGAACCTGCTGCTCGATCCCCGCATGGACACCTCTAGAGGCACAAGCACGGTGCCTACGCACAACAATGCGAGTTCTGAGCAGGCTGAGGCTGGTGGACTGCTGGAGGGGCGAGTCACCCGGAAGATCGCGACTACCCCCATTATTCGGCGGTCTACATGCACGAAAGCCGCATTGATTACATATTCCTTGCGCAGGAATATCTGACCCTACTTCATGACACCAACATTGGGCTGATGGAACACTCCGATCATGCACCTGTTGTGGCACGCACAAGCTCCCTACTGTTTAAACCTAGAGAACGACAGTGGAAACTAAACAAGACCCTGCTTGATGATCTCGAGCTCAGGACCAAGGTAACTGCCGCCCTAACCCAATACTTCACTGACAACGAAAACGCGGAGGTTCCTCCACTGATGCTCTGGGAAGCGCATAAATGCGTCAGCCGAGGACACCTCATCGCTGTGAGCACCAGATGCAAAAAAGACCGGACCACACGCCTGACCACCCTAACGAAATGAATAGCCGAATTAGAACAAGAACATAAACATACGTTGGACGAAGGCACCTACCTCCACCTCACAGTGGCCCGCGGGGAACTTCGAGAGGCTCAGGGACAACTACACACTGCAAGAAAGTCAGCTAGGTTCTTTTATGAACATTTCAACAAGAGTGGCAGGTTGCTGGCAAGGATGCTCCAAGAAAAACGGAAGACTCCAAAACATCCATAAGATCCATGCACGGGGAGGGGGTGTCACATGACTACTGGAGGGCATCCTGGAAGTGTTCCAGGAATACTACGCGACATTATACGATCAAGTGCAAGCGCGGGAAGGCTCCGAGACGCTGTGCCATAAGGACCAAATCACTGCATACCTGGAAAGTCATGTGGCCCGGAGGCTTACCCCAGAGCTGGAGGCGCAGAACTAGACCAACCCTTGACAATCGAGGAACTGGCTGGAGCCAAGTGTCCAAGCGACACCGGGCTCCATGACCAGACGGATTACCACTATCATACCTCCGCACTTTCAAGGACATATTATTACCGAGACTCCTGACGGGCCTCAACTCAATATAAACTGGTGGCCACTTCCCCATGGACACCCCGAGCGCAATAGGCGCCATCCTCCAGAAGGAGGGCAAAGATCACCCTAACTGCGCCAGCTACCGCCCTATTTCGTTACTGAATGTGGACCTGAAGATATTCACTAAGGCAATGGCGCTCAGACTCACCCAAGCTCTGCCGGATTTGGTACACCCAGACCAAGTCGGTTTCATACCCGAGAGGGAGGCCAAGGACAACACCATCAGAGCCCTTAACATCATTCACGTAGCCACAGTTGATAAACGGGAGGTTGTGCTCCTGTCAACAGACGCCGAAAAGGCGTTCGACCGTGTTGACTGGACCTTCCTCTCGGAGACCCTACACCACATGGGGTTTGGACCGCACATACGAACAACGGCGTGCATACGGGTCAACGGAGCATTGACTAAGCCGTTCAACATCCATAACGTCACCCGTCAGGGCTGTCCCCTGTCACCTCTCCTGTTTGCCCTCACTCTCGAGCCCTTTCTGGAGGTGCTCAGATGAGACGGGGGCATCACGAGGATCCGCCTGGGCAGGGAGGAACATCATGTGGCGGCATACGCAGATGATATGCTTTTCTTCTTAGAACAACCCAGAATCTGAGCCCCGAACTTACTGGAGGCGTTTAAACTGTATAAACGGTCTAACTTGAAACTTAAGCTAGAGAAATCAGAAGCTATGCCGCTCGCTCAGGATGCTGCCCTAACACAACACATCATAGCACGTTTCCCGTTCAGGATCTTCGCGGCTAAGCTTCGATACCTCGGTATCTGGCTGCCGAAAGATCTCACGCAGGTATACCAACTGAACTTCGCTCCTCTCCTCATGACTTTACAGCAGGACTTAAAACGATGGACATCCAGGTATATATCTTGGTTTAGTCGCATAAGTGCAATCAAGATGAATGTGATGCCGCGTTTCTTATACCTATTCCAGACGCTGCCTACCACCATCCTCCAAGTCTTCTTCCAGACGATAACGACCAACATCAGACAGTTTGTTTGGAGCCAGTGGCCCCCACGGGTCCGACGATCGATTGGAACAACCGAAGAGCAAAGGAGGAATGGGACTACCATCCTCTCTCATGTATTACCCGGCGACCCATATACACAGTTTGGTCGATTGGCACGCCAACCCAAACACTAAGCAATGGGTGGACATGGAGCTTCAACAAGCACAAGGGAAGATCCCAGTCCTGCTGTGGTTGGGAGAGGCTACATTCAGAGAGGTACGTACAGGCAACCCAATGATCAATGCCACCCTCAAAGTCTGGTGTGGGGTAAGGTACGCCAAGCGGCTCACCCCATCCCCCAACCTGCTCACACCTATAGCTAACATCTTGAAACTAGCGGGAGGGCTAAGCTCCGCTACCCTTAAAAACTTCCAGGCGTCAGACTGGGTCTATCTTCACCAATGGTGCAACGGCCAGCACTTCAAATCCCTGATAGACCTGTTACAAGACCGCAGACCAACCAGACTAGACGAATTCCACTACCACCAAATCAAAACCTACTCCAACGCTATCACGGGAAAGGATCACGTGCACCGCCCCTTACTATATCTTGAAAAACTATGTACGGCCAGGCACAACCTCTCACATGGTGTATCAACTATGTATTCCGCTCTAATGAATAGCAGAGACAAGGGCGCTTTTTTCATGGAGCGGTGGGAAAGAGAAACGGGGATCGAACTCACGGAGGCGGATTGGACCAAGAACTTCCAGCTGACGCACAAAGGGTCTATAAGTTCAAAATACCAAGAATGCAACTATAAAATATTGACGCAATGGTATAGGGCTCCGGACATCCTACGACATGTTCATGAGTCGATTCCCAGTGAATGCTGGAGATGCGGAACGGAGGTGGGTACAGGATACCATATCTGGTGGACGTGCCCTCTCATAGTCCGATACTGGCAGATGGTAAACCGTACAATTAAAGAAATCACCGGCACCGATCTCCCAATGCAACCCCTGACGATGCTGCTAAACTACACACACACACCACTGAAGGCATACAAAAAAGGGCTCACCATACACCTGCTCACGGCGGCAAAAATGCTTATCCCCACACACTGGAAAAGCACAATAGTACCCTCCTTCCAGCAATGGATCGCTAGGGTGGAAGACATCTACAATATGAAGATGATGACGGCCTCACTGCAGGGACGAGAAGACAAATGTGCGCTGACCTGGTACCCATGGATGGACTACATGGCCAAAAGGGCTGCGGCTGCTGGCCCGCCGGGGGGCGGGGCTGCACCCGCACCGGGGCCAGCGACCACTGGAGACTAGCACAGACCCAAATCACACACAGACGTGGACAATCCCCTACAACCACAATAACCCATACCCCTACCTTTCTAAATTGACCACAGACATATTACCGATACACCATTACCCAATACAGCTGAAACCACCCCCTTCACAAGATCAGACCAGCAGGGGGCAGGCCTAAGGTACAGAGTCAAAGGCAAATAGGACTCCCTGACCAGAAGGCAATTTCCTACACGCAATCAGGTAGCCTAACTAGGCCCACAAAAACCCACCACCCTTGACCCTACAGGCCACAGCTAACAGCATTTCGATAGGGGACCTGAGCCAGAACTATCTCCTGAAACCACACTGCAAGACGCAACACACCATGGGGTCCCTGGGCTGGGGGGGGAGGAGATAAGACCATGGGCCTATGGACGGAAGATGGGCATCACCCAACACACAAAAACACCCAACAAGCAATGGTAGATGGATCCTAATTAGGGCTATGATACCAAGACCTTGGGTTATAAAGCCCACACACCTTACTATAATAAAAATTGTTGATGTTAGACTGCATTATATGTTTAGTACAGCACCCTTAAACATTAGATGTTATTGATGAAAAGTTTGCCACATATTGTATCAAGTTCGCAAAATGTTCCTTGTACTGCATTGACATCAATGACAAAATAAAGAATGTCAAAAATAAGAAGAAATGAGGCAGGGGCTGTGGCGGGGCACAGTAGCTGAGAGGGGGCACAGGGGCTATAGAAGGGGGGCAGGAGCTGTAAAAGGGGGGACAGGGGCTGTATAGGCAGGCATAGGGTCTCTAAAGGTGGCAGTGGCTGTGGTTGGGGCACGGGGGAACAGGGGATGTAGAAGGTGGTGACAGGGGCTGTAAAAGGGGGAGCGGGGCTGTAGAAGAAGGGACAAGGGCTGTAGAAGGTGGGACAGGGGCTGTAGATGAGGGGCTGTGGTGGGGGAACAAGAGCTATAATAGGTAGATACTGTTTAAATGTTAAAACAAAGTGTATCCCCCCTCCCTGAGTCTTAGCTTGGACCAGGGAGGGGGAAGCCTTGTCCCTGTTTGTCAGGTGGGACAGGAACTGGAGCCTGCAGCCAGGGAAGTCAGTCGGCCAGCTACTCCTGATGATGTCAGGAGGAGGGGGCATGACTTCCATTGCTCTTCTCCAGGCAGGGGATTCAGATTTTTGCGCCAAACCACACCCCTCTCTGGTGCCCTAAGGCATTCCCCTGTGCCGCCATATGGACGTGCTGGCCCTGAGCATCATGCCCCCAACTTTAGCTGAGTGGGGTTGAGTTGGACTGCTGGCCCCTGTACTATCAATTCCTCAGTAATTCCCAGGGTGTTTTGAGCTCATTCTGCAAAGAAGTGGATACTGTAGTCTCCTTGGCCATATTTTATTATGATTTTCCTCTTCTTCCCATCTTCCCATATTTTCCTTAGTAGACAATCAAAGGTAGGAAAGGGAACACATACCCCAGATCAAAGTTTCAAGTTTGTGATAAGGTACCTTATCACACTGATTGTGGATCCTGAAATAGGGAAACATTACTTGGAGGCTTGGGCATTTTTGGAATTGGCCATGAAATCTATCTGAAGTATGCCCCACATTCATGATATTTGTTCAATATCCATTCGCCCGGATTTATAATTGATCTGCTCAGACCACTTTCAATCCCTTGAGATGCTTCTGGACCATTCTCATCAGCAAAGCTAATTCTATAAGGAGCCAGGTGCTGCAGGTGGTTCCTTGGCTCCTTGGTGATCCACATAAGTTGTGATTGCTCTGTTTGTTATTCCAAGTAGGACAACCCACATCAGGAAACCAAATTAGGGGTGCCATCTACTAAACAGCGCCCTAATTTGGTATCCTACTAACTAGGTGAATCCAACATCTGGGTACCAAATTAGGAAGTGATCTACTAAACAGCGCCCTAATATGGTATCCTTGTAACTAGGGGAATCCCACATCAGGGTACCAAAGTACGAAGCTACGAAGAGGAAAAATAAGAAAAGCCTTCTTTATTATTCTATTAAGCAACTGAAACAGCTAAAGTAAGAAAAAGGTTTTTTATTCTTAATGTTGATCTTTCAGTTGCTTAGTAGATAAGTCCCTAATTTGGTACTCTTAATTATGGAAATCCCATGTAAGGATAGGATACCAAATTAGGGTGCTGTCTACTAAACAGCTGAAAGATCAACATTAAGAATAAAAAGCCCTTTTCTTACTTAAGATGTTTTTAGACGTTTTTTGTTATTTTTCTCTCACGTACTTTAGGCATGGATTTTTAGTCCTGTTTATGTGTTACTGACAAAGAAACCCCCAATATGTGTTCAGCAACATCTCCCGAGTACAACAGTCCAAATGTACAGGTTTTATGAGCTTTTGCAAACTTACAGGGGTCAAATGTAGGGCTTTCCCCTTTTCCATGTTTGCACATTGATATTTGCCAGATTGGTTTGCTAGGCCTATGTTGCCTTTGAGACCATATAGGAGACAGGAATTAAAATTAACCCCATCATGGCATACCATTTGTAAAAGTAGACAACCCAGGGTATTCAAAATTGGGTATGTCCAGTCTTTTGAAGTAGCCACTTAGTCACAAACGCTGGCCAAACTTAGCATTTTTCTTTGTTTTTTGCATTTTATTTACACAAAAACTGCACTTTTACTGGTGATTTCATCATCGGAATAAGTTTTACTGATTTAGAACACTCATATTTGTGTTCAACGAAGTCTCCTGAGTAAAACAATACCCCCCATGTACAGGTTTTATGGTGTTTTGGAAAGTTACATGGCAAATATAGGGCTAGCCAGATTGGTTTGCAGGACCTTTGTTGCCTTTTGAGACCAAATGGTAGTCCAGGAATGTGAAATAACCCCATCATGGCATACCATTTTCAAATGTAGACAACCCTGGGTATTCCAAATGGGGCATTTCCAGTCTTTTGTTGTAGCCACTTAGTCACAAACGCTGGCCACAGTTAGTGGTTTTATTTGTTTTTGTATAAATGTTTTGGTTTTTAATCTTTTTTTATATATATATAATACGTGCACGTGTATATATTATACATATATTACGCACACACATAATACGCACACACACTTTTATTTCCTATATATGTATAATATATTATAATTAAATAATTTTATAATATATTATACATATATAATGCATCTATGATTTCATCATAAGTGTATTTTGAGATATATATCAAAGTACACTTATAATGAAATCATATAGATGCATTATATATGTATAATATATTATAAAATTATTTAATTATTTTATAATATATTACACATATATAATATAGACATTCCTCACTTATTGACCGGGTTCCCTTCCTATGACCTGGTCGTAGAACAAATGGGTCGGTAAGTGAGGAGTTAAGGGATTCCCTGCTCTGGTGCATTTGTCTATGTTCAGGTAAACTTCCCCGAACATAGACGTATGCACCAGAGCAGGGAATCCCTCTAATCTAAGTTTTCCCGAACATATACATACGCACCAGAGCAGGGAATCCCCATGACGGCTTGCACTAACGCCTGGTCGTAAGTGTGAGCCGCGGTTAAACAGGTAGGTCGCTAAATGAGGACCACCTGTATATGTATAATATTTTTATTTTATTATTTTTTTAGCAGCCTGGGGGACTGCCTGACAGTCCCCCTGCTGGCAGCTCCTAGAGTCCTATTGCGGTGATGTGATCATGGTGATCACATGGCCATGGAGGGCCGGGGTGGCCAGAGCTGCTGTAGGGGGACTGCTGGGATCTCTGGCAGTCCTCCCCGACCGTGATTGACGCAGATCGTCGGTCCAGGGCTCCTATTGCGGACGTCCTTAATGACCGTTTTTTGTTGGATGTACCTAGTTTGTCCTCGGTCGTTAAGGGGAAATTATACATAGATATATATATAATTTAATTCTAAGTGTATTTTGATTTAAATATATATATATATATATATATATACATATAGATAGGTGATGCCTTGGCACTCACCTTACCGGAATAAATAAGTACCTTAGCCTGGGTGCAATCCAAGTGCGTCCAATATACAAGCAGAAAGAAGTCAGGATGCACACTCAGGTCTTGAAGACCTGAGTGTGCATCCTGACTTCTTTCTGCTTATATCTATATATTTATATCAAAATACAGTGAGAATAAAATGACATATTTATACACATAATTTTTAAAAATAATTTTTACAGTTTATTTTTAATTATTTGTCATAATATATAAAATTATATATATATATATATACACACGTGTGTAATTTTACTGTGTATTTTTATATTAATATAACGTTATATATACGTTATGACATTATATATAAGCTATATATATATAAACACATTATATATATATATATACATACACTTTTTTTAAACTTTTATTAACTATATTTTAATTTTTTTGTAACTTTATTTTTACTTTTCCACCAGCAGGGGGACTTTTGGGAGAGTCCCCCCAAAGAAAAAGACCTATTGCCGGCAGGGGAACGTTGCGATCGGTAAGTACATGGGGAAGGGAGGAGGGAGGGTATGGGTTAATTTATTTTTTTTATTAAAATTTCTTTTTTTCCAATATACTTTTTTTTATAACTATTACTGAGTGCCTTGACCCCTTGAGGCACTCAGTAAGGGTAAGAACATCTGAAGTCTGCAGATGGCTTCAGATGCTTTCCCTACACTGTCGGGCACCACCTGTGGTAAACCCGGATGTGATCGCTCCGGGGGGAGGGGAGGCGATCACTTGGGTTCCCGGCAGTGTAGGGGGGTATTTCATGATGCCTCGATATCGAGAAATCGTGGAATACCATCAGAGCGGCTGGAAGCAATCACAATCGCTTCCAGCGCTCAAAATAGCTGCGGACGTACCAGGTATGTCCAAGGTCCGTGTTACGGTTGCCTCCAGGCTGGCTGGAAGTTGGACCGCTTGGATATCCTGGTTCCCGAATTTGGAGAGGGGGAGGGCCGCTTAAATCAGCTTACAGTAGTAATTCCTGGAAATATAGAACATCCCACTAGCTAAAGCACAGCTAGGATACACTTTTCCCTACAACACGAGTCGAGGCTGCGAGTTGAGGGTAAAATGAACTGATTTAATGGCACTCAGGCGGGACAATTTATGCAACTTTCAGACCAAGGGACAGCCCCTTCTGGACCTGATGGTACACAGGACAATTACATATTTTATCCAATGGAAACACAGTGCAAGAGCCGGGTGGTCGGTCATTCGTATATATGAACGACTGGTAGAATGGGTTTGCATAAAACAAAATATCAAAGTGCAAGAAAAGCATCTGTAGGTGTCCGGCAGAGGGGATCTCTGTAACAGGCCGTTTTTTGTCGGATGTACCTGGTACGTCCGCGGTCGGGACGGGGTTAAATACACATATACATTTAACACAGAACAGGTAAGAAATATATTCAACCATGATTAAAGGTGCATTCTGTATTATGATGTGAGATGAGTTGACAGTGATCTCTTAAAGGATTTTCGTGTGGAGAAAGATTTGTGTTGAGGAGGTTGTTCTATACTTGCAGTGCTCTAGGAAAATGAGGATTGAGCTACTTTCTTCTCGTAATGGGGTATACTAAAGTGCTGGTACTGGATCTGAGATTATAGGAGGTGGGAACAGTCGGGAAAAGAATTCTACTTCCCAGAAAAGCTCTTAAACATAAGGCTGGAAAGATGGAGAATGTGTGTGGATTCAAGCAAAAGCTCTTCGAACATTTCATAACCAGGAAGTACACTGCAACACGCTGACATCAGGTTTTGCCTGTCTGCTGGAGAGAGAGATACTGGCGGGGAGATAATAAGAGGACGTTCGGACCGATCAACTCATATTATCCAGGACTCTGCTTACCAGCTTCTACAATAGTGAGCTGCCCATGATGGTTTTATTTGCAAGTTTTAATTTACATTTGGTAATAAAGTGTTTTCTGCTTTTACCTTCCGGTTGGTGATGACTCCATGTAACCCTTAATAAGATCCAACAATCTCAAGGGTCTGATCCTCCCTATGCTGGATAGTTTGGAGTGGTACTATAACCACTCCACAATTGTGAATTAAACATCTATAGAGTGTGCTTATTAAGATTGGTATACAGACTGTATTGCACTAGGTTTCTTTTTTATGTATTTATAGATACCGGTGACATAGCCATTCAAGGAATTGCAAGTATTTTTTTGTTCAATTGTCACGTTATGTGGTTTGTGACACACGTGGTTTTAAAATAATATTGCTATCCCACACTTAATTGTTTGGATATCATGGGGAGTATTTATATATTATCAAATAGATCTTTTAACTGTTTGCGCACCTACACTTCTTTTGGTTTACAATGGTGGGTCATGTAATTACATTGTAGCACAAAGCGGGAGAACAAGTTATACAACATAGTAAGTTTATGAAGGTGGGTTCGCGGCACAGGCACATACACTATATTCCCATATTTAATATCCGGCCTTGGCATCTGTTGCAAAATCAGCTTCCTTACCACGGGGCTTAGGCAGGATTTGTTTCTGTACAGGGCACCTAGTTTTGGAGAAAGTTTTCATGAGAGTTTTTCATGTGGAGACCAAAAGATAAATTGTGGTCTAGCAACATACCTAGATATTTGAAAGAGTGAACTGTGTTTTATTTTGATGCATAACTATGAATTTTTTAATTTATGTAATTTAGATATGGTTCCAAAGATCACTGTGACAATTTTGTCAGTGTTTAGTGTGAAAAGTTTGTTCTCTGCAGTCCACTTTATCTCTGCAAACTAGCCTTGGAGCACTGCCTCAACCTGCGGTAAATTTGGTTTGCTAGTATAGATTACAGTGCTGTCTGTGCACAGTTGAGGCTTCTCAGACTTTAGGGAGATCATTTATAAATAATGTGAATTAGGGAAGGTTTGCTGAAGGGAGGGAGGTGCTGTTAGCAATGGGCACATATTGATATTGATCCAATTCAAATGACTGAAACCAGGTTAGTGGATGGCAACCAATACCTCAGTTTTTGCAATAAAATGCCATGGTCTAACCATCAAAGGCTTTGGCAAAATCAAGAAAAATAACTGGTTACGTCCACTTATTCCATGTCAGTTTGGATGTCATTGCAAATTGAAGAAGGCAGTCGTAGTTGAGTGATTTGGACAAAAGTGTAATTGGTCAGGGGTCAGATAGTTGGATTGTTGATAATACTCACATAGTTGCGTGTGAACGCAATTTTCCAAGATTTTTGACAATACTGGGAGCAATGATAGTGGTAGGTAGTTACATACCAAAGTATCATCACCACTTTTATGGATAGGTTCTATTCTTGCAGTCTTCCAACATTTATGTATCTAGGCACCAAGGATTCATTATTTGCTGTCAACTCAAATGCTGTCCAATAGACAAAAGTTTTTTGTGGGGGGGGATGAACATTCCTTAGATGATTTTTGTTCGATCTGCTCGCTACAAGCAGCAAGCACTAGAATTAATCTGAACCCTTGTGGAAAATATATGTGTGTATTATATACATTATTTATGGATAATGTTTTATCGAGAAATAACTACTTCTACTGTAGGAAACCTAGTTTGTGGATCTTTATTTGTGCAAATAAGCATATATTCCAAAATTCAACTCAGAAGGCCAATATTTTCAAAAAAAATTTTTTTCCTCATGATCAGGTTTATTTCTGAAGAACACATATACAAACACCTTCCCAACAAGTCCAGGGCCATAGCAAGGATGTGCAAATGATCAATAGATGTAAAACATGCTTAGTTCTTTCTCTTTTTGAGTTAAGCACGGAATTATCAAATATTACAAAAGCATCAGTTATCATTTTTAATAATCTTTTACCGATTATGTAAATTTGGGATATGACAGATTCTATGAATGTATGCATTTTTATCCAGTTTCTTAGGAGCTCTGAATTTAAGTGCTGAACAGCAATAGTGGTCATTGCCAAACTCTTCTTGAGTGACTGGAGAAAAAAAACTAAACTTTTTTCTTCCTTTGTGATTTACTCCTCGTGGATATTGAAAAGCTTGGCCACCTCATTGAGGTCAGAATGCTCCTCACCATCCTTAATTATCTGTGAATAGAAAATAAAAACAAAAATAAAAAAATAGGTTTTAGAAATAGCAAGGCTTCAACAAAAGAACAATCCTATTGTGGTTTTGGTAGAATTTGTAGATCTGAAAATAAGAGTATGAAATGATAATGCTTTAAAACAACAGGAAACCCAGTTTGAGTCTAAAGAAATAGATTACACTAGGTTGTTTGAATGAGGGCTGTTGCACTGCAGGTTTTTGAGTGTATTTGGTCTACAGCTCTCAAAACCTATGATTGTCCAAATAAATAGTTAAGAAAAAAGAAAATCATCAGGAGGAGAAAAAAAAAAAAAAGTTTGTTTTTCCTTCTCTAAATACAGACCATGCTACTCCTACAACATAGTGGACACATGTCTAAATGAAACTGTAGAGATTACTTTGTGATATCACTTAGTAAAATAATGTCAAAAATTATCTAATTATGAATCCACCCTAGGTCCAAGAGAGAGAGAGTACACACGGGTGTGTTTAGCATAGGTGTACCAAAGCCCACAAGAGAAACCTGAAAGAGGAAAAAAAACAAAATAAAAAAACCACAAACAGACAACACTTTGGAAGCACTCGAGGGAGAGAGCTCCCCCAGGACGTGAGGCAACAACCTCAACCCCCAAGGCACATACAAGCAGTGCCTAGCCATACTTGTGGCATGTATAGTAACAGTTACAGACCTATATTGTTTTTTTTCTTAATTTTTTAAAGTATGTTTTTGGTTAACAAATGTTATGTTTACTGTATAACTGTTGTAGAACACACTATGGGGCACGTGGGTGGCCCCACACCACTCGTACACAGCAAGCCACACAAAGCAACTACTAGACAAGGTCCACACCCTCCCTACACACTCAGGGGACGATTGCAAAGAGTATTGAGAAACCCCTTGCTCGGCTTGACACGGCTGGGGAGAGCAAGGGCCCTCGCACCAATAGAGGTTTCCATGAGACACACAAAAATCCGCACGCGACAACCACCGTGAAAATATGTACGTACAATGTGAGGGGACTGAATGTCCCTGCAAAGCGGCACCTTCTCGCCTGCGACCTCAAGACCACACGCACTGACATCCTTTGCCTACAAGAGACCCACTACCGAACAGATGACTTTACCAAGACACTGCTTAGTGACTTCCCACACCAATTTCACTCGGCCTCTCGCTCGAAGTCGAAAGGAGCTTCCATCCTGATAAGCAGAGAGGTCAAATTTTCCCTCCACTCCCAAGACATAGACACTAACGGCAGATATGTCATTGTGTCAGGCATGATGAACGACATGTTGTACACAATAGCAAACATATACTCGCCAAACGCTAATCAAAGAAATTTTCGACACAAAATCCTCCAAAAAATTGTGAATATACAACAAGGCATTACAGTACTTTAATCACATCCTAGACCCTAAACTCGACACTACACTGCCCCAACACAGCCGCAGACACCGCCCCTTTTATGACACATGGAGACTCATACACCCTAGTGAACGGGCATACACACACTACTCCTCAGTGCACAATTCCTACTCCAGAATAGATGGTCTCCTAATATCGGGCCCCCATCTGAACCAAATACAACGCATAAGCCAAATAACGAGACCCATACAACAACAAGCTATAGATCAGGTCAACAGGCACATGACCAAACTAAAAGCAACACACTATGTACAGGGCAACAAAGCCAGCAAACTATTAGCACTCTGCCTAAAACAAACAGGCAAACCAAAAAATACATCACTTAATAGACCATAAGGGGACAAAAGCTTCTACCCCAAAGGACATTAGCGAAGTATTCGCCCGATATTACTCAGATCTATATAACCTCAAAGATAACACCACCACTAGACAACCATCACTAACACATATACAACGGGAAGCACTTAAACCGATTACAGCCCAGGAGATGATTGACACGATAAACTCACTACCAAACGGGAAGTCCCCGGGTCCAGATGGCCTCAACAACACATACTATAACACGTTCAGGGAGACCCTGGCACCCCAACTGGTCAAAACCTTTAATGAAGCGATAGCCACCCAATCTCTCCCCAAGGAGATCTTATTGGCACACATCGTCACACTCCCGAAACCGAATAAAACACAGACGACCCCACAGAACTTTAGGCCCATATCACTTCTTAACACGGACGCAAAGTTACTTGAAAAACTCTACGCCACAAGACTAGGGTCCGTGCTGCCACACATAATACACAACGATCAAGTGGGGTTCGTTAAAGGGAGACAGGGGTCGGACAACACCAGGAAGGTCCTAACTATATTGCACAAGATACAAACACAAGGTGGGGGGGGGGATACTAGTCTCCCTAGATGCAGAAAAGGCCTTCAACCGTCTGCACTGGGGATTCCTCCAGGCGGTCCTGTGGAGATTCGGAATCCCAGACACGATAGTGGCAGTGATAAAAGCCCTATACAGCGCCCCAACAGCACAGGTGCTGAACTCGGGGTTCCTGTCAAGCCCCTTTAAACTTACCAACGGGACGAGACAGGGGTGCCCTCTTTCCCCCTTATTATATGTGATGGCACTGGAGCCCCTAGCAATTAAAATTAGAGAGAACACATCCATACAAGGAGTGAGAGTCAGGGGAAAAGAATACAAAACAAATCTTTTTGCGGACGACATTCTGCTTACACTTATACAACCCCAAAGTTCGCTGCCGAACCTATTGAACAAAATACGCCTATATGGGGACCAATCACACTACAAGCTAAACGTCACAAAGACGCAAGCAATGGGAGTGGGAGTGCCAGGCCACACAATAGCTCAACTAAGAGCTACATTCCCCCTAGATTGGAGGGATGACTACCTCACCTTCCTGGGTCTGCGAATAACTAAGACCGTAGCAGGTCTCCATGAACACAATTACGAAAGGCTAAGGAGAGACATAGTTGACACCCTACAAACATGGGAGGACAAATACCTATCTTGGGTGGGAAGGATAGCAGCTGTCAAAAAGATGGTGATGCCCAAACTCCAATACCTATTTTGCACACTACAGATACCAATACCTAAAATATTCCTGCAAAAACTCCAACAAACCATAAACAGAATCATATGGGCGAATCGCAAAATACGGGTAGCAACTAAAATACTGAGCAGACCGGTGACAGAAGGGGGACTAGGAATACCTGACGTGGGCACATACTACAAAGCGACCCTTTTGGCCACGGCGGTCCTAGCACATACAGCGGAGGACAGACCGCAATGGGTAGACGTAGAATCGACGTGGACATGCCCAAAAGGTCTACACTATCTATTCTGGATACCCTACAAACTACGCCCTAAAATAATGGGGGTGCCTGACACCACGTCTCTATTGCTGAGAACGTGGGATGCAGTCAAAACCCAACTAGGACACACTAAATCATGGTCCCTAGCGACCCCAATACAAAGCATACACATTGCAAACCCCCCTTTCGACCACGGGCCATGGGAAAAAGGAGGCTGTACATTGATCAAACACCTATACCACAACGATACCCTAATGCAATTGCAATTCCCGGACCTCCAGAGCCGATACAGTTTGCCACCTCGCTCATTATTCTCATATTGCCAACTCAAATCACTCCTAGAGCGCGACACGGAGAAAGTAACACACAGGGAAGTAAAGACCAACGAATTTGCGTAGCCAGAATTATACCGAAAAAAATGATCTCTAGCCTATATAGGGTGCTGATTGACCCACTGGGCGAGGAACCGGAGAAGTACCAAGAAGCATGGTAAGTAGATATAGGTAAGACATTACAAACAGAGCTCTGGCAGAAGGCATTCATAGCACACAAGGGCAGATCCAGATGCGCTTCACGCTTCGAGCTAATGCGCAAAATACAGTACAGATGGTACAGGGTACCGGCCAGGCTAGCGCCTATATACCCTCAAACGTCCATGAGCTGTTGGAGGTGTGAGTAGGAGAAGGGCATGATGTACCACATATGGTGGACATGCCCCCGCATCACCGCCTACTGGGCGGAAGAAGGCAACATAATCTCAAAAACTATACACCAAACAGTGATGCTAGAACCCGAGTGCGGACTCCTTTTCACGACCCTAGAGCAATTCACCAAAACCCAAGCCTTCCTAATGTTCCACATATTGATTGCAGCGAACTTACACATTGCAAAGGCGTGGAAACAGACCGACACCCCAGATATAGAGATAGTGATCAAGCAAGCCACCACAAATATAGATTATGAGACAAGAACACACACAGGACATTAACTACAAGACTATAAAATGTTAGCCAAACAAGAGTGGGAAATATTCCTGGAAGGAAGAGGAAAGGAGCAGAGCGACAACGAAATACTGTAAGCCACATATGTAGGCTATCAGACTAACATAAGGCGAGAGAGGCGAAATTGGATCAATTCGAAAGCTCACGATGACAGCCCCTAGGGGAGAGAGACAGAAGAGTGGACACCCACACTGTACATAGTTGTGTCAACTGACACCGGTGCTAACACAGGGAGACACCTAAACCAAACACAAACCTCTCGAACATGGCCACAAAGCTCCAACAACACACATAAGTAATACAAAGGGAACGAGCAAAGCCACAAAACAGGGGAAGCCTAGTGGGGGAAACTCTCTGTGGTTTAGCAAAGAACTGTTAAATAGCCCCCCCCCCCTTCCCTCTCATTCCACAACCTACCCTATGCACCACCCAAACTTAATACTAGGGCATTCCGGAGAAAGAAGACTCCCATAAAAGGAGTCCCAAGAAGACAATAGAGGGAGCAAGCGCGAACAAAGCCATAACTGAACGAAAAGTGATGTTTGTAATATACCCGCAAATAAGTATGCACCATAAAGTAATGTACTAATTACTGCTAAAATGTTATAAACGCAACCCCAAACCCTTCCTCTTTGCCTTCTGTACCCCATGGATGATCAGGGATATAAAAATCGTCAATTGGAAAAAATAAAAATAAAAAATAAAATAAAAGAGGATGCAACAAGTATAGACAAAGATACTCAATGTTACCAGAGCACAATGCTAAAAGGCTAATATTGGGCTAACAGCAACTACTGCATATAGACTTCTCATATCACGAATGTGGCAAGATATTGGTGCTGCCTATGTTGCACATATTACACCAAAGTACTATTTACATCCAATGCGTATAAACAACTGCATGTACGGTGTCACATCTGAAGCCCCTTTTCCCCTTTATTTTCTGTACCCCATTTTTGACTTATGACAAAATAAAAATTGTCAAATTGAAAAAAAAAAAATCTAATTATGTCATTAACTGACATGCTTGACCACTGTACAAAATATATGACATTTTAGATGAGGCTGGGTACAGAGGGCAATTTGTATAGCTGAATACAGAGATTAACTCTTGGGTTAGTAATACAGGATTCAACGGTAACTGTTCCTTTTAGTGAATTTACACCATTACAATTAAATATTGAAAATCCCCCTTAACTTGTGTTAAGCTTTCTTTTACAAGTTACTTTTCTTTAAAATTTATATTTTACATTTTTTTTAAAAATAGAAAATTACACCATAACACAGCTCAAAGGCTAAGCCTGTGCAAACATTGATAAATGTCCGCTAATGTTCCCATTTATCCTCTGCCATTTGAAAAGTGTTTTGTTCTAAAATGTGGTGTAAAAGTACAGCTGGTAATGACCATGAGAACAAGCAGAACCAGCAGGCACATTCCACTGGTGACTGTTTTACACCAGGTGTTTGTGTGTGTGTGTTCATACATCCCTGCAGTCACACACACAAGGTCTGTCCGGACAAAGTCCAGTCATTGTTAATAACAAGTATGGTTTGCACGATAACCTATGTAACCCGGCAGCCAAGGAGAGTGGACTGGAATGCGAATGCATGAACAATGAAGACTTCACTGTACTAGTCAGTGAGGCTCTAGATGCTGTTAAGTGAACATGTGTACTGTGTGGCTGTCGCATCCAAAATGACTGAGTGAAGAGAGCAACAAATCTGCATCAGGGAATCTGGGGCTGTTGGGAGATCTACTTATACCTTTGTCTTCATTTTGCTGTAAGGAGGAGCTAACTCATTAATTCAATGCTGCCACAAAAAAAAAAATTTTGGTAAGTATAAATACATTTTCCTCATTTCTTGATTAGTTCTAAATTGTAATACTTCCACTGACAGCATGAAACTGAATTTGAGGCTCTCTGGTTCTATTAGTAAAAGCAAAAAGGAAACCGATATTTCTTTCAACAAAAAGAATAACCCTACCTCTCAGTTTAAAACTTTAAATATACCATTTTAATGTAATTTTGTAATCAATAAAAAGATTACAGTTGAACATCTGTATGTTCAGAGAATCTTGACAAGAGATCCAATGCACAATATAATTATTCCCCCAGAGAATCTTCAAGAGGGAATTGTAAATAAATACATTTATTTATAATTAACTCTAAAAGATGCTCTGGGGTACGCTTACGCTTTTGCACAATTACCATTTAGCACATAACCCCAAATTAGAGGACTAGGATTGGTTGACAATTTTTAGTAATTTCCTCATCTTTTCATCCACGGAGAACTCAAAATTAAAACAGAATATATGCTTACAGATACATTTGTTTTAATCAATGTGGTTATGGCCATGAGATCCGTAGCATATGGCATTTCAGTTCCAGAGAGGTGTACACTTTTAGGCAATGAAGCTATTCCCAAGGTGAATCATCTTGAACCTGAGGAAATTGGCTTCCCAGTTATCTACTCTCAGAATCACCTTGCAAGACTTGTGTCCCACTGGAGGTTCCTGGATGCCTGCTTGTCTTGACTCCTTGCAGACCGACATAAGCCACAGTGACACAGTAAAACTAGATTCATATAGTTGTGACTTTTACAGGCTAAACAATGACTTGAGAGCATTAAAGTCTGCCCTCTGGGGTTTTAGGACATTGATTAGTAACCTTGCCTACATAGGAAAACAAGTCTCCCTAGCCCAGAACAACTGCCACACTGTATTCCATCACAAGGCATCGCTGTCCACTGAGACCATGGCCCACTCAGACCTGCAAAAGGAGCAGCCCTAGGTCACAAAAAGTAGAGAAGGGACCATACTAGATGGTTCAGTATAAATCTCTGCAAAAGATCTGCAGTGTCCTAATTCTACAACGTGAGGAAAAATTGTAGGTACCAAAGGTAAATCTGGCAAACTGTACTGCATCTGAAGAGGTTACCAGGAGACCTAGAAGTTTCAACAATCTGCCACAGTTTGAGAATGCAAGTAAAAATGGAGGAGACAAGCCAGTTGAAGCTTTGTCAGACCCCTATGAAGAAGACTCACAGAGGATAGATCCCAGAGCCAAAGTCCAAGGCAATGGGTGTTAGGTAGGTTAATGAACCAGGAATGGTCTTACTGTATCTCTTGCTCAAAGACAGCAGGTTGAGTCTGAACCACCAAGGCAAACATCATGGGTGACGGTAGTCACCATCACTGGGAGCATAAGATGAAAACTTCAATTAGATCCCTGGATGACTCCTATGTTTAAGTCACCCTGTGCCCATTGTGGGGGCAGGGCTGCCATCAGGGGGTGACAACCATAATGTCTGTGTGTGTGTCAGTATGCATGTATGTCAGTATGTCTGTATGTGTCTATCTGTATGTGTGTGTTTGTATGTCAGTATGTATATATATCTCAGTATGTATGTATGTCTGTGTGTGTGTGTCAGTATGTATGTATATATATCAGTATGTATGTCAGGATGCATGTAAAGAACTCTGGTACAAGGTCCTGGAGGGAGTTCAGGTTCAGCGGAGAGAGAGCCTCCCAAAGCAAGAGCAGCACTCTCATGGAACAAATGGCTTTGCGGATGCCTTTTCTGGAAGAGCAGCCCCTGGAGGAGTGGGTGATGGAACTCGAGCTCCTGGTAGGGAGGCAACTGTGGCTAGACGACACCGGGCATTATGGTGGTATACTGTACAGCAATGCCCATGGATGTGAGACTAACAGTCCATCACTGATAGGGTTAATTTCTGGTGGCTTAATCATAAGACTAACAAGCTTTTATCTTGGGACCAAAGTCCCACTTTGGATAAAATTTAAAGGTCAGGCTGCAGATCTGAATGAAAGTTGTGACAAAGAGGAATAAAGAACAAATAGTTTGGAAATCCCAGTTAGCCTACAGCGGCCCAGTCCTGATCTCAATCCTACCGAGTATCTCAGGAACGATTTAAACTTTCAGTCTGCAAGTGTGGGCAAAAATGGTTTCTAGCCAAAGTGAAAGCTGGTATATAACCCAAAAGTCAAACAAAATTATAATGTAAAGATTGCCTGCTAAACTTTACACCCGAAAGAAGCTTCTTCGCCAAGATGTCTAGTACACAAGGCTCTGTAAATGTGTGTAAAGATGTCCAAGATGCAGTTCTACAAATACATTCCATTAAAGCACATATACATTCATGGGAAGAATAATGTAGACATAAGAACAATTATCTCTGTTCCTTAGCAGGTCCTTAAATTAGTTAAATATAACCTCAGTTGAATACCACCACATGACATATTAAACTGCGTCATATTTAACAAAAATAAAACTAAGTACACCTTATGATTCAATAGCTTGTAGAACCACCTTTAGCAAGAATTAACTTGAAGCAATAGTTTTCAGTCTCTCAAATCGTTATGGAGAAATTTTGGCCCACTCTTCTTTACAATGTTGCTTGTTTGCTGGGATTTGTTTATGCACAGCTCTCTTAAGGTCACACCACCACATTTCAATTGGTTTGAGGTCTGGACTTTGACTGGGTCATTGCAACACCTTGATTCTTTTATTTTTCAGCCAATCTGTTGTAGATTTGCTGCTGTGCTTGGGATAATTGACCCAATCTTGGCCAAGCACGAGCTGTCGGACAGATGCCCTCACATTTGAATCTAGATTACTTTGGTGGTTGCAGAACAAGCCTAAATCATCACCCCTACACAACAATGCTTGACAGTTGGTGTGAGGTGTTTGTGCCGATATGCTGTGTTTTATTTTCGCTAAATATCTCCACTTTGGTCTTGTCTGTCCAAAGGACACTGTTCCAAAAGTCTTGTAGTTTGTTCAGATGCAACTATGCAAACCTAAGCAGTGCACCCATGTTCTTTTTAGAGAGAGAGAGAGAGAGAGAGAGAGAAAAAAAAAAAAAAAAACTTTGTCCTGGCAATCCTTCCATACAAACTGTATGGCATGACCTGGTGACCTCTCCTCCCCCGCCGACGTCAGCGAAGCCGAATGCGCATGCGCGGCAAGTGCCGCGCGTGCATTCAAAGTGTCCATAGGAAAGCATTTCTCAATGCTTTCCTATGGACACTCTGTGTGATAGAGGCGAAATGTGCCTCCAGCGTCGCAGATGCACCTCTAGTGGCTGTCCAGAAGACAGCCACTAGAGGCTGGATTAACCCCAAATGTAAACATAGCAGTTTCTCTGAAACTGCTATGTTTGCATCTGAAGGGTTAAAACCTGAGGGACCTGGCACCCAGACCACTTCATTGAGCTGAAGTGGTCAGGGTGACTATAGTGTCCCTTTAACTACAAACTAACCACAAACTTAAGTGCTCTCTCTGTGTGGCCACCATTCGTATAACCAAACAACACGTGCTGTGGAAAACGGCGGCCATGTTGTCTCACAAACGCAGGCAGCGGGACTTGGTCGTTGAGCGTATGGAAGTCGGATACAGCCACGGCGAACCTCTGATTTTGCATGGACGCCTGCTTCTATTCCTGACAAGTCAGGAGAGCCCTGTTCAGTAGGATTGTGTGCACAAACTAGGTGAACAATTGCTACCTATGAGCCAGGAGAACCGTTTTTACATTTTATTCGTTTTGGACTCCCAAAAGTGACCGACCACTACCACCACTTTTTCTCTGGAACTAATTTGGGCAGACACCACGTGTGCAGTCGGTCAAAACTTTACCCCGGTGGCGATTCGGCTGTGTTTCTGTATAAAATATTTTGTACCTCTAGTGCATGGGAGATAATTAGTTTAAATAAAAGCAAGCTCCCAGACCCAGAGTCGCCCGGCGGGCTTACTGTACAAGTGAATGGAGACCCAAGTCTGTGTATATAAGCTGGCCACTGGGCCATAATAAAACATTCTTCTTGTACCCTTCATCAAGTCTTGGCTGATGTTTGGGTATACCAGAGCTATAATCACTGCTTCACTTTGGGACTCGGGAGAATTACAACGAATATACTCAGTCGGACTATAGGGGGATTTGTTACACAAACCATACTTGTTCAGTGTTTTTCTAATTGTATTTTCATGAACTTTAAAGGGACATTATAGTCACTCTGACCACTACATCTGATTGAAGTGGTCTGGGTGCAGAATCCCAGTACCATTTAGTAATCAATGCATCTCTATGAGGAAAATTCAGTGTCTCCATGCAGAGCGTGGGGACGCTGAATGGCAGGGCTGCTTACTGTGCAGCCCTGAGCCAGGAAGCCCCTCCATTGGCCATCTAAAGAGTGGCCACTTCGAGGTGTCCCTAGGGGCAATGTAAACACTGCCTATTCTCTGAAAACTGTCTGGAAGAGGAGCGCAGTGCGCTTCCCTCCTGCTGGTCTCACTGACATTGTGCCCCCCAGGGTGGGTGCACAGGGCCTGGAAGGGGGTGTGTAATTTTCAGCAGATTATAACCTTTTTTCGGACGAAATGGGTGAGACCATCACAATCAGCTCACTCTACACACGCGAAATCCCACTAGCAGCCTCCAGACACATGCACAATACGCTTTCCTGGCCCTTTTGTCCTCTGGTATCCCACTTACTGAGAAACCGGAGACAAGTCACAAGCTAACACAGCGTAAGTGTGTCATTAAACTTGCTTGTGATGCGCAGGATATGCAAGAGCATCGAACCAACATGCATACTTTGAGAGGGGGCGTGCTTTCCAACCGGTTATGAAAAAACCCCACCATCTCTAGCCCTGCTCTAACTCACTTAGATTAAAGAATGCACGGGCCAAATTTTATTCCCCATGTCTAAAGTAAAAGGGACACTAGAGGGGACAGGGCCTGGCATCCAAGATGGCCAGATGTGTTTTCAGTAGCTCTCCTCTGCTTGCATTAAATCTCCTACAGTTTTGCTGTTAATGCCACACACAGAAGAAATGTGCTACAGGCAGACAACCTATATACTCATTGCATCTTACCGCACCAGATTCGAAGTGTCCTGCTGGATCTTACACAAGTCACTGGACACTAGAGGTCAATTGCGGGCAGCATATTTCTGTGTTTATATAAAGTCGATTTTATTTTTATATTTGTCTATTCATTCATTTGGTGTGCACAAATGATGTTGTTTTCTCATCTTGCAGGTACATTTATAAAAATTATAGTGGCAGTACTGAACAAGTGGGATGTAACTTCTGCTATGGACAAGAAGCTTCCCTTCAAATTTGAATATATAGGATAGGCCCCGCCTGCTGCCCATATAAACCCTGAACCTAAAAGGAAACACCAGTTATAAAAGGAACCAAACGGAGACCTTATACTGCAAAATTAATTTAATCCATACAAAAAGAGGAGGGAACGGCAGTACTGTCACTATACTAAGAAAAAAGTAATTTACAGTAAGTAAAATTACTGTTTCTCCTCTCGTATAGTGGCAGTACTGAACAAGAGGGCTATAGCAAGATCCTTGTAACAAACAAAGGGTAGGAAATTAGAAGGCCACTGCCTGGAGCACCTTCTGCCCAAAAGTCGCTTCAGAGGATGAGAATATGTCCATGCTAAAATGCTTAATAAAGGTGTGTAATGAAGACCAAGTCTCTGCCTTACAGATGTCTTCTGGCGAAGCTGCAGATCTTTCAGCCCAGAAAGTTTCCATTGCTCTCGTGGAGTGAGCCTTCACTGGAAATCTGTTGGGAACACCTCGGGTTTCATAAGCCAGTTTTATGGCTTCCGTTAGCCACCTAGCAATAGTAGGTCTGGAGGCTTTTCTACCTTTACCAGAGCCTTGAAAAATGACAAAGAGATGATCAGAGTTCCTAAAGCCTTGTGATCTATGAAGATAGATTTCCAACGCTCTTCTAGCATCTAGGAGATGCTACTTTTTTTCAAGCTCCGAAGATTGAGATTGGCAGAAGGAAGGCAGAATAATAGGTTGGCTCACTGATTTCTTTGAAATAACCTTAGGTGAAAAAGGAAGGTATGGGATGCAAGACTACTTTTTCTTGATGGAAGATGGTAAACTCAGAAGCTGCAGAAAGAGCCTGTCTTGATTGTAAGCAGCTTTAGGGAAACATCCTGCAAAGGTTCAAAATGAGGTTCACAAAGAGCCCGAAGGACTAAAGACAAATCCCAGGTAGGAAAAGGCGAAAGCTAATGAGGACGTTTCAGTAGGATTGATTTAAACTATCTGCGTATAAGAATGATAGAAGCTATATCACGCACAAGGAAGTGACTCAATGCTGAAATTTGGATCTTGAGTGTTGAAACACCTAAACCAACTAACAAAAAACATCCTGCAAAAGACAAAATATCAGGGATAGACGAATTGTCAGGATTGAAACCTTTCTGAGCACACCAGTACCTGAACTTCATCCAAATCCTGAGATATATCTTAGAAGTAGATAAACGGACTGATGCCAGAAGAATGTCACTCAAACTGTCTGAAAGCCCTCGCTCACAGAGGATCATCCTTGCAGTAGCCATGCAGTCAGGTGGAACATTTCCACGGTCTCTACCGGAAGATTCACATGCTCTATGAAGTTGTCTGAAATTGGGAGAGCCCAGCGTGAAATCATATGTTCTATTTCGGAGAACCAGCTTCTGTTTGGCCAGAAGGGCAAAATGGTTAGAACCCTTGCTTTTTTCCCCCCATCAGATTTTTTGAATAATCCTTGGAATCAGGGCTATTGGATAGAAAATGTATCCCATGTTGAAGTTCCAGGTGAGAGAGAGGCCATCTAGGAAGTCTGGGAAATCCTGTGCCCGGACAGAAGTGAAGGTGGGGACTTTCCTGTTTTAACTTGTGGCCATAAGGTCGATTTCTTGTAAGCAGAATCGGATTACCAATTCCGAGAACATCTGGGGTTTTAGGGACCAGTCTGCTTGAGACCAATGTTGTCTGCTGAGGTCGCCTGCGATGGTGTTCAGAGACCCTCTGATATGAGTTGTTGAGAGTGAGTTTATCATAGACTTGGCCCAAGACATGATAAGGCAACACAGATCTTGAAGGTATTTTACTTTTGTGCCCCCTTGTGGGTTTAAGTAAGCCACTGTGGTGGCGTTGTCTGACTGAATCCTTATGGCTTGAGTGGCAATAACTGGACTGAAAGATTTCAAAGCATTCGTTACTGCCTTCATCTCTCTGAAGTTGGAGGATGCTTTTGCTTCTTTCAAAGTCAATTCCCCTTGAATGAACCGTGAACCCAGATGGGCGCCCCAACCAGTTCGAGAGGCATCTGTTGTGATGGTAATCCATCTTTTCTGTTCGAATAAAAAGCCTCTGGAAAGGGTGTTTTGTCTTTCCACCAATTTAGTTTTTAGTAGGCGAGAAACGGAATCCAAATCTTCCTTTTGTCTTGACCATTGTGCAAGAATGTTCCATTGTAAAGGTCTTATTTCCGCTTTTGCCCAACCAACTGCTGGGATTGTGGAGATGAGAAGCCCCAGGACACTCATGGCCTATCTGATGTAGCATACATTCTTTTGTAATTTTGAAACGGCCCTGCAAATTCTTCTTTATTTTAACATGGGAAGAAACAGGGGGAGAGAGAGACCCTGAATCCACCAGAAGCCCCTAGAATTCCAGTCTTGCTGAAGGAATAATCTGAGATTTTTGTAAGTTTAAAAGCCAACCGTGATTGTCCAAAACCTTTCTGGTGATCTTGAGGTGTAACCTGAGGAGATGTTCTGATTCTGCTTTTTGGAACCAATCGTCCAGGTAAGGAACTATTGTCACACCTCTTAAGCGTAAGGTTGCTGCTATAGGAGCCAGGATCTTTGTAAAGATGCGAGGGGCTGATGAAAGGCCGAACGGAAGGGCTTTGAACTGAAAATGAAGAATCTTTCTTTTTCCTGTTAGTACTGCAAACCTTAGAAACTTCCAAGAAAATACTGACAATGGAACATGGAGGTAGGCATCCTTTAAATCCAACTTTGCCATGAATTCTCCCTTCTGTAAGATGTCCATCACTGATAAAATATTTTCCATACGGAACCTTTGATAAGAGATACACGCATTAAAATCCTTGAGGTCTAGGATAGGAGGGAAGGATTTATCTGGTTTCTGAACTAAAAACTGGCGAGAGTAAACCCCCTGAAATTCCTGGTATCTGGATACTTTTTCTATAACGTCCTTGTGTAACAGTAGTAGGGTTTCTGATAGGAGTGCCTCTTATTTCTTTCATGATGGATACTTTGAAAGCAGAAAAGATGGTTTTGGTACTGTAGAAAAGCGGATTCTGTATCCTTCTGAACTAATCTTCAGAATCCAATAATTTGAAGTCGTATCTGTCCACATTTGAGAAAAGAACTGAAGACGACCTCCCACTCTTTACTTTTACTCAATACTTTTCCTTTTTGTCCTGTTTATGGAGATCTCTGAATATGGAGTCACTGTTCTGTTTGTGAAATTTCCAAAATCTCCCCTGCTAGTTAAAGGAACGTTGTCCTCTGAACGGATATTTTTTTTATAGTTCTGAGGTCCTGAATTTCTAGAATCCTGAGGCAATGCTTTCTTGTTTTCAGACATCTGTTTTATTATATATTCCAGAGGGGTGCCAAAGAACTTGTTCCTCTCGAAAGGTAGCTCACATAAAGCAGATTTAGAAGCTGAATACGCTGTCCAAGTTCTGAGCCATAAGGCTCTTCTGGCCACCGAGGACAAACCCATTATCCTGGCAGATAATTGTAGCATTTCATCAGAGGCATCTGAAAGAAACTCATTAGAAAATTTCAGAAGAAACAACAGCTGAGCCGGGTCTTTATCGGATTTCCCCATAAGAGAATCTTCTAGGGCTCGAAGCCACATACTCTTGGCTTTAAGCACTGCTGAACCAGAAATACCAGCTCTGAATTGGTAACCAGCAGCCTGAAATATTCTTCTGCTAGGCGTTGCGGCCCGCTTGTCCATGGGATCTTTTAACCCAGAATCCTCACCAATAGGGATCGTGGTTTTCTTTGATAATTGTGCTACTTGAATATCGACTTTTGGAAGGTCTTCCCATTTTTCTTCAGTCTGTAGCTTAAAAAGCAGTTTGAAGTACTTAGAAATAAAAGCATGTCTTTCCGAAATTTTCCACTCTTTTTGTAAAAGTTCCATAATCCTAGGGTGCGTAGGAAAGCCTTTTACCTTACCCTTGGTAGGTTCAGTTTCCTGACCTGTCGATACTTCCTTGATAAGCTTTTTCAATTCATCTGGAGGGAATCCTTCCTCCACACTTGAAGCCAGACTGGAAAACTCCAAAAGGGAAGAAGATGACCATTCCCCCGATGAGAGCTTAGACAGGGTTGGAGATCTTTCTCTCCTACGTTTTTTTTGTCTGTCCTGAATAGTAACAGACCCACTGTCTTTTTTTAATGGTATCTTTAAATTACTCGAGGGTCTGTGATAAATTCTCCTGAAACCAGCACAGGAATGTGGACATTTCGTTTTGCTTGGATTTCTCCAGTAATTCCGTCGAGCATTGATTACAGGTTTTCTTACGACATCCGTCAGGCAGAGGGACTGCACATTCCAAACAACACAAGTGTTTTGATTTGCTCATAGCATTTTTTGGGATAGGAGCTGACATCTTTTCTTTTTCAGCTTTATACGGTGAAGTAGGACTGTACATACTCTCTAGATGTGAAAGAGAAATACTGTGCATCAGAAGGCATGCTACCAAATGCAAGTGTTCAAGGGAGATTTTAATTAAATTCTCAACTCAAACACCTCACCACCGTGCAGAAGGGCTGGTGACACTGAGGCACCCACCCTTGGGGTTAGACAAGTTCCGCACAGTATTTATAGCTAAATAAATTGAATTTAGTGCCAAAATTTAGAACTACCGTTTCGAGCATGCACAGTAGTGCGATTTGGTGTTCAGTGGAACGCAACACCTCCTGGGCGTGCGTTCCACGGCTGTGCGCATGCGTCAGTGTTGTAGGTGGGAGGTCCGCCCGGGACTTCCCAGGATGTGGCCACATAAGCCGGCTTCCAGTCGCGTTCCATAATGCAACTGAACTGAAGTTTTTTCAGCCGCTCAGATCCCACATGGGGAGCTATCGGGCACTCACCTCCCAGATCAGCAGCCTGTGTTGACCGCACCGATCTCTGCCTGGTCCTTTGGAGGAGCTTGTCCGTCCTGTTGTTGGGACAAGAAGAACTGGTGTTTTCTTTGAGGTACAGGGTTTATATGGGCAGCAGGCGGGAGCCTATCCTATATATTCAAATTTGAGGGGGAGCTTCTTGTCCATAGCAGAAGTTACATCCCACTTGTTCAGTACTGCCACTATACGAGAGGAAAAAATATATACGGTTTCAATTTTGGCACCAAAATGTGATCTTGCCGGAGTACAGGAAGTATGTTGTGCTATTGGGAGTGCAACATGCTGTGCTTATTTAGCCATTACCTGGACTGAAAAGTCCAGAATAGCATAAGTGGAATGCACTCCTTGTATGTATTTCACCACAGGAACTAATCTAAGAAAACCACCTGGTGTTAATCACAGAAAATATTTGAGATGTACAACTAGCAAGGATTAAACAAAAAAACAAACAAGTCAGTCACTTGTACATGACATGATTTGATAAAAGGCCCACCCAGATAGCCATCTGCCCTACCCCACTCTCTGCCATCTCCTAAAACATTGAAGATATGGATGCCTGGAGGAAAAGTATTAAGGAAGGGTATTTAACCTTTAAAGTTTGGTTCAGCAAGTGGATACTTATCTACAAGGCTCCACACCTATATGTCAGTTGTCTCTTTTCAAATTATTGTCAGCAATCACTCCACTCAAAACATTTAATATCACAGATTTGTCAATTACATTGCACTATAACCCACCCTCATGTGTACCCTTGCTATCCACACAGGTGGGAGTATAAATTAAGTAATGTGATCAGATGTTTCTCTTGTTCCCCCAAAAGTACCATTTGGAATAGATCTCAAGAGTTACAGTAGTGTCTCTGCAACCATGTAACTGGTCAGGTGGCATTATGACATAATCCAGTTGTAACCAGGTTTTAACTCATAAGAAATATCAGTGGTCTTGCTGCTGTCCTACTTAATCTTATTTACAATTCCGTACACAGGTAGAAGCAGTCTACACTATCCCACCTATTGTGTACAGCAAAATATTACAGCAATTTATTGTAATGGGAATAGTTCCCTCTCCATTAGAGGATTGACATGGTCAGGTAGAGGAAATACATTAAACTGAAGTGTTAAGCTTACTTTAACATCTGCCATGTTTACTCAAATTCTTTTCTTCAATTTTAGGGACTTTTCAATCTAGGATTTTCAAATTCATCAATTCCATGTGTAGAATTGTTCTTTGCTTTTATTAGACTGCATATTTGAAGGGACATGTGTCTCATTCAGAAGCTTGCCTCGCTCTGACTTTTTTCATATTTATCTTCTTTTTCTAATGCTTTTCATACCCACTCCAGGGAGGACACTATTCAGTGTTCTATTGATAGGAATGCAGGAAAAGGTGCATTGGGCATGCCGGACAGATTTACACATGTTCATTTGGAAGATTTACTTCACCTTGCAACATTCTGAGAGGGGGAGAAGCAGGGCCGGATTAACATGGGGGCTGATGGAGCTGCAGCTTCAGGCCCATGTCCATGGAATAGGCCCATTTTTATTTTTTTTTACTACTCTTCACATGCTCTTCCTTAAGTATGCAAACTTAGGAGGGATCTAGGGAAGCAAAACTGTAGACTGGAGTGTATGGAATATTTGCTATGTTTAGGACCAGTTCAGCACAGAGGCAGGTGTTGCAGGAAACAAGTTTGACAAGCAAATGGGATAAAGTTAAGTTAGCAATTTTTTTGTTTTGTTTACCCCTTTTTTGAAGTTGTGGTATTTTTTGTAAATAAAGAATTTTCCCCATCTATCTTTTACATTATATTGACTATGCTGTCTGCATAGTATGCCCATTGTTGGCCAGCCTGCATGATTGGCAGGCAGCCTGACATACATTCATGTCAGGCTGACTTTCTAATTTTCTGTGCAGACACGCCCCCTTTTTGGGCATGTTCGCCCATTTGGGCGGTTCTGATTACATGACTCGAGTCAGTGGCCCACCCTTTTACCCCGCCCACTGACATTCTGCTTCACCGGACACTGCTGTTAGGGGGTATGGATTTACTTGAAAGATTAAAGCGAGAGATTAGCACCCAATGCAGTGGACTCAGGCTATCAATACGTACTTTGCGTGCAATAGGCATTCGATTAAAGATATTCCACAGCAAAATCCCCACTACTATGTTGTCACGCAGGTAAAACACCACTCCTTTTCCATAGGTTTCCTTCTGCTGCGTGGAAGGAGGAGATGATTGAGGTAAGACAGGAGATGGAGTATTTTCTGTCTGAATTATTTCCCCGGTATCACTCTCAGAACGGATGCCTGTGCCTAGATGACAGATGGACAAACAATGCATTGTAAGAGAATATTAGACTTGTGCAAAAATTTTATTTGAACAGTTGATCCAAATCAAATTTCTTTTAAATTCACACCACAATTCTCTTCATCTGGGATTTACCTTTGGAGTCTCATTCATTGAATATGACTTCACAGGTACATTCCGAATGGATTGATTAGTTCAGGTGTGAATTATTTATTACCTTTATTGTTAAAATAAAGGAATTTAAAAAGAGTTCTAACAAGAAAATTATCAATTTCTAGAATGCTTATATAATACTAACAGTAAAATGTGGTGCTCATTCACTCCTCTTCCCCGACTGTAGGTATGGTATGATCAATTGGAGTACAAATGAAGGAGATGCAAGCTTTATGGACTAAATTTAGTTTTACACAGTAAATGAAAGTACAAATGTGCATAGGTGATTTGGGGAGTGAAATGTTTAATATTGATACACACAAGCTTGCACATGAATATCTTGGCTGATCCAAGAATATGAATATTTTATGTCTCAATTAGCAGAAACATCAACTATAATAGATACTTGTCTTGCAATAACTAATAACATTAACACTTGTGAAATGGTGACCATAATATGGAATCATTTGAGATAAATTCAAGAAAATAACTATATATTTTACAAAAACTTAATTTTTAAAATGACAATTTCTATAGGATATGGTCTTTAAACAAATGCTGCATTTCTTGATACATAAAAAAAGGCAGGTGTAGGCGCTCTCTATAATGTGAATAGGCAGCAGTAAATCTACAAGGATTCCCAAACCTTGTGTAAGATAGAGAAATGTGACAAAACAACAGGTGATAAACCGCTCCAAAATTTGGCACGGTTTATCACCAGTTTTGTCACATTTCTTGATACATACCATTGGGAAACAAACAATTAAACGTAAACCAATGTAGCTTAGTAAAAAAGTCAGTTAAGTAAAACAACAAAAATAATTCAAAACATTTAAATCAGATGGGACAATAGCATTCTGTAATATAAGCATGCCAACAGGGCTTGCAAAAGGGCGGTTTCGATAGGCTAAACTTGAAAATGAAAAGCTCACAGCTAAAGAGAGCAAGACCAACACCAAAAGGTGTTTTTTTTTTGTTTTTGTTTTTTAAAGTACATTAATTCCAAAGAGGTTAAGAGTGAAAATGTTGGTCCATTGGAATCTGAGATGGGTGAGTTAATCAAGAAAAAGGGACAGGGCAGGGCAGAAATTAAAAATATTTATTTTTTAGTTTATCTATTGCCTGGATTTGCAAATCCCTGTTACAAAAAAGAGCATGGAAAGAAGCAATTAACATGGGGACTTAAATCCCTATAGACCACAATGGAGTTATTCCCTGCTCACACTAGGGAGACCCAGTTATCTATCCATAACTGGGGCTTCCTCTGTGACCTGGGACTGACAGATGAGCTGTATGCAGTGCTCAAAGCTACACTGTAGTTATATTAAAACTATAGAACTAGGAACACGTTTGCTCACATGCATACATTAATAAGCTTGAGAATGTGCACAATTGACTTGTTTCAGTGCACCAAACAGTGTGCAAATGATGGGCTAATTTGTCTGTGCCTAGCTATGCAAGATCCTAAAATCACTAGTATCAATAATTTTTCAGTCTAGCAATACTTTGTAGCATTCCATTTCTACACTTACAGCAATGCTATTTACTTTTGTATCTGAAGGAGTACGTGTCAAATGGAGTTTGTTACTTACCACTTAACTCAGCTGCACTTTTTGGTGTATCCTTCTCTGTGGCCCGGGTAAACACACCAACAGTTGGCAGTGAACTGTCAACAATACCAATGGCTTCATAGCCAACATCAGGACCAAGATCACTCCTAGAGTAAGGGGGGGTGGGGGGGAAGGGCAGGGGCAATAAAAAAAATTAAATAAAAACGGTCTATACATATACAATGCCATAAAAATAAAAAATATATAGGTAACAAGTTTAAAACAAAGTGCTTTAAAGCCAACTAAAACCAACAAGAAAGTTTGTGGACTCCTCAGCCTGCCTCCTTAAAATGGTAAAATATATTAATGGAAAATTAATATATTCATTTTTCAAGATCACTTTAACTAACAGTTTAGGTGTATTATTACGGTCACTGACTTTCACAGCAATCACAGTCCCTGTCACAAATTAGGATTCTAGAATTAGTCTGAATATTAGGGTTAGAAACATTGTACATGTTAGAATTGATGTTAGCATTAGATTAAGATTTTAATTTCTTGGTGCACTTCATTAGGTTAATTTTTTTTAAGTTAATTTTTTGTGTTTTTTTTTTTTTTTTTTAAATACAAAAATTAAAAGTATAAGAAGCTAGTTTATGCGACAACAGATATGTCACTGGCAAGAAAACCAGATACATGTCAACATTAGGGCATATCCCTAATTTTATCCTAGAACTTAAAAAAAAAAAAAAAAAAAAAAGGTCCGGATTCAGTATATATTGGGGCATTTATGTACTTGTGTCAAGAGGTTTAACACAATTTTTGGAGGGGGGCTTAGAATAGTTAACCTCTTTAGAATGGCCTCTTTTACCCTCTGCGGATCTAAACTGGTTCTTCTGCAATCCACTTTAATTCATTTTTTTTTCTTTTTGGTATACATTTTTTCCAGTGGTTTCTATAGGATTACAAATAGAAAGAACGGAAAACCAATCTGCCAGATTAGTTTGTGGCCACATTGTAAATTATTAATTGGAGGAACACACACAGATAAAGGATTGCATTGCTTTGAATAACTTCTTTGTTATACTGTATTTTCTTATAAATCTTGGTTAGGATGTCATTTGTGGTGTATGTATTTTGGAATTGTAATATTAAATTAAATAGAAAAAGTGTTTATTAAGGGACACTACAGTCACCAGAATAACTGCAGGCTTTTTAATGCAAACACTGCCTTTTTTCATTACTGTCTAGGAACACCTCTAGTAGGAACACTAGAGGTGGTTCCTGGGTCAGTGCACCACTGACGTTCAGCGTCTCCACATTCTGCATTGAGGCACTGAACGTTCCTCATAGAGATGCATTGATACGCAATAGCATCCCAATGCTTTCCTATAGGAAAGAATCAGATTAGCGGAAATCATCAAAAGTGATGTGGGACCAGCCACGAGGAGACCTGTGCAGCACTGAAAAAATGTAAGTAAACTACTGGAGACTGGAAAGATGTTCAAACAAGATGTGTATGATGCAAGATGTCAGTTTTTATTTCCTGCTCTGTAAATTGAACTTTCATTACATACAGTATGCTCCTGCAGTGTCTAGCAAACTATTAGAGCAGGAGATAAGAAATTCTAAATTAAACAGAGTTTGCAATAAAGTGTACACATTAGATGACTCTTTACAGGAAGTGTATTGGAAGGCGGTGTAAGTCACATGTAGGGAGGTGTGACTAGGGCTGTATAAACAAAAAGTGATTTAATTACTTAAAAAAATTTGTTGCTCTAGTCATGACTTGGGCACCCCATAATCTAAATTTGCCCCACCCCTTCTTGTCAAGGCCACACTTCTTCCTGTTTAAGACCAAAACAGACTTTGACAGACACACGTCAGACACAGTTAGGCAGTCTAAAGAGGTCACTGCACTGTGCAGGGAGTTAAGCAGAGAAGACTATGGAGACAAATTCAAACATTGTCTGACCCAAGGTGTATGCAAATGTATGGAGGATCCTATCATACACTAAAGCATGGGTGTCCAACCTTTTGGCTTCCCTGTGCCACATTGAGCTTAGAGGAATTGTCTTGTGCCACACATCAAATATATAATATAGTTAAAGTATATAATTAATAAAACTTTAAAAGCAGTTTTCTTAATTTTGATATTTCAATTTAGTAGATAACTCCCGTATTTGTTTTCCTTATGTGGGATTGCCATATTTAAAGGATACCAAATTAGGGAGCCATCTACTAAACACGTACACATGTATATACATTTGCACACATAACCACAGACCTACACGCACACAATATTACAGACTTGAGAGGTCCACCCAGCCTTCCTCTTGGAGGGCTAAATGGGATCCTTTGTCCCTGGTGGCTAGCAGTTGCTGCTGGGCTGGGATCTCTGTGCTCTTCCTGCACAGCTACCTCATTCGCCCAATAGTGATGCCGCCATATCCCGGCTTCTGGCTCATGACCCGGACAGTAACCAGCCACATTGCCAACGGTTCAGTGCCACATGCTGGCCACGAGTTGGACACCCCTGCACTAAAGGTACGGATGAGTTTTTCCCTCTTATTATTTTTTATTTATTTATTTTAAATATATTTAATTTAACATAGAATATATTTCCTTTCAAAACTTGATGAAAGGATCATTGTATTAAAAAAACAGTGAAGTGACAGTAGCCCTTTAATCTGTAGTGACACTACTAAATATTTTTACATGTGCATAGAAACAGTGTATAAGAATTTTCTTATCACAAATCACTCCACGGTTTAAAGGGGACTTCCAAAATAGTGTCCAGAGTGGCATTATTGCATTGAGTCTTCATTTGTGGCCTTCCTATCACCTATGTTTAACACACCACAATGATTCAACTACAGTTAATTGGCACGAGGAGTCTTTAGGTGAAAGCCTCCCCTCTGTTTTTAATCACAGTTTTATCCAAATTTAGATGGCAATTGCAGATTGCAAAATCTAGCTGTTTTATGTATTTTCTAACACTGATCTAAAAAATGTTTTATCGAAAGGCATTTTAATTTCATAATTAGAAAATTGGCTGCCAGTCAGACAAAAATTTTTTTTTTTTTTTTAAGTGTGACCACTGCACCAATGCCAGAAACACAAAATATATCCTGCTCCCTTACATGGACACAGAGATACATCTTTATTACTAATATAAATTTAGTTTACATTTTTCCCGCATACCCCATTTTTATGCTCTTCTAGTAGTTATGTAAATCATTCTCTAGGATTATGTCCGGTTTCCCAAAAATAATATCCTCTTGTGGTGTACTATAGACAAAATATGTATTGCACGACAATAGATTGAATTGATTATAGTGCTTTGAGTCCCCTGGCACTGTCTCTGCTTTCAGTGTTAAGCCATTTTTGAGCAATTCAATGAAGGTCCCTGGCCACCCACAGCCCAGTCTCAACTGGTGGCATGTAAAGATTATACACTTCTTTCTAGCTAACAATAGCTGTGATGAGCTAAATAGCCAATCATCGTCACCAATTCCTGCTCACGCCAATGTTTGTTCAGTAGCCCAGGCAGCACAGAGAAAATTGAGCATTAAAACGTTAAACCGTTTACTAATGAGTGGACGGACCTTGCCAGGGGACACAAGACACCGTAATCACTTAAATGAGATAAAACAGTTATAGTGCCTACTAACAGTTCTCAGACAAACATTAAAAAGCAAGGAAATTCTGAACTTCAACCCAAATCCCACTCTAGATGTGTTGCATGACAATTACTTACATACATACATGTGATTGGAAAACACAAAAAACATAGAACAAATTAATGTGAAATATGTTTTTTTAAAATACTGTTCAATAAAATTAGTTTGAAAAGAACACGATGTATGAAGTTACCAGAACATGGATTGATGCCAATAAGGTTTAGCAGCTCCGGTCATATTCTCCCCAGCAAGTCTTCCACTTACAACCGCATGATCATGGTGCTCAACTCGCCTGCGGCCAAGTTTAATATCATAGAAACAAGCTGCATCTCCTGCCTGTCAAAAATGCAGAATCCCATCACACCTTTTATTTGGAACAAGACAATAATTGAAATGCGCAAAAAAGGAGACTCACCACCCACACATTGTTGCGAGCCTGGAGTTCCGCATTAACCCTGTATCCCCCGAAGTCACCATCGAGTTCTAAGCCGGCAGATTTTGCCAGTTCCGTGTTGGGTTCTAAACCAACTGCAGCTACTATGTGATCAGTCTGCACCTAGTTTAATCACAGATAAGGCTTAATTCACAATATGTTGTAGGAAGTTGTAATTCAGATTCATATAAATCAACAAATTAAGGAAATGTACAAGACAAGAGAGTGTAATATAAACTTTAATTGTAGTTATATTTAAATAAGAGGATATCAACAAATCCAGTCCTAAATTACCTGTCTTCCATCCTTTAGAGAAATGTTAAGTTTTCCATTCTGATAACTGACAAATTTAACAACAGCATCGGACATGACATTTACACCCTCTGTAAGAGAAAGAGAGAGAAAAAATACAAACCGCAAGTTAAAGGAGAAACACCAAAGCGTGTATAAAAAAATTTAAATAAAATGAAGGGGGCGGAGCATAAACCTTTAACTGAACGGACGCTCCTTTCCTGAGCTCCTGCCAATTTATAATAAATCTGACGTAATCGCTGCAAACAGAGTCCTGCATTTAGTCCAGATTACTCACCTCACCAGCCCAGCAGTACAGGCTGTGTCCAGATGCTCTTCTTGTTCCCGCAAACAGACAGGAAAGTACGCTGCAGAGTTGGAGCCTACCGCACTATCGGCTCCACAAGCCACATCGTACCTCTCGTGCTCACACCGGAGGACACAGGCTTGAGCCCTCACAACGCCAGAGAGAACAGGCTCTGCGATGATACAATGGGACGAAAATCCCAGAAAGCCCAAGCCAGCACGTCCAAAGACTCCCAAGATATAGGAGTTCTGCTACAGCGCCCCGCCAGAGCACGATGCTAGCTCCTGCAGCTCGAACTCTGCCTCCAGAGATCATGGGGAACCTGCAAACCACAAGAAAGCGACCACAGTTCCTGCTGATCCGGACGCTCTGACCCCAGCCACTAAGCTGGACATGAAAAACCTGCTGCTGGAATTAAAGCAGAAGTCAGCAGCTGATATGGACTTAATGCAGTCCAAGCGGTGAGCGCTCGAGTCCAGGCCTCAATAGAGGACATCTCGGATGTACAGCAGGAGGTACAAGGATTAAGGGACACTGTATTGCAGCTACAGGTCTCAGAGAACTGGTGACCCGGCTAGACCTAGCGGATGATCGAAACCGCTGCACAAACAAAGATCAGGGGCATACCAGACACGAACGGCCCAACCGAACTGCCACACTACCTCTGACGCCTTCTCACCACTCTATTACCTCAGACCCTTGCTAAAAGGCTTACTCTAGAAGGCTAGTTCCGCATCAACAAACCCAGGCAAGAGCCAGCGGCAGGACCCCGAGACGTGATAGTCCGATGCCAATCCCGGCCGGATAAAAGCCGAATAATGGCCGCGGTTCGGGGGAAAACCTTGTTTGAATTTGAATCCGCACAGCTAAGCTTCTTTCAGGACTTAACCAAGAACACACTATTATGGAGGAAATACCTTGGCTCGGTAACACACAGTCTCAGAAAAGCTGGGGAGAAATACAGATGGACACTACTGACAGCCCTCACTGTAGAAAAAAAAAATTGCACTACATCTTGCTGAGCATCGCCTACTGACGCTGAAGTCTTTCTCCAAGCTCTGGGACTCTCAACAGGACCTGCAGCACCTGAGATGTCGACCACGACGCATACCTGGGACCCTGCACAAACTGCTCCCTTCATCCCCCGTACCACAGGGAAATCGGGAGCCAACACCTGAACTGTTTCCACCAAGAGAGGCACACATGCCTAAGTATCTCTGCTCAACAATATTCTCACTGTTCTAGATTAGTTTTTGTTGTAGCGGTTAGCCTTTTTTTTTGACACACCACTCAATGGCACACCTGTGCAACTGACACTTACCCATCACCGACAGCTCTCTCAAGTTTCAGGAGATTGACTCATTTTTCGTTAGCACAAACATAGCAGCCCACCGTGGCCCCCTCTGGTTAGGGATCGTAAGCGCATTACCCTGAGTCGTGCAAGTCCCCACCGCACGGACAAACATATCCTACCACATGTTCAGTTGCCTCCACACATCTGGAGCTACCTCTAAGGCAATCCCTAAGCAGCATATACGGCATTAATCTAGCCAAGAAATAAGCACCAGTCCTATGAGATATAGTGGGAACCCAGTTAGTATACGACTCTTTCCCCCAATCAATCCCTACACGCATACGTAGGGGTGGAGAGACAGCCATCAGCAGGACCATTCACATGCTCACTACCCACTTACTTTTACTCAGGCTAAGACATAAACCTGCATCGAATTCACAATATACAGTATAACTGCACCCTGTACTCTACAGCCCATACCAACAGACATCGTAGTGTTGACTTCATGCTATTTGACATGTCTAACCAATAATCTCAGACTAACTGTTAAAGCCACTTAACCATACAGACATGTCTATCACGCATGTACTTACCTGTTCTTTAACACCAAAAACAAAAAAAGAAGAAAAACAGGCTGTAATGTTCTGTTATGATCAGGTGTAGCACACCTATCAGGTCACAATATCATAATGACGGCTTCCTGCTTAGATTAGCTGGTTTGGCTAGTGTTCCTTGTACCGCCTGGGCAGATAATGACCTACCACTCACCCTGTCTAGGCTATATTAAGATGCTAAGTCCATGCTGTATCCCACCCTTATGCTATGTTTTGTTTTATGATTCATTTTCATTTGTACCTAGTGAGAGATATCTTCCCTCTTTAGATTAAGGATTTTAGTTTAATCTTGCTTATTCTCATTAACAAAATGTGCAATGTTTTCGTGGCCACACAAATATTATACTATGCCTGATGCTCAGTTTGCACTAGCGGTCGTGGCAGTGCAAACCTGCTTGTTTAACCTATGCACAAATAAAATAAAGAATTAATAAAAAATAAAAAAAAATTCAAATGTGGGGAATACCTAAAACAAAATGTTTACTATAAATAAATCAAAACACCTCTTAAGAAAATGCCCTTCTATAAAGATAAATATCCTACGAATGTGTGAAATTTAAAACACGCTATCCCCAGATAACAAGCCAAACCAAACCAAAGCGTTTTGACTCCTTACAATTGAGGAAAGTGGGATATTGAGGGGGGACAGGGCACTTCTAGTACCATAACTACAGTGAATTATAGTACTTTGAGTGTTTCTTTAAACTCCTACAGCTTTTTACCATTTGCAGATGCCAAGGACAAGTTCAGAACACAGTTCTCGACGGCTTGCATTGTAATGTGTAAAACACTAACGGACAATGAAGCCCTTCCCCAGGAATGAAAGGGAGAGTACATCAGGAATATAAAAATATTTAAAAAGGAAAGCGGCATGGGTGAGAAGAGAGTACATGAGCAGGAAGAGAAAAGGACCTGAGCAAGGGGAGTGAAAGGACATGAATAGGAGAGGAAAATCCAAGAAGTATGGTAAAGATGGTAAGGTGGGTATGACAAAAGAGAAATGATTAGGAAGAGGAAATAACTTGAAAGTGCAAATATTAAAAGTGATATGGGATGGGATGCATACACGGACAGCCACAACATTAAAACCACACAGTGCCATATATGATTGGTTATTTAAGACTACATGATGAAGGCCTCATGGCCGAAACGTTGTGCCCTTGTTTTGACCTGCACCCTGTGGGTCTTGACTTGTGGATATATTTGGAGGCTAGCGGACATCTGCCACAGAGCTCCTGTGCTACTGATTAGTGTGCAACACTCTACTACTTGTCTGAGTTCTTGAATTTCAGATGATGTAAGCAGGAAAAACGGCAAGCGAAAAGATCTGAATGACTTTGATAAGGGTCAAATACTGATGGCTAGATGACTGGGTCAGAAGAACGCCAAAACAGCAAGTCTTGTGGGGTTTATGGTATGCAATGGTTAGTACCTACCAAAAGTGATAGGAAGGACAATGGGTGAACCGGCATCAGGATCATGGGAGCTTAAGTCTCACATGGTGAGCGTAGGCTAGCCCATCTTGTCTGATCATACAGAAGAACTACTGTAGCTCATATTGCTGAACAACATAATGCTGGCCATGTAAAGAGGTATGAGAACACTTAGTGCCTCACAGTTTGCTGCGTATGGGGCTGTGTAACTGCAGACCTGTCTGTTTGCCATGAGGCCCCCAGTCTACCAACAAAAGTGCCTTGAATAAGGACGAGAGCATTAGAACAGGACAATGGAAGAAGGTAACCTGGTCTACGAATCCCTTTTTCTTTTATATCAGGTGAATGACCGGGTGTGGGAGGGTGCATTGTTTACCTGGGGGAAGAGATAGCAGCAGGATGCATTATGGGAAAAAGGCATGTCGACGGAGACAATGTTATACTGGGAAACATTGGGTCCTTTGGCATTCATGTGGATGTTACTTTGACACTTACCAACTACAGTTAGGTCCAGAAACATTTGGACACTCACATCAGTTTCATAATTTTGGGTCTGTACACCACCTCAATGGATTTGAAATGAAATGGAGTTGTAATATAAGTGCAGACTTTCAGCTTTAAATCAAGGTGTTGAACAAGAAAATTTTCATACATATTCTTATTTCAGGGACTTAAATATATTTTTTTGAAAACACTTGAGAAAGCCTGTTTAGGTGAAACGCGTTAAGTGTATTACTGATAGTTTTTTTTTGTTTTTTTTAACTTTGTTACTGTTTTTATTATAATTTTATATAATTACTTATTTATTGGACCGGTTTCTGCTGCTGTTGGATCCTTGGGCTATATATCCTTGATGGGGATAATACCACCTAAGCATATTGGATTGAGCAAACCATATTTTGCTCTAAAGCATGTGAGTAGCTTTTTTTATCTTTTTATTGTGCCTTGCACTCCATAATAACTGTGTACACAATTGTGGCTTTTATTTTGTTTATTTCGACACTGAACAAAAATTTAAACGCAACACTTGTTTTTGCTCCCATTTTTAAACATTCAATTCATGGGCAGCAGCTCTGGTGGACATTCCTGCAGTCAGCATGCCAATTGCACGCTCCCTCAAAACTTGCAACATCTGTGGCATTGTGCTGTGTGATAAAACTGCACATTTTAGAGTGGCCTTTTATTGTGGCCAGCCTATGGCACACCTGTGCAATAATATTGCTGCCTAATCAGCATCTTGATATGCCACACCTGTGAGTTGGATGGATCTCAGCAAAGGAGATGTGCTCACTAACACAGATATAGACAGATTTGTGATCAATATTTAAGAGAAATAGGCCTTTTGTGTACATAGAAAAAGTCTTAGATCTTTGAGTTCAGCTCATGAAAAATGGGTGCAAAAACAAAAGTATTGTGTTTATAATTTGTTCAGTGTATACACATACCTATGGAGAGACACATAATACACCTATATCCTCGAGTGGGGGATCATACCACTTCACACACTTTTTTTGGAGCCAATCTACATGTGAGGGCACATTTTACATTTATACCTACCCCTGCTTCAAAGCCCAATATACTAAACTATACTATGTTTATCGGTTTTATTTTTATGAGGATACCTTCTTTAACTATGACCACGTGAAGAATCTGCACTGCACTATATCCTTAGGCGGGGATCATTCCGCCCAGGCGCATAAGTTGGAGCTGAATTGAAGCTTCATAAAAGTGTGAGTGCACATTTTTATCCAACATCAGTTTTAATATACTACACTATCAGTTTTTCCTGTTCTTTTTCCTCGTCATTGCATATATCCAAATAAGAACTATTTAGACACTGAACTTACCCAGTTTTAACCGTAAAAGAGAGAGACTCCCTACTTGGTGAGTGAGCCGCCACTGGACTGTAATCATTTTATAAGCGCTGATAAAGGTATGCCTACCTACTGGAGAGTGTTCTTCAATTTGCTGGATGTTGTGAAGGTTTTTTATTTTTCTTTACCATGGAAAGGATCCTATGACCATTCACCAATGTTTTCCGTGGACATCCAAGCCTGTGATGCTGAGCACACCTGTGCATTTTTATTTCTTCACATGTACCAAACTGTTGATATGACCATTCCTATTTTTTTTTTTTGCAGCCTAAGTGTGGCCAGTTTCACTTGCATTGGGAGCTCCTTTGATCACATGTTGGAAGTTCTTGTAAGTTCACAGGAACAGCTTCCAAACGGAATACCACACCTGTAATCAACTCCAAACCTTTTACCTGTTTTACTGATAAAGCAATAATAAAGGAATAGCCCACATCTGTCCATGAAACAGATTTGAGTCAATTGTCCAATTATTTTTGGTCCCTTGAAAAAGAGGGAGCTACATATTAAATACCAAAAATTACTAAACCCTTCCTCCAATTTGTAAGTGAATAAATTCAAATTAAAAGGTGAGAGACTGCACTTTATGCCCACATTCATTATTAAAATTGTAACCTGAATTTATCTTGATAAACAGCCCAATTAACAAAACTTGTGTCAGTATCCAAATATTTCCAGGGCCTAACTTTTCCCTTTAGATTGTTACCAACCATATACACCACTTCATGGCAATAGTATTTCCTGATGATAGTGGACTCTTCCGGCAGGATAATGCTCCCTGCCACAGTGACATGGTCCTTAAATCATTCCGGAGCGATTTTTGCAAAGAGTTTAAAGTGTTTCCTTGGGCCTCCTAATTCAATCCAATTGAGCTTCAGTGGGATATGCTAGAACAACAAATCCGATCCATGGAGGCCTCAATTTTCATTACCTAAAGGATCTGTTGCCAACATCTTAGATCCAGATATCACAGGACACATTTAAGATCTTTTGAAGCAAATGCCTCGATGCATCAGAGCGGTTTTTGACATTTATAAACAGCGCATCTTTTATTGTATTATTGATTTTGTATTTATATGACTGTCCATAGGACCATGTCTGTTATACTGTATGTGACTGCATGGAGTTCGTACGAATGTGTGTATATGTTTGTGTGTTTGACTGTGGGGAAATTATATACTCTGAAAATCGGTTTGAAAAATCTGTAAATTACATATTCAAACATGTATAATCATACAAAAGAAGCAACAGATGAGAATTGATTGATAACTTAAAAAAAAAAAAATTGTCAATTGAGTAAACACACAAACACAACCAAAGAAAACCAGCCAATGCCTACAGACATCATTCAGCAACCACCACACAAAAACCTTTAGCCTAGCCCCACACAACTACATTCAGCAAACTACATGTGTATCACACACACACACAGAGAGGAGCTTTGTGATACATTCATGTATTGTGCACACCACAGTTTATTTTTTTTGTGGAACTCTGGGGACTTAAACACCTTATTGTTGCATGGGTGTATGAGAGGGGCATGGGTATAATGAGAAAACTAGCCAGGTGCTAGCAGAGAGGGTAAATCCAGCTGTGAGAAGAAGTGAAATGAAAGTGGCAGTAAAGGGTTTTAGTGGGAGAGAAGAACAATGCAAAAAGAGGCAATACTGTTAAAGAAGGGGGCAATGATACACAAAGAGGAAAAGAGGGCAAATGTGGTTAGAGAAGGGTACATGGTGAGAGGTAATATGCATGAGAAAAGAAAGTGACATAAGGGAAGATGAGTGGACAAGGGAAGAAGAAGCATGACAAATGATAAAATAAGCATCTAGATCAAGGAGAAAAGTTCTCTCATAATTTTGGCCTTTCAGTTCTTTAGTAGAGAGCTACCCAATTTGGTATACTTATATTTGCCAATCCCACATAAGGAAACCAAATTAGTAACCATCAGTGGCATCATGCTGTGCCCCCCCCTTGGGCCCCCCAAATGCCAGCAACATGTTCTTACATTCTATTCCCTTGGGCTGTAACAGTGTGTTACAGCCCGGGGGAGGGAATGCAGGGCAGAGGAGCTCAGCTAGAACGGTACTGGAGGCTGTCTGTGGCCGGAGGGAGCACTGACAGGCTCACTGGCACAGGCCCCGCCCCCAAACGAAGCCCTGCCTCCCGCACATAAGCCCCGCCATTAAGCAGCAGGCCATGCTGCTGCTGGAAAGGCAAGATGATGGCTATCTGACCTCCAGCAACAGGTAGGCTTGATACGCTCAGGTGTGTGTGTGGACTCAGCAGTCTGTGTCTGTGTGTGGACTCAGCAGTCTTTGTGTGGACCTTTAAATTAAAGGTGAGAGACTGCACTTTATGCCTACATTCAGTATTAAAATTGTAACCTGAATTTATCTTGATAAACAGCCCAAATAACAAAACTTGTGTCAGTGTCCAAATATTTCCGGGCTTAACTTTTCCCTTTAGATTGTTGCCAACCACATACACCACTTCATGGCAATGGTATTTCCTGATGGTGTGTGGACTCAGCAGTCTGTATGGACTCAGCACTGTGTGTGCACAGGCCCCGCCCCCAAATGAAGCCCTGCCTCCCGCACATAAGCCCCGCCCCTGCCATTAAGCAGGGGACCATGCTGCTGCTGGAAAGGCAAGAAAATGGCTGTCTGACCTCCAGCAACAGGTAGGCTTGATATGCTCAGGTGTGTGTGTGTGTGTGTCTGTCTGTCTGCTTGTGTATGGACTCAGCAGTCTGTCTGTGTGTATGGACTGTATCAAGTGAAATGTGTTTGTTTTTTAATAATCCTTGGTGGAAAATAATGAATTCTCCACCATAGATTATAAAAAAACAAAAAAAAACAAAACCACACATTGTGTCAGGGGCGGGGCTTAACATGCGGCAGGGGCGGGGTTAAATGTTCCCCCCTACTTTAGTCCCTGGCCCACCATGTGCCCAAAAGGAATCCTAGAGACGCCACTAGTAACCATCCACTAAACTGCTGAAAAATTAAGAAATGAGCTGCTTCCCTGTGTTTGTTATTTTCATTGCTATATCACATTTCTGGCAATACAGGTGAATGCGGCCCTCCATCTATACACAGACATAACAGGCACTGGTGTGCAAAAAGATGACCCCCGGTTTAAAAAAACCAACCAAAAAAAAAACCCCTGCAGTTAATCAACTGCCCAGACAATCTTACTGGGGCTTAGTTAAAGAGGCGTCCTGTGGTTCCCATAAATGGCAATACCCAGGAAACTCAAAATGCTATGAGGTTTCTCAGGTATGGGTAGAAGCAGAAGAGCAGCTCCCTACCATGTCTGGAATGGGGTATATGTGCTTCAAGAGAGATTATTTATGAACAGCCCTTTTTTTTACGGTATTGAAATTTAAGAGATAAGTTTCATTTACACAAGACAAAGGAAGGACTACTTTAAAACAATAGCGTACATTAAGCAATAGGGCATAATAGTCATAAGAGAAAAATAAGAGGATGAGACACATGACTGGGCAGTTGACTTAAATAGTTATGCATTATTTAGGGACGATGGAAAAAACAGGAGGGCTGGTGGAGTAAGTTTGTATGTCAACCATGAGTTAAAGCCAAATATCAAAGGGACACTATAGTCACCAGAAAAACTACAGCTTTAAAAGCGCTTCAAACTGGGTGTTTTGGCTTCTTTTGGATCAACAGCAAAAGCAGATGTGAGAAAGTTGGTACCTGATGGGCACGTCTCTTTTCAGCCTACGTAACTATACTTTGTCTCATGTAATTGATGATTTTTGGCAATTTTAGCAAAAGACCCACCTGAATTATGAATGATGGCACCTTACTGCACAAGACTGTCCATGAAATTGTACTTACATGCATGTAGCCTTATTGTGCCTTCATATTTTGCACTGTTGGTTTTAAGCACTTTGTAACAAAGTAAGTCTTTGTTTACTTAAGAGTCAGGCATACGTTTAAAATAACGGAAAGTAGAGAATTTGTTGTACTAAACATAACATTTTGAAATATTAATTTGGTTAACAATGTCCCTTATTTTTCTGGGTACTATAGGAATTTTGAAAGAAAATGTCTTCAAATTGACAAACAAATCCTACTTTACATAACAGGCTTACACACTACTGACATCCTGAATCAAAAGGGAGTGTACATACTCAGCCTACTGACTGGCTTGTTTCACTGAAAACATGACGTATACCAAATTTCTGTTAAATGGCTGAGAACATAAATATGGATTTTCCAAATAATTTAAGTATCCAAACAGCTTTAGCTTAATGAAGTAGTTTGGGTTGTGCGAGATCATGCCCCTTCTGGCTCAGTGCTCAATTCACTGCCATTTAGGAGTTAGATCACTTTTGTTTCTGCGTATGCAGCCTTTACATCTCCTTTGACTGTGACTCACAGCTTCCATTTAAAAAAAAAAATAAAAAATAAAAAAACACCTTTAATTTCCAATGTGATCTTACAGCACACTAGGTTTACTTTAGAAATTTGTATTACCTGCTATGTTCACTGAAGTTTAAATCACACACACACACACACACACACACACACACACACACACACAGATCCTGCAGGCACTAAAAGGCTGTAATTTAAATTATAAATTAAACACAAACATACAGTAAGACTAATAAAAGTCAATTTGAACATTAGATCTCTCTACAGGTGGAGCGTGGAGAGACGCTGTGCAAGTCACAGCTGGGGGGGGAGGGGGGTGATTTAACAACTATATAGCATAGACCAGTGCGCCGAGACTGTAGATGCATGATCTATACAGCGCAGCCAGTTCATTAAGCTAAAGTTGTATTGAAGCAGTGCGTCCCTTTAAAAAAAAATTTGATTAACTGTTCCTATACATTGCTGTGACAACATTATTAAAGGTTAACAGACTTAATTCAACAAATATTTCAAATTTTACTTGATAAACCTCACCTCCTCGCACCTTTTCGGTGGTCCAGTGGCTAAGATATTCTGGAAGAACTTTTCCCATGTTACCACTCTCAGGGAACATCTGGATAACTTCAAGACCAGTTTGCCTCCCTGTAATATATGAGTGAAAAAGTTGCTAAAAAGTTTCAGGTGCTGAATTTAAACACATTATGTGCATTGCAATGACCCAGTGGTAATCTTACCTTTCCTTGCCAAAGCGCAAGCCAACTCACTTCCTAGAAACCCGCCCCCAATAATGGTGATTGAGTCAATTGAGGAGGAAAGGTTACTGAGGGAACGAAAATCTGATACCTGCACAGGGGGAAATAAAAACCATTATGGGATGACATTACGTAAAATAGGATTCTCATCCAATTTCACAAATGTAATTACCCTTCTAAATAAGGTGGTTCTCTGCATCACATTCTCTCCAGCACGTTCTATGGATGGGAGGTTTCTAGGAGTTCCTCCTATAAAAAGAATAGCACAACAAACATATGTTTTAAAAAATTAATTTTTTTATTTTTAATTTTTTTTTTTTTAAAGGGCACTAAAACAAAGTTAATAGATTTTGACTTAAAGGGACACTATTGTCACAACAACAACTATAGTTTAATATATATACACCTTTTTGCTGTAAACACTGCCTTTAACCCCTTAAGGACTGGACTGTTTTTGCGATGTTGTACATTTGCGACCAGGAATATTTTTACACTTTTGTGGTGTTTGTGTTTGGCTGTAATTTTCCGCTTTCTCATTTACTGTTCCCATACAAATTATATATTGTTTTTTTCAGGACAAAAGGGGCTTTCTTTACATACCATTATTTATATAATCTCATGTATTTTAATTTAAAAAAAATACAAAAATCTGATGAAAAATTGAAAAAAAATACATGTTTTTTGACTTTTACTTGAAAAATCTTTTACTCATCTACAAAAGCGAATGAAAAAAACTGCTAAATAGATTCAAAATTTTGTCCTGAGTTTAAAAATACCTAGTGTTTACGTGCTTTTTGCATGTTATAGGGCTATAGGTACAAGTAGGATATTGCGGTTTCAAAACATAAATTTTTAAAATTTATCAATAGTGACATTGTAACACTATTATCTGTCATAAATCTCTGAATAACACCCCACATGTACATATTTTTTTTAAAGTAGACAACCCAGGGTATTCAATATGGGGTATGTCCAGTCTTTTTTAGTAGCCACTTAGTCGAAAACACTGGCCAAAGTAAGCATTCATATTTGTTTGTGTGTGAAAAAAGTAAAAAAACTAAATTGAACGCTAATTTTGGCCAGTGTTTGTGACCAAGTGGTTACTAAAAAAGACTGGACATACCCCATTTGCAATACCTTGGGTTGTCTTCTTTTGCAAATGGTATGCCATCATGGGGGTAATTCTCATTCCTGGGCTACCATACGCTCTCAAAGGCAACGTAACCAACCTGGCCATTTTCAATGTAAAAATATTTGACCCATATATTTGACCTTGTAACTTTCAAAAATGCTATAAAACCTTTACATGGGGGGTACTGTTTTACTCGGGAGACATCGCTGAACACAAATATTAGTGTTTAAAAACTGGAAAACGTATCACAACAATATCATCAGTAAAAGTGCTGTTTGTGTGTGAAAAATGCAAAAAAAGTAACTTTCACTGACAATATCATCGCTGTGATATGTTTTACGGTTTTGAATCACTAATATTTGTGATCAGCGAAGTCTCCCGAGTAAAACAGTACCCCCCATATACAGGTTTTAGGGTGTCGTAGAACGTTACAGGGTAAAATACAGTGCTAGCACATTAAATTCTCTGGAATTTCGGCCTGGGTTGGCAGGCAGGTCCCTCAAATTGCAATCAATAAAATTACTGAATTATGTAAAAATATTACATAAATACGCACGTAGAATTTAAATATATATGCATATATATATATTTGAAGTCTACGTGTATATTTATATAATTATTTATGTAATTTTGTATATGGACGTATGTATATTTCTTATTTTTATTTATTTTTATATACATAAATATATATACAAATTCATTCTAAGTGTATTTTGATATAAATATATATATATTAATTTTAAAATACAGTTAGAATAAAATTTCATATAGCTATATAATTTTTTTTACATTTTTTATTATTATTTAAAAAAATTTTTATTTAATTTAAATTACTTATTATTTATATTTTATAATAATATATATATACAATATATATAATTATATATATTATATATATACGTGTGTAATTTAATTATAAGTGTATTTTTATATTAATATAAGTACATATTAATATAAAAATACACTTCACACGACTTTTGTATGTGAAATGTGCTAACTGTAAAATACAGAATCTCAAACTAGTGAACGGACAACAGGTCGACCACGGTAGGAAGGGTGCGACTCAATAACCAAGCCACCATTTGCCCACCCCTCATCCCTATCCTACCTTCCGTACTTTGTACCCCCGACCCACTGCCTACCCCCCCCCCCTGATCCTGGTCATGGAGACCTATTTGTATTCTCACACCTCCTTGGCAAATGTAAGATGAGTACTGTATGCAATATTGTACCCTATCCCCCTCCCTCTTCCTTTTTGTACCCCACCCCATCCTCAACACCAAACGATTGCAAAAGTTGATCTAACCATAGAATCTAGTTGTATACAAACAACATACGCTGTAACCAAAGATGTAATATCTGCATTCCTGCTCAAATTGTTTGACTGTCGCTTTGAGTACATGCCTGTTATACAAAGATTGTAACACAAACTTTAACCCCACTTTTTTTTTCTGTACCCCTTCCCCCAAAAAACAAAATCTTTACAAATAAAGAATTTTCAAAAAAATACACTTAGTATGACATATATATATATATATGATATATAGACATATATTATATAGATATAATATATGTCTATATATCATATATACACATATATAATTATTTTATTTTTTTTAATTAACACTAACTTTATTTTTTTTTCTGATTTTACACAAGCAGGGAGACTGCCTGTCAGCACAGACAGTCCCCCTGCAGGCAGACACATGGACACCTATTGTGACCATGTGATCGCTGTGTTAAGCGATCACATGGCCACAGGGGTCCTAATCTGCCGTGGGGAGACTGTCTGGGCTGCAGGCAGTCTCCCCACAACCGGAGGAACACTGATCGCCGCCGGGGGAACGACGGCGATCAGGTAAGTACCCCCAGACCGTTAGGACGGTTCAGGACCGTCATCGGTCGGCAAGGCAAAAATGCCGATGACGGTCCTGAACCGTCCTCGGTCCTTAAGGGGTTAAAGAGAAAAAAAAACCAAAAAACAAAAAAAAAAACCAGTGTTTACATTGCTCCCTAGTGACACCTTCAGTGGCCACTCCTCAGCCGGCCACTAGAGGTGCTTCTTGGGTCAGTATCTCCATGCTCTGCTGATTTGACCCAGCCCAGCCTCCTTTACGATCTCAACCAATCCAATTTTTTTTTTCCATATGGTAAAGCATTGTTTTGGCTGAGATCATCAATTTTGATAATGCCTGCCGCGGCAGATCGGGAGCGGGGCAAGTGCAAGCGGACCCGCGAGACGCTGGAAATCAGGTAAGTTTTCTTAGCTAAATGGTGGTTTTAACACTATAGGGTCAGGAATACACGTTTAGATTTCTGACCCTATATTGTTTCTTTAATTTGCATGTTTAAATACCGACAATTGCATGAAACGTTTAAGTGCTAAAGAGGTTAAATCTATTTAATTCTCCCCCCAGTGGTTATTTGCCATTTATTATTTTTTTTTCAAATGTGTATGTCAATAAAAGCATTATGTTAAGTTATCCCGATACTCTCTCGGGGGACAAGCAATTTTTGCTTTTTGAATAAGGACAGTTTTTGTAAAAATAAGAAAGCTTGCCAACTTCATAATACCCCCATTGTAATATACATCCTGCCTTATCTTAGTACAGACCAGCTTTAGTACTTAACAGCACTGATCTCTAAGGTGCATCAAGCTAGGATAGCACCTTTTAAATAGACATGTGCAGGGAGAAATTTAGAATTATAACCAGTATTTCAGTTGTAATTGCTTCCTTCTACCCCTCCCCCATCTATCAGTTTAGAGTGTCAGAGAAGGAAGGTTTACATGGAAGAGAGAAGAGATGAGAAGAGAGGAGGCAGCGAGAACTATACTGCCTGGTGATCAACCAGCAATAAGAGGACATGGCGGATCTGTGCATTAATGGGTGTCTGTGAGCACTGATAGGCAGGAGGGTGTGGTCTTTGGTTACCTGTGTGTGTCTGTGGCTATGGGGTGTCCATATATTTACAAATCGGAAATATGCATTTTTTTTTTTAGTATTTGAAACTACATTTGCTTTGGCGTGTGGTACATCTCTTAAACAACACTTTCATAGGACAGTGCTGGGCAGGAGTGGGTCTTTGTGTCAAATTGATTGAAACCGAACCAGGACTAGGAACACAGTTTTATTAGTCCCTGGCCTTATTTTATATCGAAGAGCTGCTCAAATGACCTATTGCATTTCTTCTGAATTCTGCCTGGGTCTGATTTTTGGGTCTGTAATGCAGAGCAGGGCCATTCTACTCTATGTGGTCCTACACTGGATGTACTTTAAGCTACAGAGACAAGAGCATGGGATGCCAGTGTGTCACAGTACTCCTGGTACTATTAACTCTACAGTGAGCTGTAGTGGTTACAATGCTTGGAGTGCTAGTTTATTCTGACACCAAACAAACTTGCAACGTACCTGTGGCAATTAAACACTTTTCATATGAGATGAGAGTACCATCGTCCAGTTTAACCTTGTTCTCTCGTACATCCATGTGTACAACCTGTAATAAAAATTTTTTATGTACAATCATCTTTCCTGCCTTATTGTAACATCCAAAAAGATCAATGCAACTTCCTGAATAATAACAAAATGAAACAAAAGATTATTAATCCTCACCTTCTTTCCAGTGAGAACTGAAACCCCTCCATGTTCAGAAGACATAAGTTCTTCAGGAGACACATAGAAGGAGGATGGCTGGAAGAAAATACTAAGAAAGAAAAGCAGGGATCAACAAAAATTCTATACAGCATGTAATTGTGCAGAATAGCTACATAGCAGTTTTGGTTCCATTGCAAACGTTTTTTTTTTTTTTTCTCCATTGCTTTGAGCAGTCTTCCTATTCCTACCTCCTCTCCTTGCCATTCCACTGTTTGAAGCGCAAGGTTTCTGACACATCAGGATCATCAGAAAACCACAGTTCCTTAGAAAGAGGTGGGCGCATGTAGGGAAGATCAAGCTCATCTGATATTATCAGGACCTGAAAAAAAAATTTTTTTTTAAATTATATTATATATATTTAAAAATAATTTTTAAACATGTTGGTTATACAGATAAGTACATAATTTTCGAAAATAGCAAAAACTCCCTCCTCCCTCTATAACTTAAAAGAAACATTATAGTGTCAGGAACACAAAAATGTATTCCTGACCCTATAGTGTTAAAACCACGATCTAGCATCCTGGACCTCCCTGTGCAGCACTGAACCAGGAAGCACCTCTAGGAGTAATATGAGGAGTGGCCACTGGAGGTGTCACTAAGCTGTAATGTAAACACTGTCTTTTCTCTGAAAAGACTGTTTACTGGAAAAAGCCTGCAAGGACAAAATATACTCACCAGAACAACTACAATAACATGTAGTTGTTCTGGTGACTACAGGGTCTCTTTAAATAGGGTTTTGTTTTTAATTCCAATTAAAATATCCCTCCCCAGGTCTGATTGCGGGCCTGCACTCAGCCAGCGGAACAGTCTGTGAATGGAACACACAAGTGCAGGCATGACATCAAGATAGGGCATGTAAGATAAACACCAGGAGCTTCACCTGGATGTCAGGTAAAAACATATTTCAAATGATCTGAAGTAACCCTTTAATATTTATACTGAGGGGGAAATGGTGGGAGTATTTTGAAAAGAATGAGAAGAGGATCAAGATTAGAAAGCTGTGTAACCTAGAGAGTAGTAATTAAGTGCAGTTTTGATTTTAGTCTTTGCAGTGACCTAAGGCCAGTCAAGAAAATGTTTATGCATGAGTGTGACTGATTAAATGAGGCTGTAAATGTATAAGTAATTGCATATGAAAGACTTGTACACACTTTTATGTGATCTTGTATGTAATGCATATGTTATCAGGCATGTGTAAAATATGCATTTATAGCGTCTGACTACATAAATATCTAATGTGCAATTGAAACAACATATTTATTGTAGGAATATAGATTTCCCCGGATATATACATGGCAGCACTACGTATGGGTATAGCTCCTCCCCTTCTCAAATTGGACTTTTTCTTTCTTTTTCTTCCCCTTTTAGCTTCTTTTCTGGATAGGTGTTCTCTGGGTTTCACGTTCCGGTTTTGGAACGCACGTCAAGTGTGCCCGTCGTCTTTCCAGGACTTCCGTTTTTCGTCACTTCCGGGTTGTTCGGCCCATCGTGTTCCTCACTCCGGTCATGGAACGCCAGAAAGAAATCTACTTTGTCAGCTTATCGCATAAGGGACATCTTCTGTAGCTGGTGTATGGCACATAAAATTTCTCCTTTGTCTCCCGGTATCAGTGACGTCTTTAAATTTTTGCAAGATGGATTTGATAAGGGGCTGAGCTTCAGCTCCTTGAAAGTACAGATTTCAGCTCTTTCTGCTCTGCTAGATCGGAAATTGGCATTTGATCCGGATGTGGGAAGGTTTCTTCAACCCATTCTCAAGCTACGCCCTCCTATAAGGTCTTGCTCCCCTCCTTGGGATTTACCTCTGGTTTTGCAGACCTTGTCTGGTACTCCATTTGAACCCTTAGATAATATTTCTCTGCTAACTAACATTGAAAACTTTTCTTCTGGTTGCACTGACCTCGGGTAGAAGAATTTCAGAGCTTGCAGCTCTTTCCTGCGAATCTCCTTTTTTAATTCTACAGGAAGACAGTTATTCTTCGTACGGTTCCAGCATTCAGACGTAAAGTGGTATCCGCATTTCATATGAATCAGGACATCATCTTGCCAGCCTTTTTCCCTCATCTGAAGAAGAGAGATTGCATGGTTTGGATCTGGTGCGTTGTTTGTCTGTTTACCTGAAATCGTACTTCTCATATAAGAAAATCCGCTAATCTGTTCATTCCTACAGGATACAATAGGGGTCAGGCTGCTTATTCAACTTCTATTGGCCGATTGTTAATCTCAGTCATTAGTCAGGCTTATGCAGCTTCTGGGGTTCCAGTTCCACCAGGTCTTCAAGCTCATTCCACCAGATCATTGGCCTCTTCATGGGCAGCTGCAGCCAACATTTCTCTGGCCCACATTTGTTCAGCAGCAACATGGTCCTCCTTTAACACATTTATTCATCACTATCAGCTGGACGTAGTTCGTTCCTCTACCACAGAATTTGGTAGAAGTGTCCTCTCCGCTGCCTTATAGTTGATTTGTCAATAAAGAGTTGTAATTTGCACTGACTTAGCCGTTTTTTGGTTATTTTTATTTCCCCCTCCCTTGTACCTTTCGGCTTGGGTATAACCCATACGTAGTGCTGCCATGTATATATCCGGGGAAAACAGAAAATTTACACCATACTCACCGATAATTTATTTTCCTGGATATATGCCATGGCAGCACTACAGTCCCACCCTTTTCTAATTTTTGTGGCTTTAAACTAAGACTGAAGGGACATGGGAGAAAGTCTCTTATTAATAAGGAGGTGGTTCCTGTCCAATTGAGAAGGGGAGGAGCTATACCCATACGTAGTGCTGCCATGGCATATATCCGGGAAAAGAAGATATCGGTGAGTATACATACACACACACACATATATATATATATATATATATATACACATATATACACATATATATATATACACACATATATATACACACATATATACACACACATATATACACACACATATATACACACACATATATATATATATATATATATATATATATATATATATATATATAGTGTGTGACTGCATATCTCACTGTATTTATGTAACTTCTTATATAGTTAAAGGACCACTCTAGGCACCCAGACCACTTCAGCTTAATGAAGTGGTCTGGGTGCCAGGTCCCTCTAGGAGTAACCCTTTTTTTTTTTTTTAGCAGTTTCAGAGAAACTGCTAAGTTTATAAATGGGTTAATCTAGCCTCTAAAGCCTCTAGTGGCTGTCTCATTCTCCAAATTCTAGTGGCTGTCTCATTGACAGCCGCTCTTGCGTGTGAAAACTCAACAGTGAGAACATCGTATCCATAGGAAAGCATTGTAAATGCTTTCCTATGAGACCGGCTGAATGCGCGCGCAGCTCCTGCCGCGCATGCGCATTCAGCCGAAGAGGAGGATCAGAGGCGGAGAGGAGGAGGAGAGCTCCCGCCTGGCGCTGGAATAAAGGTAAGTTTAACCCCTTTCCTCGCCATCCAGCCCGGCAGGAGGGGGTCCCTGAGGGTCGGGGCACTCTCAGGGCACTATAGTGCCAGGAAAACGAGTGTGGTTTTCCTGGCACTATAGTGGTCCTTTAAGGTGCATGTGTAACACCCTTTAGAGATTCTGGTTTATGCATGGAGGATGTAAGTGCACCTCTTTGTGATGAGAGTATCTTTGTAGTATAAGAATTCATTTGGTGGTGTATGGAAACATGAAACTACAGACACTTACTCTAGATCCTGGATCTCTTGCACGTATGGATCGAGCAGCGGCAAAAGAGGCTGTGCCTCCACCAATCAGAATGTAAGGAACATGAGTTAACACTGCACTGGTTGCAGATGCCTTCAATTGACCTAAATATTAACAATAGTGAGTAATGTGGTTGATTTCCAACACACAAAATTAAATGAAAATATGAATGCGGAGTCTAAATTTCCACCTACTTGTTTCTATTTCACCTTGCGATTCTGCTTTTTCCCCAGTTTGTGTAGCATCCTCTTTTGATCCTAAGTAAAGAGCAAATGTATTGTCAACTAAAGCTCATCTTAAATTGTGCTCACTTCCCCATTGGATAGTACTTTTTCACTCACCTGTCGTTTTCAAATCTTCATGTTTCCCTAGCAAAGGAGAGATATTATATGTCAAGCATTGGAACATAGATACCACTGGACATTTGTCTCCATCTCCCCACACATACCAGTTGCTGCGATGAACCCAAAGACCAAACATACAAAAGGTGCAATTTGATTACATTGCTATTGTTCTGAAATTCATACACAGTCTTTACCTTCAAAGCTGGTGGACAAAGACACAATTCTTTCCTTAAATCTGTCTCTGTCCTTACGGAGGGTTATATAAACCTGAAATAAAGAATATATTGCATAGTATCCAACACCAATCTTGCCATTGTATTCATTTAAGATGCGACCTACGAGCACACTTACATAGACTCCGGCACCTAGTGCTGTAATTCCAACAACCAGGGCATAAAGCGAGCCATCTCCTTTTGGTTGCGAATAATTAGATGTACCCCCTGAACATCTGAAGGTCTGTTGAGGTGTTAGTAATGAACGATTAAGAATAAATCCTGAAACGAACAATACAATAAAAATAAATCCTCCTCAACGAAAAAAATACATGCAGTATTACTCATCAAGGTATGACATTTGAGTGATTTAAAGGGATTCCATGATACATTTCAAATTTTAGATCCTCCAGATAGGAGGATTCCTCCGGACTGACCTGTGGAATTTTTCCTAGTTCGTCTATTTAGTTCTACAATTTGAAATGCACCTTGAATACTCGAAAATACAGTCTACATTCGAAAGAAAAAAAAAACCTGAAGGACAAGCACATTGAACATAGAAAGGATAGACAAACAAGTAACCCAAAGCCCAGACAATACAAAGGTGTATATCACCAAGGCCAGTGGCAATCTCTCACCCTTCCTGGACGGCAACCTCGGTCTCACTTGATTAAAAAATCTTGCTGCTAACAGCCCTGGGGCAAACATCCTGCGAGCCGCCATGACTGTGACCGCTCTACGCGTGTCAGACTCCCTTCGATTACGTTTTTAGAAGTTGTCAAAGCGCACAGGCGGCCATGTTTGATAAGGGAGCTCGTAAGGGCACTTCTCCCATCTGTAATTGTTGTGAATTGACAAAACACGTGTTCTGTACTAGCTAAAAAAAAAAAAAAGACCCAAATGTAAAAACCAAATGACAGGAATAAACGTGTTTTGAATAGTAGTCGCGGAAGTTATTCCTCGTTAGTGCAGTGACCTCTGCAGGTCAGTTTCCAGTCACAGGGTTGTTCATTATCACGTTGCCCATACGCGCTTTGCAGGGAATTCGATTCACACTTTGTTTTGGATAAAATGTGGCTGCAGAGAAGTGTGCGGCAGTATTCTAGAACCATTCGGCTAAGCTCGGAAGCTATATGGCCACCAGGAGCTCCCCAGTCACAGCCCCATCTTATCACCACGCCGATATTCTACGTGAATGCTGCTCCCCACCTCGGACATGTGTACTCTGTTTTACAAGCCGATGCTCAACATCGATATGCCGCACTTTATGGGGAGAAGACCAGACTGAGCACAGGTATTTACTACAACCTCTTGTTATTCGCTCTAAACTGAGGCAGAGTAGATTTAAATAAAAAAACAAAAAAAAAAATTCTAAATTGTTTTATGCCATACATGGTGGTATTCAAATATTTAAGGCATAACACAAAGTTTAGAATTCTGCAAATTAATGTTGACAGTTTTCAATATAATGCATCTTAAAGGGATACTTGTAGGTACTTTAACAACGTAATTGTTCCTATGGGAAAGCATTGGATTGGCTAAAAATTGGCAATTCTAAAAATGTCATCAAGGAGGCAGGGTCAGCGCACCTGCACGGCTCTGGAAAGAAGGTGAGTTTTAAAGTTTTCATTCCTTTTAAGTTGGCTGAGGGGAGGGGGGGGTAAAGGGAGCTATAGTGCCAGGAATATTATTATTATTATTATTATTATTATTATTATTATTATTATGATATTTATAGAGCGCCGTCAAATTCCCTAGCGCTTTACAATGGGTGGACGAACAGACATGTATTTGTAACCAGACAAGTTGGACACACAGGAACAGAGGGGTTGAGGGCCCTGCTCAATGAGCTTACATGCTAAAGGGAGTGGGGTAAAATGACACAAAGGAGACTGGGTGAACATCTAACGGAGAAGGGAAGCGAGTTCCACAGGAACGGTGCAGCCCTCGAGAAATCTTGAAGGCGAGCATCAGAGGTGGGAGTACGGACAGAAGATAGGCGTAAGTCTTCAGTAGATCGTAAGGGCCTAGACGGGACATACTTGTGTATAAGGGAGGATAGATAGGTGGGAGCAGCATTATGTAGAGATTTGAAAGCAAGAACCAGAATTTTAAATTGAGCTCTATATTTTATAGGAAGCCAATGTAGGGACTGACAGAAGGGTGAGGCATGGGAGGTGCGGGCGGACAGGAAGATGAGCCTCGCCGCCGCATTCATTATAGAGTGTAACGGCGCTAGTTGGGAGCACGTAAGACCACTGTGAAGCGGATTACAGTAGTCAAGGCGAGAAAGGACAGTGGAATGGACCAACTCCTTAGTGGCATCTGGCGTTAAGTAGGGGCGGATGCGCGCAATGTTTTTGAGATGGAAATGACAGGATTTGGTGATAGATTGAACATGAGGCTTGAAGGAGTGGTCGGAGTCAAAGAGAACACCTAGGCAGCGAGCCTGCGTGGTGGAGCTGATGGTAGCACCATTGACTTGGAGGGAGACGGACACAGGAGTAACAACACTTGAGGGAGGAAAGACCAGAATTTCAGTTTTGGTCAAATTTAGTTTAAGGAAGTGGGCAGCCATCCAGTTAGAAACAGCAGAGAGGCAGTCAGAGACACTAGCCAAGAGGGACGGGGAGAGATCAGGAGAGGACAGGTAGATTTGCGTGTCATCTGCATAGAAATGATATTGGAAGCCAAAGGAGCTAATGCGTTTACCAAGGGAGGCAGTATAGATGGAGATTACCAAGGGAGGCAGTATAGATGGAGAATATAGCTTTGTGTTCCTGGCACTATAGTATCCCTTTAATAAGAGAGCTTGGAAGCGCAGTTTCAAGCAATGCCTCCAAGCCCTGTTGGTGTGAGAGCCAGGAACTTCCCCGTTTTCGTACCATAACATACCGTGACTTCCGAGCATTGGATTGGCAATCCGAGCATTGGATCTCACTGACAGCCGCTAGAGGCGCTTCTGTGAAAATTCCAGTGAGAAGACGCTGGACGTCCATAGGAAAGTATTAAGTAATGCTTTCCTATGGGCGCGTGGCTCTTGCCACGCATGTGGAGCTGAGAGGCGGATCGGGGCGGAAGGATCACCAGCACCAAGGGAGTCCGGCGCTGTAGAAAGGTAAGTACTGAAGGGGTTTTAAACGCACGCGCATACACTTGCTAACAGACACACACATTTACTGACCTAGACATACTCAGTTACAGACATACATACACACTCACTTACAAAACATATACTCTCACTGACAAGCACACACTCATGCCAGAGCCGGAGTTACGTCAGATTTTTGGATATGTTGGTCCCCCAGATCGGGGCTATCATGGGATAAGACTTTTGTGGGGATTCCATGTGTTTTGGGGGTACTTAATATCATCAGATTCAATTTCAAACCAATTTTGAGTATTATCATCTTGCTCCCATACTTGGATTAACTCAACCCCAAATTGCATTTATGCTCACCCATACTCTGTTCACACCCACATTACTAACTCTAGGGCAATTTAATGCCATTGCTTGTCCTGATGAACTTTCTGATTCTAAAGGTCTTTAACCTGTTATGACAGCCAACATACACTGTACAATTTCACCACTTACACTTGCCGTTGCCTTTTCAAATACTTCTACAACCACCTGACTAATTCTGGATTACCCCTGAATAATTTTGTGAATTAGAAATGGAAAAAAAATGTATGTCAACTGCAAATATATGCATACAACATACTGTACTTAATAGTATGGATCTGGCTATTTAGTATAAATGTATGGGTGTGTATTGCTCATTCTTGGGTCCTCTACTAGAGTCCTGAGTGTCTGAGAGTTCTGTGTGGTTGGCTGTTTCTAAAACTTTATTCTTGGCTATATTAAGATTTTTGTTTTACAGGAACAGATGAACATGGTATGAAGGTACAGCAGGCTGCAGAGTCACTAGGCAAAGACCCATATACATTCTGTACATCAGTATCTCATCAGTTCCGTGCAGTATTTGATGCTCTTGACATTTCCTACACTGATTTTGTACGCACATCAGAATCTCGTCATGCTCATGCAGTAAACCATGTTTGGCTGCAACTGGAGGAAAAAGGATACATTTACAAGGGAACTTATCATGGCTGGTATTGCACATCTGATGAAGCATTTTTGAGTGATGGACAAACGGCGATGAAAACAGATGACAAAGGAAACCAGATCAGAGTGTCTTTGGAGAGTGGACATCAGGTATGGGCAAAAATGTAGTGCTCAATTCAGTAGAGTAGGAGAATAATAATGCTCAAAACCTCCTAGGCAAAAATTACAAGTCTTGATGATCACGGGGAACTCCAACTATTGCCAAACTCTTCACTAGTGAGGCAGTCGGGCAACAACTTTCCACAGGTTCCCCATGGATGTAAAGTGATCTGTGTGTATCCAAGACGCTTAAAGTATAATTCAGCGCTCCACTTTAGGGAGTCTTTTTAAGTGGACTGGTTTTTTTACCACCCCCTTCTTAATTCCCCATGGAATCTGATCACTTTGGCATCATGCTACAAAGATCTAATGCCAGCTTCTATAGGGGATCTTTGGTGGCACATTGGAACGTCATAATTTAAGGATGAGACATAGAGCAATAGCTTTCCTGAACCTGCCTCTGCATAGAATCGCTGTGATAAGCTGCAGGCAGACTCTGTGTTCAGTGCACACACTGATCAGTTGCAGACAAAGAAACAAGAAAGACAAACAAAATAGATATAAAACTAAAATTAGATGTTGGATAGATTTGAGTGCAGCTAACTGTTTTTTTTGCCTCAGGCAGTAAAATCCTGGCAGCAGACCTGATGGGTACTGTAACGAAGTGCCTGTACCTAGAGCAGTATCTTAAAGTTATAGTGATTTCAGCTGTTTAGAAAAAGTACAAACGATGTACAAAATGTGGGCTTAAAGTGTGTGCATATTTAAATCCAAATTGGGAAAATGGTTTAAGAATTAACAAAAATCGTGTAAGTCAAATTAAAGAGGTTGAAGCCATATTTGGATAGGAAAAGGGTTGTATTAGTTTTCATTGTCAGCACTTTTTATAGGTAGTCTGTTGGCCCCTCCTTTTCAAATGAAATCTCTTGAATGCAAACCATATATACAATGATCAACCAAAATATTAAAACCACTGACATGTGAAGTGAATAACATTAATTATATAATTACAATGATATCTCATTTGACATGTGCCACTTACCTAGAGATTGTTGCAGATCACGTACACCCTATAACAATAGTTTTCCCTGATGGTAGTGGCCTGTTTCAACACGATAATGCACCCTGCCACACTGTATAAATTGTTCAGGAATGGTTTGAGGAATAGGACAAAGAGTTCAAGGTGTTGCCTTGGCCCCCAAATTCTCCAGATCTCAATCTAATTGGAATAACAATTCCATGGATGCCCCACCTCACAACTTGCATGGCTTAAATCATCTTCTGCTAATGGATAGTTCTAGACACCACAGGACACGTTCAGAGGTCTTGTGGAGTCCATACCTCAAGCATCAGCGCTGTTTTGGCAGGAAAGGAGCTGGAAGGCTTAATTGCTTTGTTACTGTCTTTTCTGCTCCTCTCATGACATTTGTTTAATGAGAGGGCTGAACTAGATGGCGGAGAATACATGAATATCACCCATTATCATTATTTGCAATTATATAAATAAATGTAGATTTATTGTTGGACATTTTGGAAATGTTTACTTCAAACATTGTATTACACTTATGCTTATTTCACTTATTTCGCTCATTCCTTGTATAATCAGTTTAACAGTTATTTATTTTTCTCAGGTGCACTGGATGAGTGAGGAGAACTACATGTTTCGTTTGTCCACATTCCGTCCCTTGCTCCTACGTTGGTTGCAGACAGAACCAGTGCGTCCTGCCAATTTTCAACGTATTGTAAGCCAGTGGCTAGAGGATGAACTTCCCGATCTGTCTGTGTCTCGGCAGCGTAGTCGTCTTACTTGGGGTATACCTGTTCCTTCTGATCCATCTCACACCATTTATGTCTGGTTTGATGCTCTAGTTAATTACTTAACTGCTTCTGGATACCCCAATCCACATTTGGCACCCTGGGGCCCCTCTACCCACATCTTGGGTAAGGACATTTTACGTTTTCATGCTGTATACTGGCCAGCATTCCTGCTTGCTGCAGGCCTGACACCACCACGGACATTACTTGTCCATTCTCATTGGACTTGTGGAGGAGTTAAAATGTCCAAAAGTCTGCAGAATGTAGTGGATCCAATAGAATGTGTGAAAAGTTACACAAAAGATGGCCTCCGCTATTTTTTACTGCGCAGTGGTGCCCCAGACCATGACTGTGATTTTAACCATTATACAGTCCGCACATTGCTAAACTCGGAGCTTGCAGATGCCCTAGGAGGACTGTTAAATCGATGTACAGCACACACCATAAATCCCATGCAGCGTTTCCCCTATTACAACCCTGACAGTATACCATCCTCTGTTCATGACCAATTGCAGGATTTATTGAGATCATTGCTGGAGCTGCCAGCAGAAGTGCACCAATGGGTGGAGAAATTTCAAGTGAACAAAGCCTTGGAGGCAATTGATGCCAAAGTACGACAGACTAATGCTTTTTTTCAGTCCCAGGCCCCATGGAAGCTTTACAAAGGAAATAATAAAGAAGTTGCCTGGGCTGAATCTGTACTTTATATCTCACTTGAGGCAATGAGACTTTATGCCACTCTGCTGCAACCTGCAGTTCCTGGTCTTGCTAATGTTATTCTAAATCGTCTTGGGGTTTCCCTTGCCCACAGAACACTGAAAGAAAACCACTTCTTAAATGCTGCCTTAGGAAGGCACTGTTGCTTTCAGGGTCAATCTTTGGGGCCTGACTGTGGACTGCTATTTCCTAGACTAGAAAAAAAAGATGGCGAGGAACAATTTGCAGTCCGCAAAAAAGATTATAGAGAAACACAATTAGTTTAACTTTTTTTTTTTGCACTATGTACTTTGAATTATTTCTTCCTTTTTATTTGCAAATCATCTACATTGATGCTGATATGAATAGAAGATATTTATTACATCTCTGCATTTGTCTATAATAATGATCATTAAGTCATAATTTAAAATATGAAAAAATAGGGACATTGAAAGAACTGTTTTGTTTAATAATAATAATTTGAAATCACATATCTTGGGGAAGGGTGGGGGGGGGGATCTATATTTATTCTGGAATTGCATTACAGGTGTCATCTGTTTTTGGCAAACACAGATAACATATTGTCAGTATAATTTAATTGTTTAAAATCAAAATATTTTTTTCAATTGTTGATGTGGTGATTCTGGACAAACTATATATAGCAAAATGTTGTTAAAAAAACCCCATCATTTTGTTATATATGTCTCCTTAGTAACAGTAGTGCGCACAGATAAAAATATATTACAACTCACTAACCCCATTGTTATCTCAAAAGACAGAGGTCCCCCTTATCCTGTTCGTTCTGGTTCTTGAATCAGTCCTGCAGTGGATCATGGAAAAAACTAAAATCTTTTTGTGAGGTTTCACTGTCTGATAAGAACTACAAGGTCTCTGCTTTTGCCAAAGACTTCCTATTCAGGCTTTCAGACCCACTATGCTCAATACCACACATCTTTACACCAAGGTCTCTAACTTCGAAGCCAACCTGACTAAATGCGAAATCCAAACCTGTTACAACGCACACTTCAACGAGGCTTCAATTTCGTATGGGCTGACACCTGTATTAAATATTTGAGTCTCCCTACCCAACACCCTGACATGCCTTAACTTCCCATCGTTACTTCACTGTATCACAACAATATTTCAACACAGTTCTCCATGCTAGAATCTACGATTGACTCTTTCTTCAGAGTCCCAATTTTCACAACCCCCTGGCATAAATCGGGACACTACCACCATCCAACTATTACTCCCACATTGAGAATGTGGTCACACATGAGGCACAACCAAGACCTCTCTCCTTACCCATCACTGCTATACCCAATATAGCATAATCCTCTGTTTAAACCTTCCCCTGAAAACCATACTTAGTGAGTAGGGTGTCATCCCCCACCCGTAACAGTAATATAAATTACTCAATCACTAGCGACACACGCTTCTCTCCCCTTATATTATCTATTACTCTTTTGTTTAATAAAACAAAACTGTTTTACTAATTCGATGACAATGTGCACCATAAACTTTAGGCACACACTCTCAGTGTTTGTAACTTTACACTCCGTACCAGACATTATAACTATTCTGATACTTGCTTGCGTTTGTCTGCGTGGACTTGATAACTTCTTCGAAGCTTACATGTTCCATGTTACAGGAGGTAGCCTCCACTCACTAGTCTACCCACCACCATTAATTTCCGCACTGCTGTATGCTATCAGACTGGTGATATGCATTGTGAAAGATGACCCATGATCAGGGCCAGGCTACGGCCCCCTGAATGAGCCCTGTCATGTGGAAGACTCTTGATAGCTCCATGTTCCCTATTCTGTTTTGGGTAACCTGCACCTAATTTATGTACTAATGTATTCTGTTTTATGTATACACTACTCGATTTTGTACTATTGTAATACACTGTATGTAAAATTGATATTTACAAAATAAATATATTCGAAACAAAGTTACACCAAGCAAATCGATGAAGCATAGTACTTACTGTTCTAAGAAAGTAACAATATTTATGTTCGGAGGGAGCTTTTGATAAAGATAATACAATGCAATTTTGAGTTGGATTACAAAGTCTCTATGTTGCCTTAGACAACTGGTGCCCATAGGTAGATCCATAGATTTTTTTTTTTAAATTTATTTATTTTTAACTACAGCTTCTATGATGCATTGTCATTCTAAAAGCATTCAAAGCATCATGGGAGTTGTAGTTTTTGGGCAGCCCTGCCTAAGACATAGTTTTGGGTCATTTCAAGTCACTAGGCCTCTTTTTTTATTTGGAGAAGAAATAAAAACCACTTTTAATGACTGGGTCATAAATGCATCCCAACTCTGGCTGTGTGTGTGTGTATATAATTAGAGGAGACTGGTTTGGAACACAAATAATGTTTAGGCAATATGCCCCAAGGGTGTCGATAACAATTAAAATTCCCCCCATAGAGGAACTCGTATAATGGTATTATTATAATGGTATCAAAGCCATTCCAAACCAGTTAGCTGTGCCAAAAATAAGCAGCAAAAGCACTTCTAATACATTTTAATTAACATGGGAAAAACACAGGTGTCGGTCTCAGAATACTAGCCCTATTAACCTTAGCACTGCAAAATTACCTACTAGTACTTACCAGAATCAGCTGCCCACTAAAGGAGCTCTATAATGCCAGGAAAACAAACTTGTTTCCTGGCACTGTAGGGTTATTAGGTTCCCTCGTGGCCCACGGGGTTGAAACCTCTTCAGTCACTTACTTTAACCCAGCTCCCTTGGCGCTGGTGACCTCTGCTCCCCCTGCCGACGTCCGCTCCGGAGTGGTGCCGAATGCGCATGTGGCTTTTCTATGGGTATCTGAACTCGCACTACATGAGTATTTTATTAGGGTTCCACAAAACATCAATTGGAGGTTTTTTTTTTTTTTTTTAATCTAACAAAGTTTAATTTTCAACAACATGAATACAATTCTTAAAGGGACACTAGTCACCAGAACCACTGCAGTTTAATGTAGTGGTTTTATTGTCTACAAGCTGTCCCCATAGGCTTTTCAATGTAAACACTGCCTTTTCAGAGATGCCTCCTAACACCTCTAGTGACAGTCACTCAGACGGCCACTTGAGGTTCTTCCCAGCCAGTGCCACACAATACGCTCAGCGTCTCCATGCTCTATGAGGAGATGCTGATGGCGCCTGGCGTTTTGCTGCACATTAGTCTCCCATTGCTATGGGAAAGCAATGGCTTGGCTAAGATTATAAAGATTGATGATTGCAGCCATGTAAGGCAAGACTGGCACGGCATGGGGAAAAAAAACACCTTTTCTATGCGATCTCTGATCGCATAGAAAAGGTGTTTTTTTCCCCATGCCGTGCCAGTAATCTAAACAGACAAACACCCTGATACTGACATGCGCACACACACACATTTTCTCATACACTCACAAATTACTTTTTTAAAATGTATTATTTAAGTCCACCCAGCATCCCTGCCTTTGTAAAAGCTTGTATACCAAAAAAATGATACTGCACTCAAAAATATCAGATAGAATTCATTACTTCATATAATTAATTTTAGCAAATTTGATAATATATACAAATAAGTCAAACAATATGTTACTCCATGTAACTAAAGTCCCCCAACCACAGATTTGTAAATAATCAATAATGCTGAACTGCATTAATATGTCTTAGAGTCCAAAGTACCATCCAAAAAAGCAAAAAGATGTATCAAAAATAAAAAAAATGCAAAAAAAAGAGTGCCTGTACATAGAACTTTTCTTGTAAAAGCTTGAGTGGATCCATTCCATGGGGTCCAGTGGGGCTGCTGTAATCTTCAAGCTCTGCTCACTTGTGTTCTGCTTAGCGGTGCCGGGGTGACATCATGATGCCAGCATCATTAAACAGCACACGAGAGAGCAGAGCAAGAAGAGCTGGACGGTTACTGCTCCCTCGGCTGTCCAAATCCGCTGAAAGGACTGACAAACACCCAGGCGCCAGGACAAAATTTCTAATTTCCATGGTGACCTGGCGTGTGGGATTTGTAGAGCCCTGTATTATTATTAGCTTTTAGGTATCAACTACACACTATATAGTCATAAGAAGATCAAAGTACACCCACTTTGATGGTTTTACATATTATTATTATTTTATTATTTATATAGCGCCATCAGATTCTGTAGCGCTGTACAATGGGTGGACTAACAGACATGTAATTGTAACCAGACAATTGGATGTACAGGAGCAGAGAGGTGGAGGGCCCTGCTCAATGAGCTTACATTCATAATAACAATCATCTGTTCCTTAGCAGGTCCTAAAATTAGGTAAATACAAGTTCAGGTGAACAACACCTGACATTTTACACCGTGTCATGATTTATCCTCCTCAACACACCCACAAATAGAAACCAAACTAATAGAAAAGAGTGAAGTGCATAAAGTACAATTGGTACCACAAAATGCCTTATTATCAATGGTGTATAACTACACAAACTTGAACTAAAGAAAAAAAAATGAAAGAAATATACAATAATGTAAAATCATGTTTCTTATACAGTTATATACTATTGTATGTTTTGTTTTTTTTAGTTAAAGTTATACACTATTAATGTTAAGGTATTTTTGGTACCATTTGCACTTCACTTAAAATAAGGACTCCACTGTTTTCTATTTGTTAGGTTAATAAATATATTTATGCAAATAAAATAGAAATAAATATATAGAAAATTTAAGAACCCGCATGATGGATAGACTGAAAGACCTGAAGTTAAAATTGTGAAATTGTGCTTCATTAGCATATCCACAAATCCAATTCACATTGACGAATAAACATGTTGAAGGATGACCAAGTTCCAGCTTTCTGCTGAAGCATTAACCACGGTAACCCAGGACGCTACAACTGTTCTAGTTGAATGAGCCCATAATCCTTCAGGTACTGTAATCTGTAGACATATGAAATAGCCATTATAATCCATCTTCTCAAAGTCAGTGCGATGCCTCTTTACCTTTATGGTGTCTAATTGGTAAAGCAAACAATCTAGAACATTTATGAAAAGATTAAGTTAGTCAATATAGCATGGACCACATCCAAGTTGTGCCAAACCTCTTCATTTGGTGAGGAGTTAAAGTTATGTCCTGAGTCAGATGAAATTTGGAAACCACTTTCGATACAAACAAGGTGTAAAAATATTTGCCATATACATTATGATTTCTGAAATTGAATAATAGCTTCATAAATAAATAATATGGGATTTATTATATAACAAATGTATTGCAGGAGATATACTGGTCAGTCATGTTAATATTAAATTAATATTTAAATAAACAAAGGCAAAATCTTGGTAAAAAGCATAAACTAAATTTTACTGAAATTAGTTATTTATATACAGTGAGAGAAAAAGGTATTTGACCCCTGCTGATTTTGAACTTTTGCCCACTGACAAAGAAATGATCAGTCAATAATTCTAATGGTAGGTGTATTTTAACAGTGAGAGACAGAATAACAAGAGAAAAAAAAAATCCAGAAAAACACGTCAAAAAAGTTATAATTGTTTTGCATGTCAATGAGTGAAATAAGTATTTGACCCCTTCAACTTAGTACTTGGTGGCAAAACCCTTGTTGGCAATCACAGAGGTCAGATGTTTTTTGTAGTTGGCCACCAGGTTTGCACACATCTCAGGAGGGATTTTGTCCCACTCCTTTTTGTAGATCCTCTCCAAATCATTAAGGTTTCAAGGCTGACTTTTGACAACTCGAACCTTCAGCTCCCTCCACAGATGTTCTATGGGATTAAGGTCTGAAGACTGGCTAGGCCACTCCAGGCCCTTAATGTGCTTCTTCTTGAGCAACTCCTTTGTTGCCTTGGCTGTGTATTTTGGGTCATTGTCATGCTGGAATATCCATCCACGACCCATTTTTAATGCCTTGGCTGAGGGAAGGAGGTTCTCATCCAAGATTTGACGGTTTACGGCCCCGTCCATCGTCCCTTTGATGCGGTGCAGTTGTCTTGTCCCCTTAGCAGAAAAACACCCCCAAAGCATAATGTTTCCACCTTCATGTTTGAAGGTGTGGATTGTGTTCTTGGGGTCATAGGCAGCATTCCTCCTGGTCCAAACACAGTGAGTTGAGGCCAAAGAGCTTGATTTTGGACTCATCTGACCACAAAACTTTCACCCAGTTCTTCACTGAATCATTCAGATGTTCATTGGCAAACTTCAGATGGGCCTGTACATGTGCTTTCTTGAGCAGAGGGACCTTGCGGGCGCTGCAGGATTTAAGTCCTTCACGGGGTAGTGTGTTACCAATTGTTTTCTTGGTGCCTATGGTCCCAGCTGCCTTGAGAGCATTAACAAGATCCTCCTGTGTAGTTCTGGGATGATTCCTCACTGTTCTCATAATCTTTGAAACTCCACGAGGCGAGATCTTGCATGGAGCACCACACCGAGGGAGACTGACAGTTATTTTGTGTTTCTTCCATTTGCAAATAATCGCACCAACTGTTGTCACCCTTTCACCAAGCTGCTTGGCGATGTTCTTGTAGCCTATTCCAGCCTGATGTAGGTCTACAATCTTGTCCTGACATCCTTGGACAGCTCTTTGGTCCTGGCCATGGTGGAGAGTTTGGAATGGTGTCTTTTATACAGGTAATAAACTGAGATTAGGAGAACTCCCTTTAAGAGAGTGCTCCTAATCTCAACTTGTTACCTGTATAAAAGACACCTGGGAGCCAGAAATCTTGCTGATTGATAGGGGATCAAATACTTATTTTACTCATTACATGCAAATCAATTTATAACTTTTTTGACATGCTTTTTTACTGGATTTATTTTGTTGTTGTTATTCTGTCTCTAACTGTTAAAATACACCTACCAAAATTATAGACTGATCATTTTTTTGTCAGTGGGCAAACGTTCAAAATCAGCAGGGATCAAATACTTTTTCCCCTCACTGTATAAAAAGACAAGAAAAAAAAAACCCTGCATGAAACAAAGCAAATACACTGCTAAAACAATATATAAAGTGAAAAGCTACCTCTCTCTAATTGGTGAGACACAATCTTACACAGGATGAATGGATCAGCATCAGACACAGGACAAAGAGGTGAGTTCCTTGTCGCATGTTCAGAAGATCATGGAAAACTCTAGAGACATCTGGCTTCTTCCTCAATTCCTGATTGCTGCTTTTATAGCGCTCTAAATTAGTGACTGCCCAGTGAGGTCTATCAATCACTTGACCAATAGCCACAGCTAAACCTGTAACCTGTAGGAGGTGACTAGTGTCTTAAGTAAAGGCGAATCCAAGATTATGCCATGCTTTGGAAGGAAATAACTACAAAAACAAGTCTATTCCATCTAAAAGTACATGGCTCATTAGATGTGCAGCAGCCATCTTAACTGATTCAATATCACCTTACTCCATGGACCACCTAGGGGTAAGAGATATTACTGCACATGAATGAGAACATTTAAAATGTGTTATTTGTTTCTAACCAGTACCCTAGGGAACTGGTCTACAGGAGTACTCTACAGTGGAAGGTGGCTCCCACAATAATGTCTGGATTTTACAAATCCTCCTGGCTGACGTTAGAGCCACCAACAGAAGTAACTTCTATGATGGAACAGTCAAAGAAATTGATTGTAATGGTTCAAACTATGTTTTGATCATATCCTGTAGTGCCAGAGGGACTATTTAATTTGTCTCCCACATTTGGAATTGGTGTAGGACCTACTGATATTGGAGTACTGTGAAGTAGTGGTGGGTTTAACACAATATGGCCATATGGTGGAACTGAATCCCTATATTTGTTTTCTTAGATAGGCGATTTTAAGTACAGAGAGGTCAGACATTTGAACATTCTGTATGTTATAGCTAAGGACTGTCTAGAACCGACAGAAGAAAACTTAAAATTATAAAGATTGATAGGGAAATTAAACTTACCTCTTCTTTAGCAGCCCAAGTTACAAAGGCTTGCCAGATCCTATAGTACATAGAGTATGTTGAGCATTTGTGAACCTTTGATAAGATGCTGATTAACGATTCTGGTATACCTAGATTCAATAGAGAACCCCACTCAACCTCCACACCATAAATTGAAGGGAACTAAGGTCTGAATGTAGTAGTGGTTCCTGATCAGTAGATCTTGTAGAATTGTCAGTTCCCTGGAAGTTTCCCACCATATCCGAAGTGCTATAAGTAAACCAAGTTTCCCACCATATCCGTATTGCTATAAGAAAAACATCTCGGTCAATAAGGTTTGATCCCAATCGCCTCTATTTTCTCTTTTTGAATGTTTCTTATGGTTCTAATTATTAGCGATATTGGAGGTAATAAGCAAGCTGAAAATTCCATTGTTCAGACAGAGTATCCTGGCTAAGAGCTTTCTGGCCATAGTCCAAGATAAATTTGTCACTACCTGATTGTTGTTTGATGTTGCAATCAAATCTATTTGTGGCTTAGCCCATAATTTCGTAAATCCTTGAAATATTGGACAGGCAAACTTTCATTCATATTTGTCTATCTCCATCCGACTGAGGGTGAATTCATAAGTTCTTTCTTCCTGGCAGTTGTTCCTGCCACCACGCTCCAGTCTGACGCTGCACGCTCCAGAGCAGCATCCTTATATGTGTGCCGGACCCGGTCATGTGACCAAACACACAGTAATGACCTCAGAGATAAGGGAAGGAAGAAAATCCTCCCACGTGTTGTGGTTAACACTAATTGGAGGTTAGCCAATCAGACACACTCTGTGTAACCTCCCCTTTGCCTCAGTGCCCTGTTGTGGTCTTTGGAGGGAGAGGGGAACTGCAGGATTCTGCAGTGCCAGGAAAACAGGTTTGTTTTCCTGGGACTGGAGACTCCCTTTAAGGCACAATCTTAAAAATCTTTTGCTATAAAAATGTGGAGGTACACATCTTTCAGATTCAAAGAAGCTAGAAAATCCCCCTTTCTAATCAGATGATTTGCTCAATGAATGTTTCCATCCTGAATATTTTCCTTGACATGAATCCGTGTACTCCCTTGACTGAATCTGTGAGGTCCAATATAGGATAAAAAGATTAATCTGGTTTCTTTACGACAAAAAGTCTTGAACAGGGACCTTGGCATTTTTCTTATTTAGGAATTTGTTTTATGACCGGTTTTATTTGAAAATCTGAAACTGATTTTTTGAGAAAATTACTTATATCTGTAGATAAAAATTCGAGCAGAAAAATATGTGAGGAGGAAGACTGACAAATTCAATTTCATAACCATATTGAAAGTGTTTTAGCACCTAAAGATTTTAGTTTTTCCCTGCTTCCCACTAACCTGGTGTGATGGACCGCCTGGCACCCTGAGCCAATCGATGCTCACCGAGGACTCCAAGCACTCCACCAGACATCATCAGCACCGTAGTCCTCACTTCCAGCGTTACAGCTTGGCTGGGGTCGCCGTCCTCCACCCATCCTGGACCCAAGACCAAGATCCAGCTTCCAGTGGGTGAACCTCTCCTACTCCAGAGAGTATAGCAGGAAAATCTCTTATAAGAGCTAGTGATTATAATCCATGGGGAGTATATTGATTTAGCAATCCCCAGAGTAGATACAGCTGTTTCCTCCACACATGAGACGAGGCTCTATGTTGAGGGTAAGCAGGAACTCGTTTAATGGTAGCCACAACTGGACTTATATGCAAGTCCCCATGCAAGGTGCACTCCCCTCTGGACCTGAGAGTAAACCACAGTATAAACAAATACACAATTACATTGACTCTCAGATCCAGGACACTCCCACACATAATAGATTAATCCCTCCTCTGTACCTGGGAGATAATTGAGTCAAGCACTAGACTAAACTCAATTATCTCCAAACACATAACACAGATTTTTATAAAACCCCCAAAATACCTTTAAAAAAATACAAAACCCCCACAAATGTTACATCCCCTGATTGCCCTGATCTGGGTGACCAACATATCCAAAAATCACCCAGATCAGTTCAGGAATTTCCTGGAAGTCATTTATTTGACCGACTGCACGCATGGTCCCACGCCCAAAATATTTCCAGAGAAACAGGGCTTGAGGTCGGTCTAGTTTGGTAGTTTAAAAATGAATAAACCAACAAACATAGTCAATGTTCTTACCCTGGAGCTTGTTCCCCTCATCCAGACGAACGATTCCACTGAACAGTGCCCTTCTAACTTGTATAGAACCGAACGCAGGCGATGATGGAAGTCTGGTGGTGTTCGGGAGTTTCTGTGTCCGATTTTAGTTCCATGAGATTCATGCCCAAACACTGCTGCCTGTGTTCATGCGAACAAGATGGCCGTCACCTTGTGGTTGTCCATAGGAATTGCGGCCACCCAGACGAACAATTAGAACACTGCGGTGAGAACCGTTCCAAGTTGTTAATAGGTGTTAACAAGCTCCCGAGTGGCCCCTGGTTCGTGCGGTTGTTCGGTAGTCGAACGGGACAATGTTAAAATAGGCGGGGAATGCAATCTACAGAACAGAATAGCAAAAAAGGCATGAACAAGGTCTTTTATGAGCCTTTTTGCATGGCCCATAGTCCTGAGGCAGGAGGCTGGCAAACAGGCCCCTCCAAGAACCAGTGGCAAGGTTCCTTTCGTCACACCTGGTGTCAGAAAACTTCTATTAAAATTGGTTGATTTTTGTTTTTCTCCTCAAATATTTGACTGCTGAAACTGGGGTATTTTCTTTTTATTGCAGGGACTTTTTTTAAAAATTTGGCCATAGATTTTCATAAATCATCCAATTTTTTTCTCAAAATGCAAGTCAAAAAGGGCATCTGCTGACCAGGCCTGAATCTAAAATGCTCTCTACCTACAGTAGCAAGCCCTATGTTCCTTTATGCTAGTTAAAGACTTTTGCCAGAAGAATCACAAAGAAATTATAAAGCCAGTTCAATGTTGTGCAAAAGTTTAACGGATCTTCAGATTGTTTTGTTAGTTTAAGCAGTAAGTACTGCAGATAGCAGGTTTATATCTCAAGTTAAAATTAGAATAGGACAGACAATTGTTGGTGTACTGTGACAAAGTATTGGGCTTACACAATATGGCCATATGGTGTAACTGAATCCCCATATTTGTAAAATGTAAACAAAAACAAAAAGTTGTGTTAACGTTGTTCATTAATCTATATTTTGTATATATTTTGGTCTCTGTGGCAGCACCACTACTGAGAAATGCATTCATTTTCCTTATTTCATATATTCCACATGATGCAGACATGATTTACAAACAGCATTTGCAAGAAATACCTTAAAAAATATTAAGGAATTCACAAACTTCCTGTAAACAAAATGGGGATTTTATTTCAGAAGCTTGTTGACAGGCTGATGGATGTAGTAATGCCATACATATCGATGTACAGACAAATTAATGTATTCAGAAAATTGCTCATGTGTGTACATAAAAACACATTTCACTAAACAAAACACTTGAGCTGAAGTTCCAGCTCCAGCAACAGACATTTTAACATGTTTAAGGAGTCAATAAATCCCTAATAATCTACAATTAAAACACCCAGATAGGCTTTTTCCAAAACTGCCAAACTTGCCATGCCAGTCCATCATACTTATGTCAAGTTTTTTTTTTTCCAAAAACAACAAAAAAATTGACCTGTAAGTCCTGGGATTTGTGACTTGACCAACTTTTACATATTTTAATGATCCACAGAATGTTTGATTGACAAAAGATGCATTAAAATGCGACTGAATCTCACCTGCAAGCTAGAGCATTAAACATGTACTATAGTTTATGAATAAGCCAAATAAGCATTATCCTTTGCAAATTGAAATACTAAACTTTAAATAAATTACCAAAATTAAAAATCTAAATTAAATTCTGAAACACAACATTATCAGTCTCTATTTTGTACCAGAGATCAGTGTCTAAACTATACTTAAGTTTTCAAATTTGGAAAATAAAACTGGCAAAATAAATAAGACAGCTGAAAACATTATGCATTTAACAGCCCATAGAGCTGTTCATAGAAAAATATACTTTAAATTAGCATTACTCAAACACAGCATCTGTGCTCTAGTACTTTATTGGTCAGTATAGATTAATACAATCCATCTCCCACCGCCTTACTACAAGCTTTGCAAGACCCATACAACCAACATTCCATATACACCATTCTTACTTACAATTTTCCCAAGATTCATTAAATCTCCACTTTTACCAATGTAGTACTCAAATTAACAATCTATTGTCTCACAATATTCAACCAGCTTCTCCTACTATTCACTATACATTAGCCTCTTTTTCTCCACATTCCAACCTAGTATTCCACGTGTCCCTCCCTATTGCTCATAATTTCAACAAAATCTCACTTGCCTTTCTCTTCCCTTAGCCTAATATTCTATTATCCTCTTTACAACCCATCACTCCATAATTTTCCACCAGCCTCAATACTTTCATCCCCAAATATTCACCATCTCTTCCCCATGCTACCCAATGCTTCAGCCTCATGCTCAACTCCTATGTTACCCCAGTATTTCACCATATATATATTCCACCTCTTTCTAACCCTTAATATCGACTCCCAATATTACCCCAGGGCTTTTCCGAAACATCCTACAATCCTCTTGTACACATTACTGCACAGAAATTCTTACCCCAATACTCACTATATACCACCCGTTTATTTTGTCCATACCAAATATTCCTATATTGTTGTATCAGCTTCTCTTCCTAAACACTGTAACCATCCATTGATATTCCACCATTCTCTCTCTACCCTATACACCGCTCTCAGATATTTCACGTCTCATTTTACTGTCATACTACCACCCAATAAGAACACTGTCTTTCTCCCTACCTGCCAACACAAATCCCCATTACTTTATGAGTTTTTTTCTCTTTATCCAACACACTCTGTTATTTTACGAGCATTTCACTATACACCACTTCCAAAACTACTCACTCTCTCTCCCACACCCAACATAAAGCTAGCAAATCTACACCCTACCACCTTAACACTCTCTCCTACACCTATTATTCACGATTTATACTATCCCAAACCACACAAAATTTTCCACTGGCCTCTCATATGTATTACCACTTACATTCCACCAGACTCTCTTTCCAACACCTCACAAAACATCTTTAAGAATATACCACCTCTTCCTATATATTTTCAAATCATCTCACAATAGTCCACCATTCAATCTCTGTACCATCCATACTCAAACGTCCCTGTGATGTATGAAACCATCCTATTATACACTATGGTAGGAAGGTCAACACTGGTGGGTCCACAGAGCAGGGAGCAGACACAATCTCTTCTACCTTGCTTGTACCAGTGCTTCCTGAGTCTAAGCATCCAGGAGATGATCTGCCATTGTTTTTCCCAGTGCACTGAGTTAAGTTTTCATATTATGGAGCAAACATGCATCTGTACAAGAAACACTGATCCATAGCTTCAAGCTGTGCAGATTGCTTTCACAAGCCAAGTATACATGACAAGCTCCTGTCACTCACTGCTTTGATTAGCCCATTAGTAGTGCATTGGACCTGTAAAGTACAATTTAATAAGGGGAATGTGTGTATATACAATATCATGTTTAGACAAATTCAAAAGAAATATAAATTAAAGAATATTACATAGATTTCTTTTTAACTTTGCTTAACAATATTGAGCACCACATCAATGCAGAAATTTACATCCGGACTGCTTCTAATGCCAACTATCTTTCGATACTAAACTTAAAACATTTGTTATGGTTTATAGCTGTGCATTGGTGTTGTAAGGGAGAGCTGGCCATTTTGTGCTACTTCACTTGCATCATCTTCCAGTAGGCCTGAAACATCTGCATTTGGGATGCTGTCATGGTAACTGCTGAAGCTTATATTGTCTTCTTTCAGTTCAATGGTCCAAAATGGAGCGTTGAGTTTTTGCGTCTGATATTCTCTATACAAATAAACAACTCCCACAAATCCCATTAAAATAACCAATACAATGATAATAACAGTCAAAATGATAACATTGAACTGAGTCCATGATACATCTGCCAGAAAAGTAGTGCTGTTATCAGGAGAGCTAGATCTAGAAAATGTTTGTACAGTTGTTGAAATCAAATCTTTGCTCGATGTAAGGGGTTCCACTTTTGTAACTGCAGCTGATGTATTTATGAATGCATTTCCAAAGTCAGTGGTTGTTACAATTTCTAACAGGAAAAAGAAAAAAAAATATTAGAAATTAAATTATCAATTTAATTACGGAACATATAATTTAAAAATAATTCCGTTCTAGCCTACACAGTATACGGATAGCTTCTAATATTACTTAAAGGGACACTATAGTTACCCAGACCACTTCAGCTCAAGAGGGTGGGGGCCGAGGGAGCCCGGCGCTGGAAAAAGGTAAGCTGCTCAAGGGGTTTTAAAACCTTCAGCGCCACGGGAGGGAGACCCCGAGGGTGGGGGCAAATGAGAAGGTCTTGCATTCGCCCGGTCATTTCACTGCATCCCTTTCTTTTTGTTGTGTGGTTTGGAATGCAGCCTCAGTCTGTAACACCATGTGGTTTACTGCCTTTCATTCTCACACTATTAAACCTCTTGGCACTGAAACCTAACCTAACCCTCTGACTTTGCTACCCAAGCCTCTAGAGTGGGTTGCAGGTACTCTAGAGGCTTGGTGGCAAGGGGTTTTTGCTCTTCCCTTATTGTTATTTCCAACCTTTCCCCTCTTGTCCTAATCTTTCTTTCTCCGCATTTAAAGTACACTCCATCATTCTCTTCAATCCCCTCTCAGCTCGTTTTGTCATCTATCTCCATGATCATTTTTCTGATTGGTTTCCATATGACATTCCTTCTCTCATCTTTGGCAACTCCAACATCCCTAACAACTCAATTGCCTCTAAATTTCCATCACCTTCTTATTTGGCTTTATTTAATTGACTCTATACACACACATCTGGCAATACCCTCACACTTGTCTTTTCCAGGCTCTGTTTCTAACTTCTCTAACACATTCAATCCGTCTGACTATTATCATTTAACCAGCATCGTCAATCTGCCCCTCAGTCAACATCTTAAATCTAGCTCATTTCAGCTTATTCAAAATCTAAGCTCCCTTGATCTGCATGATTTGTCATCCTTTCATGTCCTATCCCTCTCAAACTGCAATTCTGTCCTGCCTTCCGCTCTAAACATAACTTCATCATGTAAAGCTCACTATAAAAGAGCCAGCCACGCCTTCAACCCTTGCATGGCAATCTCACACTCCATCTCCAACGATGTACTTGTACTGCTGAACATTATCGGAGATAGTCTTGCATCACACCTGACTTCTTAAATCAGAAATTCATGTATACAAATACTTTTATACTTCGGCCCTCAACCTTGTCAAGGAAGAGTATTTTACCTCTCTCATCTGCTCCTACTCATGATCCCAAACTCTTTTTTTTTTTTTAAATACCTTTAGTTCCCTTATTCACCCACTGCAGCCCCATCATCAACGATCCTTTATTAGTGATATTGCCTGTCACATTATTGACGAGTTTAATCAAATTAGGAATGCAATTCTCTCTCTTTGAGCCTTCACTCAGCTTCCATTCTCTGCCGTTTTCCATTCTAAACTCATTTCCCATTGTATCTAAGTATGAGGTCTCTAAACGTCTCCAATCCTCTTACCCCACCAAAGCCATCTTTTGACCATACTTATTCTTACCACCATCCCATATTCTCCCCCTTCACTTCTAAGCTACCTGTATTTACCCATCTTACTCACTTTTGCAATACTACCTCCCTTCTACTGAAACTTCTCTCAAGTGACTTATGACAATCGCTGCTAAACTAAAGGCCATCACTATCTTAATTCTGCTCAACCTCACTGCCTCTTGATATTGTTCACTACGGTCTCCTTAAAAACATCCACAAACATGGACTCCGTGACCCTGTTCTTTCTGAATCATTTATTGTCTCCTACTCTGGTACCACATCCTCAACAAAGTCTATTTCAGTTGGTATTCCCCAAGTCCTCTTTTACTCTCCACTTATAGTGCCTCTCTTGGTAACTTTATTAAATTCTTGGATTTCAAGTCCTCTGATCTCTCTCCTGAGAGACAGCGTTTCGGCTCCTGCATGAGTCTTGGTCAATTTTTTAACGAGACTTGACAAATGCTCATGTAGGAGCCGAAACGTTGGCTCCATTTCTGTGTTTTAAACAAAGACTGCCTTTTAAAAAGAAACCATTGGATGTGCCCGGACACTTATATTTAGTACCATTGGATTTCAGTGGGAACTTGGCCCTCCCTGTCTGGAGCACCCTGCTGGAAGTACCCCCTCTGTTAATAGGGACACTATAATCTTTAAAACTACTAACTTAATAAAGCAGTTTGTACGTGTACATCATGCATCTAAAGCTTTTACTGCTAAATTCTCTGCCATTTAGCTGTTAAATCACTTTTGTTTCTATTTATGCAGCCCTAGCCACACCTCCCCGGCTGGGACTGACAACAAATGATTTCATTTTGAATGAAATGTAACTTAACTGTTTATATCTGCTGCTTTGTAAATTCAACTTACATACAGTATGCTCCTGCAGGGTCTAGACAGCTATTAACAGAGCAGGAGATAAGAAATTCTAAAGTAAACAGAATTTGCAATAAAGGAAATGTAGACATAAGATGACTCTTTAAAAAGTGTTTACGAAGGCTGTGTAAGTCACATGCAGGGACGTGTACCTATGGCTGGATTACCAATGTGATTTAACACCTAAATGGCAGACATTGAGCAGTGAAACTTCAGAACCAAAACTGCACCGTCCTCTTTAACTGCACACAAATCCGTAGGCAGAGCAGTCGGCCTCACTCAGTAATTAAAATCTTACTTTCCTCATAGAGATACACTGATTCAATTTATCTCTATGAGGAGATGCTGATTGGCCAGGGGTGTGTTTGGCTTCTGTTGGCTCTGCTTCCTTGACAGCCTTAGCCTTAGGCTTGGATGTTTTTGTTTTTTTAGAAAACCAGAATATTTAAGGATATAATTAATAACAGCTCGTTGATCAAAGTAAAATAAATAAAAATAAATAAATGGATAGACATTATGGAATCCACAAGTATTTTTTTCCCCCCTCTCCTTTTGGGGCATAATTGGATATTGCTTCAAATTAAGGGTTTAAAAAGACATGTTTTACAGGTTTGAACTTAATTGACTGGAGTCTTTTTTCAACCCAGGTTACTAACCAACCCCCATAATGACTTGTCATTGTATTGGAATGACTCTTTTATTTGAACATTTTTCCAATTTTAGCTTTAAAAAAAAAAAACCCACAAACTATATTTCAAACAGTTTTTAGTGAATGAAAATCTTCCAGTCTTTGTTGTCTTATATGTGTTCTCTCAGGACTTTCTATGAAAAAGGCTGTACAGCACCTGCAAACATGAGGAAGAATACTCATATCCAATGAAACAGTTCACCACTCCTAAATTACATATTCCAAAAGCTTGTGTGGGGTGGGAGTTTCTGATATACACACAGCTTTCCCATTAACAATGGAAATTGACAATTTTTCTATTTTTTATAAATATATATTTAACATAAAAGATTACATGTATTAGATCCTGTGTATTATTTAGTTATAAATATCTATTTTCAGTAGCAGGCCTTGTAGATGGAGCAGCTGTCATTAAAGGGACACTAGTGGCCCAAACCAGTTTAGTTTATTAAAGTAGTTATGATGCCATAACAACTTAATCACTATGGAGGTTTCAGGTGGCTTATTTTACAAGCTTAATCTGTTAACTAAACAGTTTAACCCAAACCTTGGAAGACAGCTCTAGCTCGTTCTGCCTAGCTTCTTCCTGTCTTCGGCTGAGGCTTTATACAGTTAGTGTCCATGTCACCCAGTCCAAGGTTTCCTAATAGAAGCCTCAGGCTGATAAAGAAGTAGCTGAGTAAAGTGATGAGGTGCCATCTTACAATGGTGTAATCCGTTACGGTAAGACCACACCCAGGACCTCCTCGCCCCATAAGTTAATTGTGAATAAATTATAATTGTGTCCAGAGGGGTCCTTTAAGTTTGCCCGTTGTAAGACTGACATGATACAGCTTTAAGCACAAACCCTGTCAGTCAGCTAGCATACCAATGAGTTGCATAACCAGCACTAATGACAGAGACAAGGGCAGTATCTAGCCTCTGTGCATAACATGGAAGTTCCCCAACTCCAGTATGGTATGCATACTACGTGATGGGATATGCAACACCCAGCTTATTTATGGTCAAGGCTTTGAAAACAGAGAATTTAAGTGTCAGAAACAGGTTCCTGGTACCATAACCACATCAATAAGATGAAGTTTAAATGGTACCTAGAGTGCCCCTTAAGTCCCCTTGTTGGGTGTAGAGTTTAATCAATCAAAAGCTAAAGAGCAAGTTTGCGTTCATTAGTGAGTGCAACATCTGAAAAATGCACTCAATTTTCACATCTTTACATTATGCAAGGTCTCAGCAGATTAGCAGTGTTTCTGGCTAATGATATCTACCTCCACATAGCAAAGGTAAACAAAAGATTTACTAGTGTGCGTGCAAGTGTTACAAATGTATTTATTATAAAATAATACACACCATGGGATATAATACATGTAATATTTTATTACCAGTGATTATCATAAAAATAAAATGAGAAAGAAGTAGAATATAAAATGTTCCTTTACTATGGGTCAATGTCAGCCATGTAGTATTGCCAAGAGCCCCAGTTGTTTTGAAGAGCTAGGCCTACTACAGACAGCTCTATGGTTAATTTATCCAAATATGCGTTACCAGTGCACTTACATTTAGCATCCCTATAGAAAAGTATAGGAGAACAGATGGCCGTGGGGATTTTTCACTAAAACACAAGTTATTTTGTCTGTTGTATTATTACTGAAGTCCATTATATTTCATCTATACAGTAAGCTAAGAGAATTGCTAGCAAATGAACAGGAAGATAAACCTCATTTAAAAATAGGGCCCTCCTCAACCTGTCAATTCTTCAGCATAGATTCAGCAAAGACCTGAGCAGGAGAACCCACCTACAGCAAGTTTATAGTCAATTACAGCACACTGTTTAGTGAATAAACCCCTTTGTTTATGCTAACCAGGCAAAATGGTGCTGAGCACGTATATAATAGGATGGTGGACAATACAGAAATCTTTTTTTCTTAAATTGTGCTTTTCACTGTATTCATTACATTTTATTTTTTTCATTTTATTTCAAAAGGAGGCCAGTGGGGTTGTGATGCCCCCTTTTAAATCGCAGTATCTGCCTTACACTCACCACCAGTACTGCTCGATGTTGGTTCTTCTGCAAGGCCTGTGTTCTGAGTGAAATTTAATAACTGGGTTACAGAAATTGATTTGCCCCCTGCTCTAGTCAGTGTCTCCGGTGTGGGATTGACAGGTGCCTTTGTGTAATTGGGAATTAATCCTGGGCTCCAGCTGCTGGCCTCAGAAGGCTGGTCCCTGGGGGTGATCGCAGATGTGCTTAATAAAGACTCGGATGTCCGTAGGTCCTCGCTGGATGTACTATTCAAGGCACTTGGTCCGCTTCCATTAGAAGCCGGTACCGGTTCGGGTGTCGGGGTACCAGAGGCTGACAACCAATCCGTGCTCGGTGCTGTCGTCGTCGATGACAATTCTGTGTCATTGGAGCCCCTGCACTCATGGGCCAACAAAGAGGAAACTGCTAAAAATAACGTGAGCCTCGCTCTGAATATCATCCTCTACCTCACGGCCCCAAACCTCCAGCAACCGCATCCAGACTGCCGGACCGCATTTCCTCCACACCGGCAGGGCTCCCCTCGGGCTGGCAATGCAGAGCAATCAGACCACCTGCACCGCAATGACTCCCCCCTCCCCAGCGACAACCCGAAACACGGAGCGCAGCCGGCGGACACGAGCAGCGTGACGTCTCCTCGGCTTTCAGCCCCCTCTTCCCTTCCTCACTACCTTAAACACCGAACAGGTCACCTGCAGTTGACGGACAAAGCGGGCAGCCAATCACGAGCTGCTGTCGTCAACGCCTGCACACTCCTGCGTCCGCCCATTATTTTAGCCCCGCTCTCACCCTCACACAAAACCCCGTGAGAGACTGTACGGTGTGTGAAAGAGAGACGCTCGTAATGCACGTAGAGTGGCTAAAAGAGAGAGATAGAGCTGTTTGAAAAACTACAACACCCAAGATGCTTTGCCAGCCTTATGGCTGACAAGGCATCACAGGAGCTTTAATTCAACAGTCTAGCTGTGGGCAGCCTATCATTTGACAAAATTGACAGGCTGGTTGTTTAGCGTTTTGGAAGATAAAATCAGCAATAAAAAGTTTTCTTGTTTAGTGTAGCGATGTCCTCTACATTATGCGGCGTCTTTATTATACCCCTAGCAATAATGACAGAATTATTCCGTCATGAATGTCCTATGCGAAAGGACCCGTGACTGAATAATTCCGTCACACTAGAGCGCTGCGATCATGGGGTTAAAGGGACACTCCAGGCACCCAGACCACTTCAGCTAATTGAAGTAGTCTGGGTGCTGTGACCCTTTTGCACTTAGTGCTGCAATGTAAACCAAAGGTCCGGAATCCAAACCGACCTTTGGTTGGTTATCTGACGCTGCACGTCCTACCGGACCACCACATCCGATTTTCCACATAGGAAAGCATTGAATAATGCTTTCCTACAGGGAGGTCTAATGCACGTGCACGGCCATTGCCGCGCATGTCCATTAGGCAGGGCCGGATTAAGAGCACAGCGGGCCTGGTGCTGACAATTATGATGGGCCTAATTATGGAATCTTATCGACCAAAAACACTAAAACAATCATACCTCCCAAACGTCATGTATCTGATGGAGATGGTGCTGGAGGGAAACTCATAGGATGCAGCTATAATAAAACACATACCCTATGCTAATTTCTCTCTAATTTATGCTTTCATCTTTCAAGTACATCCATAACCCCTAACAGCAGTGGCCAGTGAAGCAGGAAGTCAATGGGCGGGGTAAAAGGGTGTGCCACTGGCGCGAATCACGTGACAAGACCTGCCAAAAGGGGTGAACATGCCCAAAAAGGGGGCATGTTTGTCCAAAGAATTGGAAGGTCAGTCTGGCATGAATGCATGTCAGGCTGCCTGCCAATCCTGCAGGCTGTCCAACTAAGGGCATACTATGCAGGCAGCACCTTGAGCTTGACATAAATGCATCTAATGATGCGCTCACTCCATTCTTTCTAAGGACTGTCCCCTAGCACTCGCTGGTCCACTTGTCTCCTTACCTTCTTACTAGCAGGCAGAAGTTCCTGGTATAGTCTGAGACAGAGAAAAGGTGTCTGTAGTGAGTGTAGAAGAAAGGGGACATGCCACAGTGTTAGAGAGACCAACGTCTGCATTACCTAAACTAACTTTAATGTCAGCCAGTGCACACAAGTTTTGTTCCCATACATGCCTCTTAAGCTTCCAAACTTAAAGGGACACTATAGTCACCAGAACAACTACAGATATTGTATTTGTTCTGGTAAGTAGAATCATTCCATTCAGGCTTTTTGCAGTAAACACTGTCTTTTCAGAGAAAATAACTCCACTGGCCGCTCCTTAGATGGCTGCTAGAGGTGCTTCCTGGGGCAGTACTGCCTAGTGTGCAGCACTGCCATTCAGTGTCTCCACCCTCTGCATGCAGACACTGAACTTTCCACATAGAGATGCATTGATTCAATTTATCTTTATGAGGAAATGCTGATTGGCCAGGGCTATGTTGGACTTGTGCTGGCTCTGCCTAGTTGACAGTCTCAGCCAATCCTATGGGGAAGTATTGTAATTTGCTCAGACCACCACTTCTGAGCCAGCAACTGCAGAATTGAATACAAGTAATATTTTACTATATTTAGGGAGGGAAGAAGGGGCCAGGGTGGTGGTTTTAACATAATAGGGTAAGAAATACATGATTGTGTTCCTGACATTATAGTGCTCCTTTAACCAAGAGTATGTGAAGAGTAGTTAAGGTTGCCACCTTTCTTGGAAAAAAATACCAGCCTTAATCATTTGTATAATTAATTAGTTAAGGGTGTAAATCACAAGGAGTGACATTAGAGAAAAGTCTGTAAAATCACCAACAAACTATTTACTGTTTGATTCTGCTGTATAGATGGATTGCTCCCAGTGTCTCCCTGTCTCCCAGTGTCTCAGTCTCGCAAGTCACCCAGTGTCTCAGTGTCCCTATGTATCACAGTGTCAGTGTCCCCATGTCACCCAGTCCCCTAGTCTCCCAGTGTCTGTGTCCCCATTTCTCCCAGTGTCCCAATGTCTCAGTGTGTCCCCATGTCACTATGTCACTAGGATACTGGGGACACTGAGAGACATGGGGACACTGAGACATGGGGGCACTGAGACATTTAAGGAAACTGGGAGGCATGGGGACACTGAAAGATTTGGGGACACTAAGACACTAGGGACACAGACATGGGAACACAGACACTGGGAGACTAGGGGACACTGGCTGGGAGACAGACACTTGGGGACACTGGGAGAAATGGGGACAGCTGTGGACATAGACATGTGGACACTGGGACATTTGGGACACTGGGAGACATGGGGACACCAGGCACACTGAGACACTAAGAACACAGGCACTGGGAGACATGGAGACACTGAAACATTTGGGAACACTAAGACACAGACACTGGGAGACTAGGGGACACTGGGAGACTAGGGGACACTGGCTGGGAGACAGATACTTAGGGAGACATGGGGACAGTTGTGGACATAGGGACACATGGGGAAACTAGGCTCACTGAGAGACATGGGACACAGACACTGGGAGACTTGGACACTGAGACACTAGGGACACTGGCTGGGGGACATAGTGTCTCAGTGTCCCAATGCCTCCCAATGTCCCTATGTCTCCCAGCGTCCCCATGTGTCTCAGCATCCCCATGTGTCCCCTAGTGTCTGTGTCCCTAGGTCTCACAGTGTCTGTGTCCCCATGTGTCTCAGTGTCCCCTAGTGTCTGTGTCCCCATGTGTCTCAGTGTCCCCTAGTGTCTCAGTGTCCCCATGTTTTGCAGTGTCCCCAAGTGTCTCAGTGTTCCCAGGTCTCCCAGTGTCTGTGTCCTAGTGTCTCAGTGTCCCCTAGTGTATGTGTCATCATGTGTCCCCTAGTGTCTGTGTCCCCTAGTGTCTCAGTGTCCCCATGTGTCCCCTAGTGTCTCAGTGTCCCCATGTGTCCCTGCTGCCTTTCCCCCCATCCCTCACTTACCTGAGCTGTACAGCTGCTGTCTGGACTCTCTGTGCTGTGTAGCTGCTCCCCCGCAGATCAGTGAGTAGTAGAGAGAGGCAGGGATATTCTGTAACTTCCTATCCCTGCCTCTCTCCACACACAGTGACCCTTACTGGCCGGTGCTGGTATTGCAGAGTAATTTCCATTTATTCTGAGAAAATTACCTGCATTTGTATTGCCGGTATTACTGCAATACCGACACGGCTTGGCAGCCTCAAATACCATCTGTGCCATTAAAATACCAGTCAGGTGGCAAACCTAAGAGTAGTGTGTAAAAAAAATAAAAAATAATAATAATAATTATTATTTTTTTAAATGGGTCTATTCCATGGGCCTGGGCCTGGGCCTGGAGCTGCAGCTGCAGCTCCATCAGCCCCTATGTTAATCCGGCCCTGCCATTAGGTCTCCCCCGCCGGTTGATGTTGGCGGGGGAGGAGCAAAAATATCAGGCTAACCCTGATAACCAGAAACAGTGGCTGACACTTGAAAAGTCTCTCTTCCAACTACCTATAAAGAGTAAGACAATCCCATGGCACAAATCAGGTAGCCCCTTCCTTTCACATCTTCACTATACACACCTGACTGTCATGCCTACTTTAAGACTCTGGTCTTCTGTTAGGAAATCCCCAGACCTTTCCCCTCACCCGTCTCCCCTATATCCATTGACTCATAACTCACAATTTCCACCGGGTAGGTCAGCCAGCTCCTACAAAGCCTTTTTTGACAAAAACTACCTTAACTTAGGCTCAACAAGGTATTAAACCACTAGCTGTCCTCTTACCTAATACGTCTACCTCAATTTTACAAAACTTCTGCTACACCCAATTAACATACTTCCTTCATTCAAAACAGATTTTAAAAGCTATACAGAAACTTACAACCTTCAAATCACATTGTATGACTCATGATGTGAAATCTAAACACCTTTCAGTTTTTCTCTAATTTAGTTCAAAAACAACTCCGCAACACAGTACCCAATTTCATTACATCATGGACCCAGGACCTTAACATTTTGTATGACTCCAGAACAATGTAAACTTATTTTCTTTAATGTATATAAATCAACTATCCGCAATAATGTCCAAGAAGGTAATTACAAAAGACTAACAAGATCTCACTACTCTCCAACACATATCCATTGTTTCTTCAATGTTCCACTCCTTGAACACCTAGTTATGTCTTACATTGCTACTCGTAATTCTTGTCAAAGATAAAAAAAAAAAAAAAAAGTTACAGTAGGATAAATCACAGAAACACAAACAATTCCCCCTGGAATTGCTAAATAAATAAGCACCGCACCATATTTAAATACTTCCCTGTTTTTAATGTAACATCAATTGTATGGCACCCACACTCTGCATACTAGATGTGTGAAATGTTATTGCTGTCTATGTAGGACAATGCAGACACCAACCAAAGCTGTAAAATAAGTGCAGGTATTACTAAAAAAAAATCTGAGGTATGGGAAAAAAAAAAATAGAAAAAAGGTGTCCCGTAGTATCTGGTACATTAAGAACTTTTTTTCCCATTATTTTGTAATTTTTTTAAAAATACTTTATAATTTTCATGGTATATTTTTACATTTTTTTTTTAGTTATAGAAACTTACTAAAATATTTTATATATATTTTCTATGATAGCATTTTATTTATCTTTAGGGTGCTCTCAGTGATTGTGAATTTGTTACCTACTGCTGTTTGCTAATAATTGATTTGTATATGTTTGCCAAGTCTATTGAACTTATAGAGGACTTTTAACCCACAAATATTCCCTATTTCAGTATGCTGCCAGGTATCTGTGGAGTCAGGTATTCTGACCAAATCAGGCCACAAATGGGTCTGAATTGGTCAGGATTTCACCTGGTTTGAAGGCAAGCCAAATTACTGTAATTCAGACTGAATCAATTAATTCCTAGCCCAGAGGATACAAATCAAGGCCTGAATTTAAAATAAATCTGAACTTTAAAAAAATCTTTTTTAGCAGGGCTAACAGCCAGCAGGCAATTAGTTAAAAAATAAATAAAACCTTTGACAAAACAAGGGTTAATCATTTGGCAGCTGGCCAGCACTTGCTAACCAGTCATAGAAACATAGAAACATAGAATGTGACGGCAGATAAGAACCATTCGGCCCATCTAGTCTGCCCAATTTTCTAAATACTTTCATTAGTCCCTAGCCTTATCTTATAGATAGGATAGCCTTATGCCTATCCCACGCATGCTTAAACTCCTTTACTGTGTTAACCTCTACCACTTCAGCTGGAAGGCTATTCCATGCATCCACTACCCTCTCAGTAAAGTAATACTTCCTGATATTATTTTTAAACCTTTGTCCCTCTAATTTAAGACTATGTCCTCTTGTTGTGGTAGTTTTTCTTCTTTTAAATATAGTCTCCTCCTTTACTGTGTTGATTCCCTTTATGTATTTAAATGTTTCTATCATATCCCCCCTGTCTCGTCTTTCCTCCAAGCTATACATGTTAAGATCCTTAACCTTTCCTGGTAAGTTTTATCCCGCAATCCATGAACCAGTTTAGTAGCCCTTCTCTGAACCCTCTCTAAGGTATCAATATCCTTCTGAAGATACGGTCTCCAGTACTGTGTACAATACTCCAAGTGAGGTCTCACCAGTGTTCTGTACAATGGCATGAGCACTTCCCTCTTTCTACTGCTAATACCTCTCCCTATACAACCAAGCATTCTGCTAGCATTTCCTGCTGCTCTATTACATTGTCTGCCTACCTTTAAGTCATCAGAAATAATCACCCCTAAATCCCTTTCCTCATATGTTGAGGTTAGGACTCTATCAAATATTCTGTACTCTGCCCTTGGGTTTTTACGTCCATGATGCATTATCTTGCACTTATCCACATTAAATGTCAGTTGCCACAATTCTGACCATTTTTCTAGTTTACCTAAATCATTTTCCATTTGGCTTATCCCTCCTGGAACATCAACCCTGTTACATATCTTAGTATCATCAGCAAAAAGACATACCTTACCATCAAGACCTTCTGCAATATCACTAATAAAAATATTAAAGAGAATGGGTCCAAGTACAGATCCCTGAGGTACCCCACTGGTGACAAGTCCAAGCTTCGAATATATTCCATTAACTACAACCCTCTGTTGCCTGTCACTCAGCCACTGCCTTACCCATTCAACAATATTGGAATCCAAACTTAAAGATTGCAGTTTATTGATAAGCCTTCTATGTGCAACAGTGTCAAAAGCCTTACTGAAATCTAGGTAAGCAATGTCTACTGCACCACCCTGATCTATAATTTTAGTTACCCAATCAAAAAAATCAATAAGATTAGTTTGACATGATCTCCCTGAAGTAAACCCATGTTGTCTCTGATCTTGAAATCCATGTGTTTTTAGATGTTCATCGATCCTATCCTTTAACATGGTTTCCATCACTTTCCCCACTACTGAAGTAAGGCTTACTGGCCTATAGTTGACAGACTCCTCCCTATTACCTTTCTTGTAAATGGGCACACCATTCGCTAACTTCCAATCTTCTGGGACTACTCCTGTTAACAATGATTGGTTAAATAAATCTGTTAATGGTTTTGCTAGTACACCACTAAGCTCTTTTAATAGCTTTGGGTGTATTCCATCAAGTCCCATTGACTTATTTGTCTTTACTTTTGACAGTTGAAATAGAACCTCTTCCTCTGTAAACTCACGTGTAATAAATGACTCATTTATCCTTTTTCTCAACTGAGGTCCCTTTCCTTCATTTTCATCTGTAAATACAGAACAAAATATTCATTGAGGCAGTCAGCTAGACCTTTATCCTCTTCTACATACCTTCCTTCTTTTGTTTTTAATCTAACTAATCCTTGTTTTACTTTTCTTTTCTCATTTATGTATCTAAAAAATGTTTTATCCCCCTTTTTTACTGACTGTGCTATTTTCTCTTCTGTGTGTGATTTGGAAGCTCTTATAACTTGCTTAGCCTCTTTCTGCCTATTCTTATAGATCATTTTGTCTTCCTCACTCTGGGTTTTTTTATAATTCCTAAATGCTAACTTTTTGTTTTTAAATATTTTGGCCACATCTGCAGAGTACCACAGTGGTTTCTTGAATTTTTTGCTTTTACTGACAAGCCTAATGCAATTTTCTGTTGCCTTCAATAGTGCAACTTTTAAATAATTCCATTTCTCTTGGACTCCATTTAAATTGCTCCAGTCTGATAATGGCTCCTCTACCCATATTCTAATTTTAGAAAAGTCTGCTTTTCTAAAGTCTAAAACTTTTGTTTTTGTGTGGTGTGACTCAGTCACTGTTCTTATATTAAACCACACTGACTGATGATCACTGGATCCTAAACTTTCACCTACAGTAATATCTGATACCAAATCTCCATTTGTTAACACTAAATCTAGTATGGCCTCTTTACGAGTTGGCTCCTCAACAACTTGTTTTAGAGACAATCCCAGTAGGGAGTTTAGAATATGTGTGCTCACGACGTTAAAAAAAATTATAATAAATTATTAAATAAAAATCCTATGGGATAATAAGATTCTCATATTACTATAATGGAAGTTTTTCTTTCCTCCAATTGCCTTCACTTGGCATGATGGGCATGTTTGAAAATGTTTAAATCTAGTGACTGGGCAGTAATTGCTGCCCAGTTGCTAGAAAGGGCCCCTGCCAATGAAGATAAGGCATGTAAAATAACAGGGGACTTTTAAAAAAAGTAATCGGTGGGACAGTGGGTGGGGGTTATTCTAATATTCACGGAAGAGGACCTAGTATCCCCCTCACTTATCACCCCATTATCAAGTAATTAATATTCAGAATGGAAACATAGTGTCCTGCCTGAATCCCCCAAATAGCTAGAGGTCCCCAATCCCCTAATTACCCCCGAATGAAAATAAATAACCATGCCTACCCTTCTCACCTGAAGGAGGTGGGGCAATACATTTAATACCTGTGGGGGGAAAAGGATACATACCTTAAAAAAATCTTCTTCTTTCTTCTAATTCTACTGTTCTTCAGGCTCCTAAAAAGACCAAATAAAAATCCATAATTCCCACACAACTAATGGAAAAAAAAAAGCTGGGAATAAAATTAAAATATGCACCACAAAGAAAATTAATCCATCTTCACAAATTCCAAATCTGTATTCTTAACACTATAGTCTCAATGTTCCTAGTTAGTTTTGGACCTTCCGTGTGTAATTTAAAAAATAAAATAAATTAATATACTCACCTGTTATCCAGCACTGAATCTCCCTCTACTCTGCCGCCTGCGCCTCCTCGCATGACATCATTCTGGAGGCAGGCTTCCAGGGTGATAGTCAAAACCAATTGTTTATTGGTTTTGACTATTGTCTATCCGGAGAAAAGGAAATGCATCCATCACAGTCTTATCGTTCAGCCTCCGGTAGTCTACACAGAAGCAGGTCGTGCAGTCCCGCTTCAGTATGTCCCGCTTTAGTACTAGCACTGCTTGGGGGGCCCAGGAGCTGTCGGACGACTCACTGACGCTCAGTCGGAGCATCTCCTGGATCTCCTTCCTCATGTTCTCCCTGACTGATTCAGGAATTCGGTAGGGGGGCTGGAGAGGAGGTAGCTATACTGGTGTCTCCACTAGGTGGGTCACTAGGGGAGTGTACCCGGGTATATTAGAGAAGGTGGCCCAGTTGGCCTCTAATAACTCCTCCCAAAATTCCACCACATTGGGGACAATAGGAGTACCATCTTGGCCAACATCCCCCTTCCAGTACTCCCTAATCAGGTCTCCCGGTATCCAAATAGGAGGTGGCGCAAGAATCCATCCTAGTCACTGTTGGTGGCCGCAAACGTTCAAAGCATTTGCTTCAATCTTCCATTGAACCGTTCGCACAGGCCATTGGTCTGGGGATGGTAAGGAGAGCTCATGATCGGCTTAATGCCGCAGTGCCGCTAGAGTTGATGGGTGACCTATACGGTAAACTGGGTGCCCTGATCTGAAACTATATCACAGGGAATATCCCGCCCATTCGGGAGAAGATTCGCATCAGAGCCTCTGCGACCGTCTCGGCATGTATATTGGTCAGTCGACCATGGTCAAGTTATACTTCTTGCCAGAGGAACTAGGCTTGGCTAGGGGTTCTATGAGGCTCCCGGGAAAACTATTAGACATGTGCAATTCGTTTTGTTCTGAATGTACATTCGTACGAATTTCATGTCATTCGGACATTGGGATGCTAACGAACGTCCGAAGTACAGAGGTTCTGAAGTGCGGAAGTTTGGAATTGCTGAAGTGACGAAGCTCCGAAGTGATTCAGATTTCTGAAAAGTGGCAAAACAAGAGAGCGGGAGGGAAAATTACATGAATGATGACAGGAATCTTGACCAATAAGCTAATTCTTTTTGTGCAATGTAATGCATGCTTGCCCAATCCGGTTTCATTATTACTTGTCCAATGAAATTAGCAAATTTTTCTGCTTGATGTTAGAGGACAGCCAATTAATGGTGATTTTGTCACTGCCCGTGTGCCAATGAAAGCACACCGAGTCATTGAGGTGGGATAGTATATAAATCAGGCTGTCAGGGTGTTGGCTTGCATTCATGTGACCAGACTAGTTGTGATAGCACAAGAGACTGGGATAGATAAATTACATTAAATTTATTGTACTTTACTTGTTGCAAACTTTGGGAGCCACATTGCTTTTAAGTGTGTGTTCCAGGGAGAGAGAGAGAGAGAGAGAGAGAGAGAGTTTTGCCTTTTTTTTTCTTCTGCATTTTGTTTCTTTTTTTGAAGGAAGGAGGGGGGTAAGAGAGTGTGTGGCTGTGCAAGCCAGGTAGTCTGATTGCCAGGGTGTCTCTCTGCTGCACTGTGACTTTGCTACAGTGATTAATTTTGTGTTTTTTAGTTTTCTGTGATTTAATTTAAATAATTTCATAAAACAAAAGAAACCATAACGAATCGTCTCACATTCTCCCCCTCTCACGCACTCTCACTTGCTTGTTCACACACAAATTGCTTTCTCTCTGTTCTCACACTCTGCTCGCTCTCTGCTCCTAAACTCTCCACAAAGATGGTGTCACAGAGGTGGGATTATATAGTGTACAGAAGTGTTGCATGCTGGTAGTGCAGCCAATCAGGGAGCACTATCTGTGCAGTGAAAATATAATTTTGAAAATTGTATATATACTAAACTAAGACTACTAATTATTAACTAAATCCAGACCACTTCTTTAACCCCTTAAAACCGGAGGGTGTACTATTACGCCCTATTCTAAGCGGCTCTGAACGCCGCAGGGCATAATAGTACGCCCTTCGGTTTTTCTTACTTACACGGTGACGGCGATCCCACGTCGGCGATCGCGGTTGGGGAGACTCACCTGGCTGCTGCATTGCCAGCAGGGGGACTGCCTGTAATGACAGTTAGACCCCCTGCTGGCTGAATTCAAATAAACAACAGTTAAAATCAGTGTAAAAAAAAATAAATTATATACTTAGATCATATATGATATATATATGTATTAAGGCCTTTTGGCCTGTAATTGTGGGAGGGGCGTATGACTCACCTTCTCCCTACTTAAGGGACACCCCTTACCTGGCTCCATACCGTTCGAGGTCAGCGCTGCATCGAGAATCCACTTCCGGTTCACGTACGGCGCCATCTTGCTTTTCAAAAACCCGCGGTTTTCGTTTGGTGTAGCTGTGTCCAGGAATCCTTACAGGTTTTCCGCCCGTTCAGCCACGCACATACCCGGTGTTTTCGCAGATTAAGTCCACAGGACTTCAAAATCGTAAGTCCGTCGCCCGGATCATTTCCCACGGCGTCGCGATTTAAAACGGCCTTACTTTACGGCCACACGCTTTACGGCCAAGTCACAGGCATATTAACCCCTTTGCTGCCGGCAGGCATATCGGTTTCGGTTTTCTTTGTATTAAGCAAATTCGTTCTGCATATCATCAGCTATAATTGGTTTCATGTCATTTACTGTTATTTAGCTTATGCAAATTACGAAATCCTTGCATATGACTGGGGCAATACCCCTGTTAACTACTTATGAATAAGTATTTATTTAGGTTATGGTTTAATCTTAGCAGATATGGCATTATTAAAGTTTTATTGAAATTCTTCATGTTATATACATATATTTATGGAGTTAAGCTTAGACAAGCCTTTACATTTTACAGATGTCGCTTGTAGGATTTACGTTATAAATTATGTTTAGAAATTACGATTCTATCATACCATGTACTCACGTTTCTTACATGGCACTTATATATTCTGACTTTTTCTTTGTGTACTCAAACGACATACCAAGTACACAAGAACACGGTCTCACAAATCTCACAAACTCTCGGGTTGAATCACACGTCTTGATTCAACCACTCATACGTCACGTTTTGTTTCCAATTTTGGGATAACTTCTCAAATATTTCTGTACCTCGTACTTACCTCTTTTTATGGCTTACGTTTACGGCCTAACATATACGGTATTGTTTTAAATCCTGCACCTTATTATACCACAAACACTAGCATTACTATATCATACGCATTAATCTGGTCACCAGAGACATATCATACACACCCCCAAGCATGATTACCATACCACATACAGGGCCAGTCGGGCCAATATCATTCATGTATTCCCTTTCCATATGTACTACTAGAACTCATCACATATAACTAGTCTAAATTGGTATCATAGGATCCAATTCTCACACTATCATATTTGGTTTTTCTATCCCTTTAGGATTTTTTCCAGTTTTTCTCTACCTATCGCTTATCAAACGCATACATACTACCAGGTACGTTAAGCCTGCTCACGCCATACATCACATATGGTTCCTCCTCTACTTAGGACATAGAGTACTGGCAATTTTAGGGGTTATAGGCCCAAATAGGTATCCCCCCTCCGGGCATTCTGCCTATCGTTTAGTGGTCCGCGAGGCCAACACCCCGCCTCAACGTTTCGGAGGTAATGCCCCCCGGGCCACACGTGAGTTAGCCGCCTCGCATTATAGAGAGGGTGCCACCTGTCACTCCCTTCCCCTGTTTTCTTGTATTGTCACCGAGAGGCCTACGAATTCCTGCCACTACGTCGGGTGGCCTCAATAACCCCTCGCGCCAACGCATAGATAGAGCCTCTCATAGCCACTTGGCAACTAGCAGGGCCTCACCTGTCACCAAAGAACAAGTTTTAATTTTTCGCCTATCCGGCATAATTAGCCTGCCAGTACATCCCCTCGGGGGGTTTTATGCTAACCATATACTTTTGTAATCTAGTATGTCTCAAGAAGGGGTAGAGGATTTCTCCATCCCAAGGACTCCGGCTAGAACCAACACCCCATCACAGGAGGAAGATACGGCTAGTCCAGCATCTTTCAGATCATGGACTATCCCTCGTATCACTAGCGAACTCAGGAGACGACAAATCCCTTTTCCAGCAACAGCAAGGAAAGCGGAACTTTACAAATTATTACACACCTCAACTGATAACATGGACGCTGGGGAAGGGTCGAGCCAGTCCCACCCAGGGAACATACATGACATGCTCACGTCCCTCATGACATCCATGAGCAAGGTCAATTCTAGGCTGGAGAAACTTGAATCGGTCACTACAGCCCTCACTATGGCTGGACCGGCCACGGCAATTCCCCCATCAGTGGTGGAGTCGCAATCAGTTTCTCCAGCTATCACCTCGGATGACCAAGAAGTTTACCCTGCCCACATGATTCCTGAGCACCTCAGGAGAGATTCCTGATCTGGCACCTCAGGAGAGATATCCTCAATCTGGCCTCACTACTAATTGCCTCCCAGGATATAGTGGAACATAAGACCTACGCTTATGACGATATTTCTGTGGTGGTCAAATCCAGGGATGCACGATTAAATAGGAAGCTAACCATTCCTGAATTTGTATTAGCTTTTGGCATTTATCGGGATGTGGTCTGTACGGTATATCCCCACAGACGTGAGGAGTTTGACTTATATATGCACAGGCTGGTTGATCTGGGCAACAAATATGGTGGGTCAGCTTTCTATGACTACCATAGATCTTTTTCTGCCAAAGTGTCTGGCGCCTTCTCACAGTACGGGACAAGGTCCAACTGGAGTAAGATTGATACGATCATTTTTTGCAGGCACTTTGCAGGTCTAAGAGCACCGGCCTGTGCACACTGCTCCTCCATGGCTCATACTGCCAATTTTTGTCCGACCACTGCGAACGAACCTACCACCTCGCAGGGCACTAGCTCCGCTGTGTCAGCAGAGAGAACACCTAAAGACAAACTGGGTCGACCTATCAAGTTTTTGGGGAAGTCCCAAATATGTAATAATTTCAATGTCGGTGCATGTAATTACAGCGGTTGTCGGTTATTGCATATATGTTCAAAATGTTTTAGGGCACATGCGAAAACCATGTGTCCAAATAAAATGTACCCTAAGCAATACTTAACTGAGATAAATATTTCTGTACTCACGGCATTACTGTCACAACATCCATCTAGACATTTGGTAGACTTCATCATCACTGGTCTATCACAAGGATTCCATACTGGTCTCATACACATGCCTTCAGGAATCCTTGAATGTCCTAATTTACAATCTGCACAACAAAACCCTACAGCGGTTAGCACACTCATAGCCAAAGAAGTGGCAGAGGGCTTCCTATTGGGACCCTTTCAGTCCTCTCCTTTTTCCACATGGCGGACAAACCCCATCGGTATTGTCACAGGGAAATCTTCCCACAAACAAAGACTTATCATCGATCTGTCTGCACCTCACACCTCTGCCTCACCTAGTCTGAACTCCCTTATCCCCTCTGAGGAATTTTCACTTCAATACTCCACCATAGATCACGCCATTACAGCTATCATGCAGGCAGGGGTCGGAGCATGGCTCAGCAAGACTGACATTACAAATGCCTTCAAATTATTGCCTATCCACCCTACACTATGGCACCTGCATGGCATTAAGTGGGCCGGGCACTACTACTTTTTCTCACGCCTAACGTTTGGTTCAAAAAGTAGTCCGGCCATTTTTGACGTATTCGCCGAAACATTATGCTGGTTATTATTAAATGTAGCCAGATGCCCTACAGTTATACACTACCTGGATGATTTCTTACTGATCGAAGAGAACACTTCCCCTCCCAGTAGCCTCATAGCAACCATCAGTCTTTTCAAACAGGTGGGTGTTCCAGTCTCCCCCACCAAAACTGAAGGACCAGATACAGTCATCACCTTTCTGGGAATCATGCTAGACTCAGCCACCATGCAAGCCAGCCTGCCACGCACCAAGATAGAGAACATTCTCACCAACATTAACCTCTACATACACCTCGGTACTTGCAATCGCAAAGAATTGCAGTCTCTACTTGGGTCACTGAACTTTGCCATGCGCATTATACCTCAAGGCCGGGCTTTCATCTCACGGCTCCTAACCATGTTCCCACTGTTTAGACATGATGCACACAGGTTACCACTGGATACCCAAGCCACGGCAGACCTACTTATGTGGAGAAACTTTTTGACCACCTGGAATGGGAAAAGCATGTTTCTCCCTAAATTGTCTGACTCCTCACCTACCATCTGGTCAGACGCGGCGTCTACCACAGGTTTTGCAGCAATTTACGGGAATGAATGGCTTTGGGGTAGCTGGCCTCCAGAGGTACAGGACCTGGAAGGGTTTTCCACTACCTCAGCTCTATTTGAGATGTATCCCATTGTAGCAGCTGCCGTGACATGGGGGCATCTATGGGCAGGTTCGTCAGTACGTTGCCACTCAGACAACCAAGCTACCTGCCACATCATAAACAAAGGCCGATCCAAGTCACTGACCATTATGAGGTTCTTGAGGAAACTCACCTGGCTGGCTGCATGCCATAACTTCTTCTTGTTTTGTGTCCATGTCCCAGGTGTTTGTAACACGGCTGCTGACAATTTGTCTCGTTTCAATTTTCAGGCTTTTCGGCAAATACTTCCGTCAGCCGCACGTACAGCCACGACCACTCCACCTTTCCACCAGCTAGTCATGGACTAGAAGCTATTATGCAACATAGCAGGACATTGGCACAATTAGCACTGTCCACCAATACCCGGAGAACATATGACAGGGCTTTCCTTCTATTTAAAAGATTCCTGTCACTGCACAACGTCACACAACCTTTCATCATGACATCTTTGTTAGGTTTTGCTTCTTTTTGCCACCTCAAACTTAAATTATCTTACAACACAATCAAGCTATATCTAACAGGCATACAACATCACATGCTAACATTACAACCAAACAACACAAGTTTCATGTCCTCCTACCAGATAAAAAACATCCTTAGAGGTATCCAGAGATCCGAACCCCCGCGTACCGCGCAAAGGCTACCTATAGACTTCAATATCTTCAAGGATTTATCCAGCCTACTAGATTCAAAACCCTTTGCGAACAACACAAACCTTGTTATAAAAACCGCCATATACGTAGCTTTTTATGGTTTCTTGAGACCAAGAGAATTTACCGCCATCAACACATCCCAGTCCACTCACATTCTGCTTCATTCACACTTAACGAAACACATGGATTACTATATTTTAACTCTGCATCACTCCAAAACCAATCAACACGCACCCCCGGTAGAGGTTAGATACTATCCTACCCACAACGTGTGGTGCCCCGTCACATTACTGGACACCTATACTCAGCATTTCAAAGCATCACCATCTCAACCACTTTTCTGTCTACAAGGTTCGGTACTCACTACCACCACCTTCATGACCCACGTCAGGTCCCTACTTACACAACTAGGACTAAAATCAGCTAACTATTCGGGCCACTCCTTCCGCATAGGGGCGGCCTCCACAGCGTCCAGTGCAAACATTCCAGTACATGTTATCAAGTCACTAGGGCGCTGGAAGTCTTCTGCATACTCTAGATACATACCTAACCCGGTACAAGAAGTTAGAAATGCCTTTCAAGATATGTCTGGTTGAAGTATGTATACTGCTCGTTTCGTAATAAAGTATATTTTCTACTTTTGCCCTCTTTATTTACAGGCCTACCTCATCGTCGGTTCCGGCACACCACAACCGACTTGCTCTCTCACACTATCCCATACTTATCAGTGTTTGTATCTTCTGTACTATCATGAGCCCTTAACACAAGTATTAAGGCCTTTTGGCCTGTAATTGTGGGAGGGGCGTATGACTCACCTTCTCCCTACTTAAGGGACACCCCTTACCTGGCTCCATACCGTTCGAGGTCAGCGCTGCATCACCCTCCCACCCACTCCTTTTTATGAACTCCTTTTTCTCATACATTTCTTATTGGTGGGCCCTCTTTATTTACAGGCCTACCTCATCGTCGGTTCCGGCACACCACAACCGACTTGCTCTCTCACACTATCCCATACTTATCAGTGTTTGTATCTTCTGTACTATCATGAGCCCTTAACACAAATATATATATATATACACACACACACACACACATATACATACATATACTGTCTAGGTGTATTTTACTATTAATATATATATATTAATATCAAATTACACGTAGACTGATACTGATCAAATATATATATATATATATATATAATTATTGTTGTATATATATATTTATATATAATAAAAAAAATGTAAATACATTAAAAAATAAAATTGAAAAAATAATTAAAAAATAATTAAAAAATAGAGATGTGTTCTTTCGTTCTAACTGTATTGTGATAATATATATATATATATATATTATATATATATACCTATATATAAATAAAAATATTTAAAAAAATAAATATATATATATATATATATATATATATATATATATATATATATACACATACGTATATCTAAACATATATTAATTCTACATATATATTTATGTAATATTTTTACATAATAAGGTATTTTAATTAATTACAATTAGCGGGACCTGCCTGACAACCCATGCCGAAAGTATAGGGAATTTAATTTGCTAGCACTATATTTAACCCTATAACTTTCCAAGACACCATAAAACCTGTACATGGGGGGTACTGTTTTACTCGGGAGACTTAGCTGAACACAAATATTAGTGTTTCAAAACAGTAAAATGTATTACAACGATGATATCGCCAGTAAAAGTGAAGTTTTTTGCATTTTTCACACACAAACAGCACTTTCACGGACGATATTATTGCTGTGATACTTTTGACTGTTTTGAAACACAAATATTTGTGTTCAGCGAAGTCTCCCGAGTACAACAGTACCCCTCATGTACAGGTTTTATGGTGTTTTCAAAAGTTAAGTAAACAAAAAAATGTTGATCGAGGGTTCACACAAGTAGACCCAAGATCATTGTATGGATATCTTTATAAATGGTCTAAATAGAATTAAATAAAAAACATACTTTATTGATTACGAATATACAAAATGAACAATCACTCAAAAGAAAATATATTATAAGTACCCCCTATGTAAAGGTTTTATGGCGTTTTGGGAAGTTACAGGGTCAAATATAGCACGTTACATTTGAAATTGCAATTCACCAGATTGGTTATGTTGCCTTTGGGACTTTATAGTAGCCCAGGAATGAAATTTACACCCATAATGGTATACCATTTGCAATAGTAGACATCCCAAGGTATTGCAAATGGAGTATGTCCAGTCTTTTTTAGTAGCCATTTGGTCACAAACACTAGCCAAAGTTAGCGTTAGTATTTGTTTGTGTGTGAAAAATGCAAAAAACGCCAATTTTGGCCAGTGTTTGTGACTAAGTGGCTACTAAAAAAGACTGGACATACCTCATTTGCAATACCTTGGGTTGTCTACTATTGCAAATTGTATGTCATCATAGGGGTAATTTTCATTCTTGGGCTACCATAGGGTCTCAAAGGCAACGTAACCAATCTGGCGTATTTTAATGTGAAAAAAATTAAACACAAGCCTTATATTTGACGCTGTAACTTTTGAAAACACCATAGAACCTGTACATGAGCGGTACTGTTGTACTCGGGAGACTTCGCTGAACACAAATATTTGTGTTTCAAAACAGTAAAAAGTATCACAGCAATAATATCATCCATGTAAGTGCTGTTTGTGCGTGAAAAATGCAAAAAAAGTCACTTTTACTGGCGATATCATCGTTGTAATACATTTTACTGTTTTGAAACACTAATATTTGTGTTCAGCGAAGTCTCCCAAGTAGAACAGTACCCCCCATGTACAGGTTTTATGTTGTCTTGGAAAGTTATAGGGTTAAATATAATGCTAGCAAATTAAATTCCCTTTACTTTCGACATGGGTTGTCAGGCAGGTCCCGCTAATTGTAATTAATTAAGATACCTAATTATGTAAAAATATTACATAAATATATATGTAGAATTAGTATATCTATTTATATGCGTATGTGAATATATATGTATATATATATATATATATATATATATATAATTTTTTAAAAATATTTTTATATATATATACGTATATATATATATATATTATTTCGTTCTACGTGTATTTTGATATAAATATATATATATTAATATCACAATACAGTTAGAATGAAATAACACACATCTATATATTTTTTATTTATATTTAATTATTTTTTTAATTTTATTTTTTAACACATTTACATATTTAATTTTTTTATATTATATATAACAATAATTATATATATATATATATATATATTTAGTCAATATCAGTCTACGTGTAATTTGATATTAATATATATATATAATTATATATATATATATATATATATATATATATATATATATATATAAATATATATTTTTAGTAAAATACACCAAGACAGTGTGTGTGTGTATGTATATGTGTATATATATATGATCTAAGTATATATTTATTTTTTACACTTATTTAGCTTTTATTAATTTTTTTTAATTTTATTTCCAGCCAGCAGAGTCATTACAGGCAGCCCCCCTGCTGGCAATGCAGGAGGCAGCTATCCCGGTCATGTGATTGTGAGGTCCTCGCAAGGACCTCACTCTCACATGGCCGGGGGGGCTGCAGGATGAAGATCGGCTGCGTGGGGGGCTCCCTGGGAGTCCCCCCAACCGCGATCGCCGGTGTAGGATCGCCGGCGACCGGGTAAGTAATGAAAGACCGGAGGGCATACTATTACGCCCGGCGGCGTTTAGAGCCACCTAAAATAGGGCGTAATAGTACGCCCTCCGGTCTTAAGGGGTTAAGAAGGAAACACACAAATGTTTATTTTTCAAAACGAACAGCATTCCAAACTGCCGAATGCCTGAAATGAATGCTCTAATGCCATGTGCCCAAATCCTGAATGTCTGAACTGAATGCAATTCGGCAGTTCCGAAGTGCCGATCCGAACGCCATTGGTCCGAATTGCCAAGGCAGACCAATTATTTTACTTGGCGGCACCTTCATAGGGCCAATTTATTGTGAATCCTTTTACTTACCCAAATTTCCGAACAAAACAAATTTTTTGCCCATGCACATCCCTAAAAACTATACCGTTGTCTGCCCCAGTCTGCCAGGAGAGCGCTATTTGGAGAAAATGCACTACAGACTGAGGGGAGCAATCGCACCCTAGGAGCCAGGGGGAGCATTCATTTATTCGCACACAGGAACTCCCGTAAGTTGGCCGGCCGATACCTTTCTGTCTCCTGGAACTATTTTGTGCATCCTCTACATTGGCAGCCAGTCTGAACTTCACCTTGATGGAGTTTCAGCTAAACTGGACAGAACTGAGCGCTCTTTGGACAACTTGGGTGCTCAAATCAGGGGTAATCGAGGATATAGGACTTGTGGGGTCCCTGCGGGTTTTTACTGTATATTGTGGTGTTTGACATTCTTTATTTTTTTGTGTTGAGAAGTACAAAACATGTCTGTATTGCCATAACAGCAGGTACAAGCTTATATGGATTACACAGGATGAGCAGTATTATGGCACTCTGTTAAACGGCACATTTTTAAGAATAAGTTTAGCACATTTTATATGAAACAGAGATAAACAGAGTGCTTAGCCTACTAGCTCACTTGTTCAGCATAAAGTAATGATTTGGTCAGAGGTGTGTAGACACAGAAACAAGTGTTAGGACAAGCTGTCTACCGAGTAAGAGTAATGGTATGTGTTTCAGCTAGATGTAAAGCCTTATGGCTGGTATTAGCTTAACGACTTCTTTGTGTTGTGTCATTATTCAGGCTATATGCTAAGTCAGGTAGGCTGAGGACAGATACTAAAAATAATAGAAAAGATGCTTGAGTAAAGTTAACAGCACATTAGCTTAATGGCCACTGGGTATTGGACACTCTTGAAAAGCTCACAGAGGAGAACAGAAATCCCTATATTGACAGGAAAATAACAATGAAGTCTCTGTTAATCCGACACAGAAAGGGGCCTCCAGAGACCGGTAATTTCCATGCTGGGCCATGGCAGAAAGACCAGCTCTATAGCTGTGGCAATTCCCGCGTTCATATCTATCAGACAGGGTGAGCAGTGCTGTATGTGCCTCTGGGTCTGCAGCTCCATGAATCTTTGGCTCCAGGCCTGATAAGGTGGGGGCTTCCTAAGTCCCTGGATCCCACTTTCCGTAGTGGCAGGATCATGGGTCCAGAGGTTTGCTGGCTTCCGATCGCTAGCGTGGAGGTGTCTCCAATTTGGCAACCAGCCCAGGAGTTTTACGAGCAGCTGAGACTGCTCCCCGGGTCGGCTATGTATCAAGAGTGGAGAGTGTGTCAGATCTGTGGGACATATGCTCCCAGAACCTCTGGCAGCTTTCATCAAAGCGTGTATTGAAGAGGGCCTTCCACCCCAGGCCCTGAGGGCCCATTCGACACTGTTGAAAGTTTTGCATGGTGGCCAGTGGTAGGTAGAGCTGGTTGAAAGAACAGTCTGGGTGGTGGTCTTTGATGGTAGTGGGCATCCTGATATTTGTCCGCCTGCCATGCTGCTTCAGTGAGGGTAGTAAAGTTATGGTCCCGTACCCATTCTTGAATTTCTGGAGCCAGTCCATTGTGAAATTGATCTAGTAGTATAAGCTGCAGCTCATACTATTGTGGCTCGGTGCTCGGTGTAGCCGGCATGTTAACTCGGCATAAGAATCTTTGTCCATCTTTTTTAAGTCCTGAAATTGTCTGCGGTATGCCTTTGGAGTAATACATACTGGGCCAGGATGACCAGCTTTACCCGGACATAGTTTTTGATGTCTTCGTCGAGAACTGCCTGGTAAGCCTCTACTGAACGGCCTGACAGTTTGACAGCCAAAAGTGGTAACCAATCCGTGGGGTTGATGTTGTGCAAATTGCACTGCCGCTCATAATCCTTGATGGCATTTTTGGCCATCAATATCCTCCTCCATTTCCGAATTCTTAAAAGCACCATATAGAATTTTGGGCTTACCTTCTTGGCTAAGGGTCGTTGCTGGTGATCCTTCCCTGGATTGTCATTCGGTCAGTTGTAGTTGGTTCATCCGTTCCTCCCAGGCCATCGTGTAGGTCTGGATCTCCAACATCGTTCTGGCCACAGTCCCCTCCGTAGGGTTCCCGCCATAGAAAGCCAGCGGAAGACGCACTTCCCTCTCGACGTCAGTTACTTCTAGAGAGGCAAGAGAGGAAGCGCTGCTGAATGGGTCCCCCTCCATGAGCTCGGCAACAAGGGTAGCTTTTGACTTGTTGCTGGCTACCTTGCACCTTGCTTCCAGGATTTCCTTCAATGTCATTAGTTTGAGAACAGAGTAATTCGCCTCCATTCACCGTCCATTCGGGAGCCTGCTATTCACTGAGCCGTGGCTTTCTTCTGCTGTGAGATCTGGATCCCACTGCTTTCAACCAGTTGTAGCAGAGCTGCAATCCTGGGACCGAATATCTCCACCGAAATCCTCTTGAGCTAGAACAAAGTGCTGCTTAGTGAATATAGCCCATTTCCCTAGTAACTGGATGAAAAACTGTTCTTACTGACAAACTGTTCTTTATTGAGCCAAACTCTGCCTTTTATGCACAGATCCCAGCATGGGGTCTCCGTTGTCTGTACACAGTTCTTGCCCAGGCGTCTCTGTGTTTGGGAGATAATTGAGATACTGACTGGTAAACCAATTATCTCCCGAGTACAGAGAGCCGAACATAAAATATGAAACATAAAAACACCCCAAAACACAGTTAAAATACACAGGTACCCCACATGTCATACATCCTTGGATAGCTCTTGTCTGAACGCCCACGTTGTCCAAATAGCACCCGGATCCATAAGGAATTGTAAAATCATCACTGGGGTAAAGCTTTGACCCGCCGCACACATGGGCTAAGCCCAAAATAGATTCAGAGCAAAAGTGGTCATGGCCGTCAAATATCAGGAGTTCCTGTGGTCAAATAAACGGGTGCTCCCCCTAGCTCTTAGGGAGTGATTGTTCCTCATAGTCTATAGTACCTTCCCTCCAATTAGCACTCTCCTGGCCTGCTGGTAAGTGTGGCAAAACAGCAAAGCAAATAGACCGGGAACCGTGTGGTCAAGTGGCCGAAAAAAGTTCCAGGGAGTTAGCGGCTAAGTTCTGCTGTGAGCATTTAGGAGAGCGTACTTTCGGTAATACGTTCGGTAGAAGGAAGGTACCAAACCAGGGTGACACAGTTTGTTCGGGAAAATCAAAGGGAGATACAAGAAATTGAACAGGGATAAGACAGGGTCTGCCACATCAATGATCCTGGAGCATTAGGGACCATAGGTGCATGCACAACGATCCGCCGTGGATTCTCTTGTCATAGAGAATCATTACATGCAATAATTCTCTAGAGCACTGCACTGCGCAGTGACTGAATGCACTGCGCAGACTGTGTGACATCACGTTATGCCTGGGTAAGAGCTGGGAAGTATCAGCCCCAGCTACAGAGGCCTTGGAGGTGTGGCATGAAGCCACAATGTCTTCTAATTATTAAAATGTTTTGGGGGCACTTAGTAGTAGGGATCTACTGTAGTCACTATAATAACTTAAATTAGATAAAGTTATAGAGCGTACAGTGTTCCATTAAAAATAATTCTATAGAGATGCTTGCTCCTTAAAGGGATTCTATAGGCACCAAAACTATTTTAGTTTAATCAGGGCCGTCTATAATATGATTAGGACCCTGGGCAATGCATTTTCTTGGGCCCCATGGGCCCTGTCCCTGCCACTGCCTCACCCCCCAATTACGTCCAACCCGCAATCACACTGACAGACGTACTGGCACATACACACACAGACAGACATTAAAACATTCACAGATACATACTGACACACACAGTCACTACACACAAATATATACTGGCAGACATACTGACACACACACAGACATACATACATACATTAACAGATATACTGACACAAACACATACACTGACAGATATACTAAAACACACAGACACATACACTGACAGACACATTGACACACACACACAGGCATACTGACATACACACTGACACACACACACACACACACACACACACACACAGACAGACGTAATGGCTGATACAGACAGACATTAAAACATTCACAGATATATACTGACACACACATACACTGACATCCAAATATATCCTGGCAGACATACTGACACACACAGACATACATACATACACACACAGACACATACACTGACAGACATACTGACTGACACACACATACACACACAGACATACTTACATACACACACAGACATACTGACACACAGACATACACACAGACAGACGTACTGGCACATACACACAGACAGACATTAAAACATTCACAGATACATACTGACACACACATACACTGACACACAAATATATCCTGGCAAACATACTGACACACACATACACACACACACAGAGACATACCTACATACACACACACACACACACAGACATGCTGACACACACAGACATACTGACACACACACACAGACACACACTGACATACAAACACAGACATACACACACACACACACACAGACCTACTGACATACATTTAGCCACCCTCCAGGTTCTTACCTTTTCCTGGAGAGTGGTTTCCCTGGTCCAGTGGCAGGCTGAGGCAAATGGGAGTTCTCCTCTGGAACTCCCCTCCTCCCTGCCTTCCTCCTTCCGCGCGGCCATTATCTCCGGTGGGAGGAAGTGACGTCACTTCCTCCCAGCCGGCTGCAGTACCGGAAGAGGGGCCCGGTCGCGCTGTTTAAGCGCCACAGCGCCCGACCGGGCCCCTGCTGACACATGCTCCCCGGGTGGCCCTTAGTGCATGGGCCACCTGGGGAGCCTCCTCAGTGTGGGGGAGCCGCACCGCCCGGTCCATAGGGGCTGCGCAAATCGCGGGTTCCCTCAGAGCAGCTGCTCTGGGCCCCCAGGAGCAACTGGGCCCGGGGCAGCTGCCCCGTTTGCCCCGCGTTAAAGACGGCCCTGAGTTTAATTAAGCAGTTTTGTTGTATAGATCAGGTCCCTGCAGTCTGACTGCTAAATTCTCTGCCATTTAGGAGTTATATCACTTTGTTTATATGGCCTTATTCATAACTCCCTGCATGTGACTTGCACAGCCTTTTGAGTCACAGCAAGGGCTGCATAAACAGAAACACAAGTAATTTAACTCGTAAATGTCAGATAGATGAGCAATGAGCCTGCATGATCTATACAAGAAAAAAACAAAAAAAAACCTGCTCTATTAAGCTAAAGTAGTTTTGATGCGTATAGTTTTCCTTTAAATCCTCATCCCTGACAACCTTACTCTGCTGTCTACCATCCACCCTGCTATCCTTTTAGGTATATCCACATAGTTTGATTGACTCACTTCACTTTATTTATTCGTCCCTCATTCTTTTAGTTTGTAACCTGGTTTGGGCTAGGTTCTCTTAACCTACTTTTCCCATATGTCAAAGTTTTTTTGTTTTTTTTTTAGAATTGTTTATCTGGTTTTACCTGTTGTACAGCACTGCAGTATTATATAGATAATCATGTTCCTTTAACTCTATAATGCTGTTACGGCCTGCAGGTGGACAGGCTGGGCTGTCAGACAGTCCCCAAAACCTGCAAAACTGAAAAAAAAAGAAATTGTTAATGTATGTATATATAATTTCATATAGAGTTAAAATTGTTAAACAAAAAAGCGCAAATAATACTAAAAATATAAAGAATAATGGTAAAACTATAATAAATTATTAGCTGCTAAACACATAAAAGATTATTCCTAAAATCTTAAAACAAATAGTGAATTGAAAGTGTAAGTGCTTAGTAGGTTGGTCCCATAGTAAATTCTATTGGGTTCTAATACAAATATATTAGCAATACACCCTGTTCCAAATGATTATGCAAATTATATTTTTCTCATTTACCTAAATAATTGATGCAAATAACAGTCAGCATAATTCTCATGTTATCAACTATTAAGAGTACAATTCAAATTTTATTGAACAAACCTCCTAATAACAGTATTTTTTTTAAACATAAAAAAATTACAATGCACAGTAAGTTTCAAAACACTTTATAGGTTGTAAAGAACTGAAAATTGTCATTTGTTGTGTTTGCAGTATATTTAGAACATTTTAACAAACTTAGAACATTTTAACTTTTTAAACATTTTAACAGGTCACGTTACATTTTAACATAGGACCCCTTATTTGATAGCAGCTTCACAAGTTTTTGGACAGTTTCTGCTTGAATTTGTTTGCAAGTTGTCAGAATAGCCTCCCAGAGCTGCTGTTTGGATGTAAACTGCCTCCCAACCTCATAGATCTTTTGCTTTTGCTTGAGGATGTTCCAAAGGTTCTCAATAGGATTGAGGTCAGGGGAGGATGGAGGCCACACCATGATTTTCTCTCCTTTTATCCCCATAGCAGCCATTGATGCAGAGGTATTCTTTGCAGCATGAGATGGTGCATTGTCATGCATGAAGATGATTTTATTATGGAAAGCATATTTCTTCCTTCTGTACCAGGGAAGAAAGTGGTCAGTCAGAAACTCCATATACTTTGCAGAGGTCATCTTTACACCTTCGGGGACCTTAAAGGGGCCGACCAGCTCTCTTCCCATGATTCCGGCCCAAAACATAACTCCACCACTGCCTTGCTGACGTCGCAGCCTTATTGGAACAGGGTGGCCATCCACCAACCATCCACTACTCCATCCAGGGTTGCACGGCACTCATTAGTGAACAGGACTGTTTGAAAATTAGTCTTCATGTATTTTTTTTGCCCAATGAGCATTGGTTAGTGGTGGCCGAATAGAAGGTTTATGCACAGTTTTAAGACTCTGGAGGACTCTACACCTTGATGTCCGTGGGACTCCAGAGGCACCAGCAGCTTCAAATATCTGTTTGCTGCTATGTAATGGTATTTTAGCTATCTTGATCCAATGCATGGATCTGGCAGAAATCTTTCTCAATGTGCCTTTATCTGCACGAACCCGTCTGTGCTCTGAATTAGCCACAAATCTCTTAATAGTGCGATGATCACGCTTAAGTTTTCATGAAATCTCTAACGTTTTCATACCTCGTCCAAGGCATTGAACTATTTCACTCTTTTCAGCAGCAGAGAGATCCTTTTTCTTCCCCATATTGCATGAAAACGGTGCTCTGCTTAATAACGTGGAACACCCTCCTTTAGTAGTTTTTCCTGAAATTGGGCTCACCTGGCAATCTAATTATCACAGGTGTCAGAGATGGTTTTCAGTGATCAAAAGAGCCCTGAGACACAATGCCATCTATGAGTTAAAATGAAAAATAAAATATTTAATCTTTGTGACACTTAAATAGAATTTGCATAATAATTTGGAACAGGGTGTATTGTGCAGAGCTTATATATCTATACACACTTCCCCAGTGGTGTGCAAGAACTATATAGAGTATTAGATAGGAACATACCAATAAACATAAATTGTATAAAATAATCAAAATTTATTATGTTTTTAAACACGGGTATTCCTAACAGTTAGAAACCGAAAATTCAGGATGCCCTTGGCCGAAAACTGAAACCGAAAATGACTTTTTTCCCTAAATGATTTAAAAAAAAATTTTCCTATCATTTTATTACATTTTAGACTTTTTAATTAATTTAATTAATCTAACATGAAAAACTTCCCTTTCTCCCCCCTCTAGTAAACCTCTCCCCTCCCTCTTTTTTAGTGTTCTTTCCTCCCTCCTCCCCAGTCCCATAGTGTTCTATCCCCCTCCCCTGTCCCATAGTGTTATTTTCTCCCCTCCCCTGACCCAGTGTTCTTCCCCACCTCCCCTGTCCCATAGTGTTCTCCTCCCCCTCTATCCCATAGTGTTCTTTTCTCCCCCCTCCCCTATCCCATAGTGTTCTTTTCTCCCCCCTCCCCCATCCCATAGTGTTCTTTCCCCTCTCCCCTGTCACACAGTGTTCCCCACCCTCCCCTGTCCCATAATGTTCTTCCCCCCGTCCCAAGTGCAGTATTCTTGACTTCATGTTATCATTAATATCTTTCATTGTGATATATAATCATCTGAATTGTTAATGCAAGCATTTCTGTTAAACTATGCACTATGACTATATATATATATATATATTTAAAAATAAAAATAAAAAAAATGTTTGTTTAAAAAATAAAATAAAAAAATTGTTGAATTTGACCCGTTTTCGGCCAAAACAGGATAGGCCCATTTTGGCAGCCGAAATGTCGGTGCATCCCTACCCGTGTTATAATACTTAAGTAAAAGGTGGTAAAAGAAGTAAAAATCGACCACTGTACTCAAGTAGCTTGATTACAACATATAAATCTAACCATAATCGGTTAAACGGCAGACCCTCGGCGGAAAGCCTGTAATGGAGAACAAGATAAGTGATCAGTAACAAAGTTGTCAATTCCTGGGATATGGTCATATATCGATAAAGTAGTGATTAGCAGCTGACCAAGTCAGTATACTCACGAAGTGCATAAGACAAGATGTGCTCGAAGCACATGTAGATACGTGAGAAATGCCATAGGTAAGCCAAAATAATTAAACGACCCTAGAGCTATGACATAGGAACCGAGGATACCTTAATCGCATATTACCAACATAACAGTGAGTACAATAGTTTGAAATAAGGAACCAGAGTGTGAGTGAATACACGAGAGCACATGTATATACCTATATTTGCGTACACACACCCCCACCCACTATATATCTATGTATATATCTACCTATTAAGATATGTATGATGTGTATCGTGGTTATCTACAGTTTGCGAGCAAGGCATTTAACTGATCCGATCAGCAGTGACACCTGCTATTGAGAGGAGCTAAGCTGAATGACAGTCTAGAAACTGAATGTATTTACGAGACGTAAAGGAGAACGGAGTGAGGTCTTGAATTGATATGAATGTGAATGAAATGTATGTTGAATACCCAAATTCATTGGCAACCTATTTTTAATCATACTGTATCTAACCAGTTAACGGCCTCTACCTGACTAGTATTTGCAATGATAGGCCTATATATGTTACTGATAACCAAAACAACCGTGTGTACCTAATATAGTTCAACACATGGTATTCTAATAAAGTATTATTGTAACAGAAGGAACTTACCAACAGCTAATAGTACCAGCCACATAACTTTAAACACATTTAATTTACCGGTTGCACAGATTTATGTCCAAGTTAAATAAATCTGCTCAAAATAATTAAACAACAGGGTGGGTTTCCAATACTAGACACAGTTCTATAACTAAGCAGTTGCCTTCCTTCTAAAAGCCTGTTTAGCGGTACTTATATATATGAACATGTATGTATACGATTAGATAATTTTGGTCTATATAGCTGTTGCTGGTACCTTATGTGGCATTCAAAAGTTCTGCTGTGATGCGAGGTATAGTCCAAGATCTAAAACAAATAGGACTAGACATGTCCCTTGTGTGACGTTGTATCAGACCTAGTAGGAGTGCTGAGCAGGGACAGGACTCTCCACCTTCCTGTCGTTGAGATATGTTAAACAGCATGAAGTAGTTGTGTATACCCTTACAATATGCTGGCTTACTAGCTATGCCAAGTGGCGAAACCATTAAACAAGGTTGGTGACGGGTGAGACCCTGCTAAATGCCAAGCTGCTTGATGGCGCAAGGGGATTTCGTGACCACCGAATGTTGTGGCAGGGTGTTGGACTCTCTGACTTTTAAAGCATAAGATTGAATGGGAGTGACAGGTGAGGTTCTCTCTATGCCACCATGCGAGGTGGCTAACTATGATTTGGATGGATGGGCGCAATATCTCAGAGTATAAGGATGGGTGTTGGTCTCGCGGGACCACTAACGTAAGGCATAGAGGCCTGAGAAAGTATAAGCTATCAGGCTCCTGGTGCCCTGTCAGCCAGTAATGAAACTAACTAAAGGAGACAGGGGAAGGTATCGAATAAGTAAGTGTAATTTGACGCATCTGAGAATCAGTTGTCAGAAATGTGGTATGACACAGAAGGTAGATTGGTGCAGACCTACAGGGGTAACGAGGTATTGTAAGAATTGTGGTATGTTATGTATAAGTAGATATCCTGGTCTGCCTAACAGGATACACAGTAACGTACAACCAGAAGTAGGAGGTTGTGCAGTAAATTGTAGATACTTAGCACCTAACGACACAATGATGTAACATACATGAGTGAGATGGAAGGCCAGGTCGTGGATCCAACCGAATAATCTATAAAACCTACCTTATGAATGTAGTATAAGGGGTATGATGAGTAATGTTGCCCTTAAATGCCGAGTCCTCCGTAACCTGTAATAACCATGTTATCAGTAATGCCCTTGATAAGAATATCCTCTAACCCATGACCCATATGGAAGAAAAAACAGATACAAGTAAAAGCAGCAGTCCTAATAATGAACCTAAAGATATAATGAATTATGTGAGAAGTATGTGTGTAACCCTGCCCGGGACCTCTTCAAGAGTAGAACAACAGACAAGATAAAACAGTAGTGCTGTTGAGGGACATAAACGTGGTAATATAGTCAAGAGAGTATACTATACACTTGAGTAGAATTGAGGCAAGCAGTGAAGGAAGCCACCATTACAGGTGAATTAGGATAAGGATCCTAAACTTAGTTAAATAATTATACACCAAGGCAATAATTAGGGTAACTTACTATACATAACTAGTGATAACATCTAATCCCCAGTTAAGTGTCAAAGACCTAGTCTCCGTTGAAAATAGAAGCAGATACAAGAAATCATAGTCATACATTAGAAATGGAATAGTAGTAGCATAGGTGCAGGTTATACAGTGTTGATGTTGGACATAGGTTAAGGAATCAAGCCTTAATGACATGAGTATAGGAATGCACCGAGTGAGCATTTAGAGGCTTAGTTGAGTGAAAACCAAATAGTGTTTATTTAAGCGAATCAGTGTATCGTCAGCATCTCCTCACAAAGCATGAAAAATGATGAACAAGCAATGCGTTTGCTTTACCTAAATAAAATACTATCTTCAACAAAACACAAGACTAACTTAACTGCAGAGAGTCCCAGGATGACGTATTTCCCAAATAAGTAGATTAAGCTCATATGAGCAGGCATTAGGCTGCTAAAGTGTGATCTGCCAAGAATGGGGTACATTGACGTTGTGGCAGGCTTATGCAATATATGATCATATAATGTAACTAAACCCCCATTATTTTTTGCCTAGGTGAGGTGTTTTTATAAAACTATCACATTCTGTGAAACTTGATATCACTGTTTAGTGAATGAGCAAGTGCGCTGCATTTTGTATATTATTTAAATTGGCCCCAGCAGCACCCTATAATGTATGCATGTTAAGTGAATCCCAAGTGAAGCAGTGATTATAGCTCTGGTATATCCAAACATCAGCCTAGACTTGATGAAGGGTACAAGAAGACTGCTTTATTATGGCCAGATGGCCCACTTTTATACACAGCAAGGATCCAGTAAAACACGCCTAGAACACTCCTACAACACGCCCTTAATTTCTGTGTCAGAATGACTAAGCATAAAACATAAAAAAACATAATAAAAATATAGAATAACCCCACAAAAATTACATCCTTAAATCTGATCTGAGCTCCCAAGTTCTCTGTGACAAACTCCCCTTTTTTAGGGAGTTTTAACCCCTTAAGGACCAAACTTCTGGATTAAAAGAGAATCATGACATGTCACGTGTCCTTAAGGGGTTAAACACTTTTTCTGCCCCTTTAAATCCATGGGAAAATGTGCCTCTTCCCCTCCCCCTTTTTCATGTCGTATTGTTTCTCCAGCAGGGAGCCTTGTCGTAGGTTCAGGGTGGGTAGGAGACGGCGAGACCCTAACCAAGCTGCAGCGGTTCGTGGGGTCTGCAGTGCTTGGAGCCCTCAGGAAGCACTAGGAGCATCCATCAACGGAGGTACCCAGTCGGGGTGCCAAGTGATCCGTTGTTTCCCAGGGACACTGCCAGACCAGTTTAAACTGGCTGCTTTGTCCCTCCTCAATCTTCCATCAGCCCTTGCTATTTTCTGACCTCACCCTACTATAGTGCACTTTAAACATTGAAAATAGACCGACTGCACAGCCAAAATTTGTGGAACTATTTGGGGCATGAAAGCCATGCTTGCGGTCGATCAAAAGAGACAACTTTAACCACATGGCGATCCAACTGTATTCGTGAGATCTGAGCGCTGTTCGGAAATATTGAGCGCTCAGATCCACGCTATCTGGGGATATATTGGACATATAGGTTAAACATTGTATTATATGAGTTATGTATTTTTATGTGGTTTTTGTAACAGTTTTTGGACTTAGAGATATTTCCTGTACCTGGAGATAATTGGCTTACCACAGCCAATTAAACCAACTATCTCCAGGATAGAGGAGAAAATAGACCGGCCGCACAGCCTAAATCTGTGGAACTATTTTGGGCAGGAAAGCCATGCTTGCAGTCGGTCAAATGTGACTTCCATAAAACTTTTGAACTCCTGCTCTGATCTGGGTGATTTTTGGATATGTTGTTCACCCAGATCAGGGCTACAGGGATGTGGGCATATGTTGATGTTTTGGGGTGTTTCTGGACTTTGGGTAAAACTGGATATTTTCCACCTGTGGTAATTGAGTTAGTCCATTGTGTTTGGTAATTGTATCACAGGCAGAGGGGAGGGTTTGTGTACATTAGCTGTGAGTGTCTAACTGTACAATACCGTGTTGATTGGCTGTTGTGACTTTTTGTCCTGTGCTCCACAAGGTCCACGTGGGTGGTAACCTTGTGGGGAAAACTGTATACAAGAAATGCCTTTGTGCTCATTAAACCAGTTCTACTTCACCTTTAATTTAGAGTCCGGTGTCTTATTGAAGGAATCTGCTACAAGGGATTGTTTATGCTCTTCATACTCCCTTGAATGATCACTAAGCTCTTGTAAGAGCCTGTTTCTGCTTCACTCTCTGGGGAAAGAGGTTCACCCACTGGAACCTGGAGCCTTGTCGTAGGTTCAGGGTGGGTAGGTGACGGCGAGACCCAAACCAAGCTGCAGCGGTTTGTGGGGTCTGCAGTGCTTGGAGCCCTCAGGAAGCACTAGGAGCATCCATCAACGGAGGTACCCAGTCAGGGTGCCAGGTGATCCGTTACATTCTCCAAATAGCACTAAGATCCATGCAGACAGTGTAGGGGAAACACCACCGTGTCAAAGTTCTGACTGGCCGCACACATGGTCCTATGCCCAAAACAGTTCCAGGGCGTTTGGTGCTTTGGCTGGTCAACTTTCGAGAGCTCCTGTGGCCGCAATACGGGGTGCTCCATCTGGGTCTCGGGTGGTGTTTGCTCCCCTTGGTCTCAGACACCTTCCCTCCAAAAAGCGCTCTCCTTTTTTAAAACCCCGTTGTCTGGGAGCCGCAAGGTCACCTCATGTTGAAAACAGTTCCATAACATTTGCGGCTAAGTACCGCTGGGACAATTAGTGGACTTCTTCACGTGAACGGCCGCCAGGGTGCTAGTGTTTGGTTCCATTCGAATGAAGGAAAAGTGCTGAACCAGGGGCACCCAGGGAAAGCTGCTAATGGTGGCTGCGGAGTTTTAACTCCCGAATAGGGTCTTTATATGCAGCCCACAGTCCTTGGGCAGGAGGCTAGCTAGCTGTCTGGATTACAAGTTGATGCAGCACACAGAACTGTGTCACACCTAGGACTAAGGATAATGTATAACCGGACCTTAGAATGGCCGGACTTAACGTATCCAAGAAAAGTCAAAAGACTAGCCAAGGTCAGGAACACAGAATCAGACACAACGATGAGGGAAAGCCAAAAGCCAAGGATACCAGAATTCAGGTCAAAACGAAGCCAAAGTCAAATCCCAGAAAATCAAGATCAGAAACGCACTCTCGGATTACCATCAGGATGAAACCACGACAGGGCAATGAGCAAAAGGAGAATTGGGTTTAAATACCCCTCCTGTGGATCCGATTGGCTGTAACCCCAAAGTAAACCCCAGCCTTTGACCCCAAAAGTAATTACTAGGTTTCCATGTGCATGATTGCTGCTCAGCACAAACCCTCCTGTGGATCTGATTTGCCATGACCGGCCTTTGACCCCAAAAGCAATTACCAGGTTTCCATGTGCATGATTGCTGCTCGGCACAACTTTTCCTGTCAGGACAGTAAATGCCATTAACCACATTTTTATGTGCGGATGAATACGTGATACTAGCAGGCTCCTCCAGGAGTTCGTGGCAAACGTCCCCGGTAAGGAGTGTTTGTCACATATCTTCCCCTTCCTGGGGAGACTAACTAGACCCCAGACCACTAATCAGTCTCGGTCTGTGTTAATCTGGTGGCCTTTTCCAAAAGGTGCAGTGATCCAGAGGGCTTCCTACCCCAAGCTCCGGTTTATACTAGGCATGTGCATGGGGAAAATTTTCGGTTCAGTTCGGCATTCCAAAATTCGTGACTTCGGCAATTCGGCACTTCAAGACTTCGGAACTTCGACACTTCGGATATTCGTCATCTTCGGCACTTCGGAATTTTGGGACCTTGGGACTTCTTTTGCAGCCGCTTAGTAGATAACTCCCTAATTCCCACGGTATTTCAGCCAAATTTACGAATACAAAGTATTAGTACATTTTGCCCCTACTCGCTATACCGCGAGTAGGGGCATGTCTATTAAAAAAAAAAAAATAGGGTCTCCCCTCCCGAGCCCCCACCCGCGACGCGCGAGTGGGGGCTTTTAAACTAAAGGGGGGACTTACCCCTGAGCAGTGGGTGGGGGCCCTACAGTAAAATAAGGGGGTGTACCTAATGTCCTCCCCCCTGGCCCCCACCCCTGAGCGGCGGGTGGGGGCCCTAAATACTAATTAGGGGGGGAGACCTAATGTCCTCCCCCCTGGCCCCCACCCCTGAGCGGCGGGTGGGGGCCCTAAATACTAATTAGGGGGGAGAACTAATGTCCTCCCCCCTGGCCCCCACCCCTGAGTGGTGGGTGGGGGCCCTAAATTGGAATAAGGGGGGGACCTAATGTCCTCCCCCTGGCCCCCACCCCTGAGTGGTGGGTGGGGGCCCTAAATACTAATAAGGACCTAAGGTCCTCCCCCCTGGCCCCCACCCCTGAGCGGTGGGTGGGGGCCCTAAATACTAATAAGAGGGGGGATCTATTGAAAATAACGAATGCACCAGTAATACAGGTAATAAATCTCATGAATACATCAGCAGGGAGGGAAATGGTCAAACGAATTGAGGGTGATTCTTCACAGTCCAATTGCCCCCCACCCCCGGCCTCCACCCCTGAGCGGCGGGTGGGGGCCCTAAAGTAAAAAAAGGGGGGAGGACCTATTGTCCTCCCCACTGGCCCCCACCCTTGAGAGGCAGCTGGGGGCCGTAAAGTGAAAAAAGGGGGGAGGGAGCTAGCTACTAAAAGGCTGAAAGACCTGAATTGATCTTTCAGACAAATTTACTAATACTAAGCAAAGATTACTTAGTATTAGTAAATTTTGCACTACTCGCTATATCGCGAGTAGGGGCATGTCTATGAAACAGTGAACAGCCTGTGGCTGCTCACTGTTAAAAAAGCGTCCTATTTGGTGGTGGAGTGGGGGCCTAAATAAAAGAGGTGGGGGGGGAACCTAATGTCCTCCCACAGGTGGTGGGTGCGTAAACAAGAATAAAGAGGGACGTATGCCCATCCCCACCCTGGCCGGTGGGTGGTGGCCCTAAACTAGAATGGGGAACCTAATGTCCTCCCCCTGGCCCCAGCCCTGAGCAGCGGGTGGGGAGCCCTAGAAATCAATAAAGAGGACCTAGGGTCCTCCCCTGGCCACCCTGAGGCGGTGGAGTGAGAGGCCTAAATGGGGGATCTGTTGTCCCCACAATGCATGAAGCGTGGGTGGGAGCTAAAAAATGTGTGCTTGGGTGACTGGGGTCCCAAGCCCCTAGTCACTGCCCTTCCCAAAAATTAGCCCCCCCTACCTACCCCCCTCACCCTAAAAATAATGAGGAGGGACCTTTAACTAAGTACCTGTAAATAAAATAAAACTTACCATTCAATGTTTTCTTTCTTCTAAAATCTTCTTTTTTCAGCCCCAAAAAAGGCCAAATAAAAAATCCATAATAACTGACTGACAGGCTGCTCACTGTTAATAGACATGCCCCTACTCACAGTATAGTGAGTAGGGGCATAATTTACTAATACTAAGTAATCTTTACTTAGTATTAATAAATTGCAATGTAATCACACAGTAACTCGTGTAGGTGTGATTTATAGGCCCCCAGGACAAATTGAAGAGTTATATAATCTACTAGTTGAGGAAATAGCTAAAATGACAATGAAGGGGGAAGTTATCATCATGGGTGACTTTAATCTTCCTGATGTAAATTGGAAAACAAAATTAGTTACTTGTGCCAGGAGCACACATATTCTAAACTCACTACTGGGATTGTCTCAAAAACAAGTTGTTGAGGAGCCAACTCGTGAAGAGGCCATACTAGATTTAGTGTTAACAAATGGAGATTTGGTATCAGATATTACTGTAGGTGAAAGTTTAGGATCCAGTGATCATCAGTCAGTGTGGTTTAATATAAGAACAGTGACTGAGTCACATCACACAAAAACAAAAGTTTTAGACTTTAGAAAAACAGACTTTTCTAAAATTAGAATATGTGTAGAGGAGTCATTATCAGACTGGAGCAATTTAAATAGAGTCCAAGAGAAATGGGATCATTTAAAAGTTGCACTATAGAAGGCAACAGAAAATTGCGTTAGGCTTGTCAGTAAAAGCAAAAAATTCAAGAAACCACTGTGGTACTCCGCAGATGTGGCCAAAATAGTTAAAAACAAAAAGTTAGCATTTAGGAATTATAAAAAAAACCAGAGTGAGGAAGACAAAATTATCTATAAAATTAGGCAGAAATAGGCTAAGAAAGTTATAAGAGCTTCCAAATCACACACAGAAGAGAAAATAGCACAGTCAGTAAAAAAGGGGGATAAAACATTTTTTAGATACATAAATGAGAAAAGAAAAGTAAAACAAGGATTAGTTACATTAAAAACAAAAGAAGGAAGGTATGTAGAAGAGGATAAAGGTCTAGCTGACTGCCTCAATTAATATTTTTGTTCTGTATTTACAGATGAAAATGAAGGAAAAGGACCTCAGTTGAGAAAAAGGATATATGAGTCATTTATTACACGTGAGTTTACAGAGGAAGAGGTTCTATTTCAACTGTCAAAAATAAAGACAAATAAGTCAATGGGACCTGATGGAATACACCCAAAGCTATTAAAAGAGCTTAGTGGTGTACTAGCAAAACCATTAACAGATTTATTTAACCAATCATTGTTAACAGGAGTAGTCCCAGAAGATTGGAAGTTAACAAATGTTGTGCCCATTTACAAGAAAGGTAATAGGGAGGAGTCTGTCAACTATAGGCCAGTAAGCCTTACTTCAGTAGTGGGGAAAGTGATGGAAACCATGTTAAAGGATAGGATCGATGAACATCTAAAAACACATGGATTTCAAGATCAGAGACAACATGGGTTTACTTCAGGGAGATCATGCCAAACTAATCTTACTGATTTCTTTTGATTGGGTAACTAAAATAATAGATCTGGGTGGTGCTTATCAATAAACTGCAATCTTTAAGTTTGGATTCCAATATTGTTGAATGGGTAAGGCAGTGGCTGAGTGACAGTCAACAGAGGGTTGTAGTTAATGGAATATATTCGAAGCATGGACTTGTCACCAGTGGGGTGCCTCAGGGATCTGTACTTGGACCCATTCTCTTTAATATTTTTATTAGTGATATTGTAGAACGTTATGATGGTAAGGTATGTCTTTTGCTGATGATACTAAGATATGTAACAGGGTTGATGTTCCAGGAGGGATAAGCCAAATGGCAAATGATTTAGGTAAACTAGAAAAAATGGTCAGAATTGTGGCAACTGACATTTAATGTGGATAAGTGCAAGATAATGCATCTTGGACGTAAAAACCCAAGGGCAGAGTACAGAATATTTGATAGAGTTCTAACCTCAACATCTGAGGAAAGGGATTTAGGGGTGATTATTTCTGATGACTTAAAGGTAGGCAGACAATAGAGCAGCAGGAAATGCTAGCAGAATGCTTGGTTGTATAGGGAGATGTATTAGCAGTAGAAAGAGGGAAGTGCTCATGCCATTGTACAGAACACTGGTGAGACCTCACTTGGGGTATTGTACACAGTACTGGAGACCGTATCTTCAGAAGGATATTGATACCTTAGAGAGGGTTCAGAGAAGGGCTACTAAACTGGTTCATGGATTGCGGGATAAAACTTACCAGGAAAGGTTAAAGGATCTTAACATGTATAGCTTGGAGGAAAGACGAGACGGGGGGACATGATAGAAACATTTAAATATATAAAGGAATCAACACAGTAAAGGAGGAGACTATATTTAAAAGAAGAAAAACTACCACAACAAGAGGACATAGTCTTAAATTAGAGGGACAAAAGGTTTAAAAATAATATCAGGAAGTATTACTTTACTGAGAGGGTAGTGGATGCATGGAATAGCCTTCCAGCTGAAGTGGTAGAGGTTAACACAGTAAAAGAGTTTAAGCATGCATGGGATAGGCATAAGGCTATCCTAACTATAAGATAAGGCTAGGGACTAATGAAAGTTTTTAGAAAATTGGGCAGACTAGATGGGCCAAATGGTTCTTATCTGCCGTCACATTCTATGTTTCTGGACCATCACTTTGTGGGTATCCTATTCCCTGAGTGTAATGGTAATGGCAACCATGACAACTAGTTAATGTTAGTGGAAGCCATTTTAGTGAGTATTGGTATGTCAATAAAACTAAAAGACAACATGGGAAACAAGCTTTAAATTGGTTTAATAAATTACTTTTATAGAGCTATACAGTGAACAAATAGACATACAATTATCAGACTCCAATATAAGTTGTATCTATACTCCTTCTATACTGCATGGTTGCACAATACTTGACCTACACAAATTTGGAACATGGTTGGTGTGGCAGACCGCCACTATGTCCCCGCCACGCACTCCCTTTCCCAAAATAGTGTAGCTCTACCACTTATGAAAGTAAATATCGCTGGTATCGCTTTTCCCCCCACACATTAGTCGACACTGAATGCTGGTAGTAGATCTGTTTAATGCAGGCAAGCACTCTCAATACAGTAAACCGCTCCCTGTGCCTGAGAGATAATTGAGTCAGGAAACTTACAACTCAATTATCTCCCAGGTACAGAAAAATATAACGTTTTTAAAACATCTCAAAGGTACCCACAAAATACAAGGAAATCCCTCAAGAGTCATCGGATAGCCCAGATCCGATATCCAAAAAGCACTCAGATCGGTTTGGTGGTTTGGTCTAGTGAAGACTGAAACAAAACTGATCTGGTAAGTCTAGAACAGAGTTCAAGAATTGTCAGGCAGGTCAGTAACATTACCATGGTGTCTAATACATACAAAGATGAACTGACTAGAGCAGAAATGCATATGATCTGAGAGTGAAAGACTTCATAACCTGAGACATTAAAGAGAATTGGAAGCTAAAGCAAGAAAAAGGGATTATTAGTTACATACAAATTAGCTAATTTATTCATGAAGAATCAAGAGAAAAAAAAATAAGTTATTTTTAAGTTCCCAAGTATATGTGTATTTATGCATAAAAACACAAATAGTTTAAATTGCTTATGTAAGTGGTCCTTGCAATAAAAATTTAATTATCAATTAAACTGGATTCATACTTTTTATTTGTGCTGTTTTTTTTTTAACCAAAAATGCTATAAACATCTCTAATGGGTTTACAGAATCACAGCAACATATTTTCAAATATACACACTCAATCACACGTACGTGTGTGAGTGTGTGTTAGGTAAAAGTTTACCTCACTTAGCCTGAATATAACAATTATAACATAGAGGCTGCCCTAATGGAGGCAAGTATGTGCGTAATATTTCCACATTTATAGATTTATTTTCTAAGCAGTCAGATGTGATTTCACAGCCAGTTTTCAAAACTTAAATAGGTAGAAATGGTTTAAAGAAATTCTCATATTTTGCAAACTTGCAAATGTTTATTTTCAATTAAATTTATAGCTTGAACTTTAAATTAGTGATGCTCATAGCTCACTATATAGTATATAAAAAAAAGTAATATTTTAGAATTGTCAGAACAGTGACACTATGCAATATATTTAATATAATGGAATTTTAGATTTTACGTCCAAAAAGTTATGATTTTTTTTTCAAGATTGATCTATATTTTTATTTGCTAAAAAGAGCAAAAAGGAAGAAAAAAGGGGAGGAAAATGAGCCAACTTGTTCACTAGTACCCCCTAATGGGGGTAACCCCTAAAGTTAAATATATATAAGAAAGAGAGAAGCTGGAAGTAGTAGCAATGAAATATTTGGATAGGGTAGAATACCTAGAACAATTTAAAATGTCACTTTTAATATTGTCTCTTTAAAAAGTCCCAACATTTGGACTGTATTGCAAACTTATATCAAAAGAAAAGAAAGGAATATTATGAATACAATTTTTAATCAGTCATAATATCAGACTGAAAAGGGGGACTCAATCTGTCCACTAAGTCTTTATAAGGACTTAATTAGAATAGAGTCAAAAGAGTATATATATATATAAATAGTAGTGATGGTTGGCTGCACTCACGGATTCTTTAAAACTTAACTTTTATTTATAATGTTAAGAGCAGATCAACGTTTCAGTCCCTCTTGTGGACTTTCATCAGGATCATCGGTTGACATTACTAATCTGACAAATTTCAATTTGAAAATGGAACGTTCTATATTTGACCCTGTAACTTTCCAAAACACCATAAAACCTGTTAATGGGGGGTACTGTTGTACTCGTGAGACATCGCTGATTACAAATATGGGCATTCTTTTGCAGTAATACCTAACAGTATTATGACATTAACAGCTAAAATGTCAGACATAAATACAAATTTAAAAAAAATCTTATTTTCTCACTCTTTTAAAATTTTATTTATAACAAATTATGTTCCATATATGAATAGTTAATGATAAATTAAAGTCCTGTTTCTCCTGAACAAAATGATATATAATAAGTGTGGGTGCACTTAATGTGACAGCGGTGAATTACGGGTAAACAGACATATAGCGCAAATTCCGGTTTTTGTTTACGTTTTGTATTGATCAGAACGTGTACTATTGACTCCGTCCTGAAGGGGTTAACATTTTGTACTATTTTGATGTATTTTGATATATTGATGTTTTTTTTGCATATCATATTTTTGATATGTTCATATTTAAAAAAAAAAATTAAAATTTTTCTCAAAAATATTAAATAATTTGAAAAGCTTATCCAGCAATATTAAATTGAGGCCTTATAAATTAGAAATAAGCAATAGGGTAAACTGATGGACAGTGAAAATTATCACATTCAGTCTGCAAAATGCATTTTCATGACTGTTGTTTTCACTATTATTTCACTATTTTAGAGATATAATAAAGATATTAATGATTTTATATTATTTTCCAGTGTAAAAGGCACTTTATTGTATTTTGTATTCCCAGCTCGACAGATCGGGTTGTAAATATAGTAAAGAAACAAGGTGGTTGATGTGCTTTTTGTGATTCAAAACATAAACATAGTGAAACATTATAGATTACCAGCACTATCCATTTTCAACTATAGGGCACTACTTTTCCAAAAAAATTTTGAACACAAAGTTTCTTTAATTGCAGATAAGCAATTGTATTTCTTTTCTGGTAGAAAGGGATTCCTTGCCTTGAGCCAAGTGGTAAAAGAGAAGCATCTCCACGCTCTGCATTGAGGTGCAGAACTTTCCCCATATAGATGCACTGATTCAATGTATCTCTAAGAGAAACATAGAAACATAGAAACATAGAATGTGACGGCAGATAAGAACCATTCGGCCCATCTAGTCTGCCCAATTTTCTAAATACTTTCATTACTCCCTAGTCTTATCTTATAGTTAGGATAGCCTTATGCCTATCCCACGAAGGCTATTCCATGCATCCACTACCCTCTCAGTAAAGTAATACTTCCTGATATTATTTTTAATACTGACTGTCCAGAGGGGCATTTGGCCCCTCCCCTGCCCTGCCTCCTTGGCTGAGATCATATAAAATGGCAATCTCAGCTAATCCGATTCTTTCCTATGGGAGATTACCAATTCTGATTATGTGAGCCAAGGAGGCGGATTAGGGGTGGGGCCAGTGGGGGCAGACCTGCACGGCACTGGAATAAACATGATTTTTCTTCTTATTTAAGGGGGGGGGCAAAGGAGGGACTGTGGGCTAAGCAGTGTTTTTTAACACTATAGGATCAGGAATACATGTTTCTATACCTGACCCTATAGTGTTCCTTTAATCCAGGCCTTTATAACTGAAATTAAAATTAGTGCCTCATTTACTAAATAAAACTATAACTGACAATGGCAATATTTTGGATCAGAGATAAATATGATAATATGAATTTCTTCTAACTAGATGTTTACACTATGCCACCATTACAATCTTAAACCTAAAGACATTGTGCTAGCATAGAAGGCTCTGCTTATTTAGCTTTGGTGCTTCCATACAGTCCTGCAAGAAATTAATGAATGAGTGATTGCATTTTCAAATATTACTATGATAACTCGGAGTATCATCCATTATTAAGGGCATAACAACACCACAAATAAATTACATCAGTCAAAAGAATATAAATCTATACAATTCAGATATTCTAAAGCTAGCTTACAATACATCCTAAATGAATGTAAACAACTAAATTCTAGTGGTCTCTGTATAATATAAAGACATTTAGCTTAGTGTAGCAATAATAGATTTTATATTTCCCCTGACTTAGTAGGCAGGAATCAGATGAAAATGATAAATTGGAAAGTTTTTATTTCAAACAAACAGAACCTTTTTTTTTTTTCAATGTACCTCTTCTTTCTTAACCTGCTTTCAATATAAATAACTATTTCTACTATAGCAATTGCTTTAGAGGACCAATAGGTGGAGCACTTCCATGTTTCATTATAAAATGGCAAAGTGATCCAACTTCTTTTCCAAACATAAGCTCTCTCATGCTTGTGCTCTGAAAATACATATATAAAAATACTTATCTATGTCATCAAAATACTTGTATAGAGTTAACTAAGTCAGAGGAGAGTAGGTAACCATCCAGGTACAATTTATGGCACTCTCAGCCACTCATTGCCTAATATAGAAAGAAAGATGATAGTATGTCGCAGGTAGCATTCTCACGATTCACAAGGAGTTACATAGTTACATAGCTGAAAAGAGACTTGTGTCCATCAAGTTCAGCCTACCTCACATTTGTTTTTTGCTGTTGATCCAAAAGAAGGCAAAAAAAAAACAGTTTGAAGCACAATTTTGCAACAAGCAAGGAAAAAAATTCCTTCTTGACCCCGGAATGGCAGTCAGATTTATCCTTGGATCAAGCAGTTATTACCCTACATTGAAAGATTATATCCTTGAATATTCTGTTCTTGCAAGTATGCATCTAGTAGCCATTTGAACATCTGTATGGACTCTGATAAAACCACTTCTTCAGGCAGAGAATTCCACATCCTGATTGTTCTTACAGTAAAAAAAACAATTCCTTTGCCTTAGACGAAATCTTATTTCTTCCAGTCTAAACGCATGGCCTCGTGTCCTATGTAAAGTCCGGTTTGTGAATAGATTTCCACACAATGGTTTGTATTGGCCCTGAATATATTTGTATAATGTTATCATATCCCCTCTCAGGCGACGTTTTTCTAAACTAAATAGGTTTAAATTTGTTAACCTTTCTTCATAGCCGATATGTTCCATTCCTTTTATTAGTTTTGTAGCCCGCCTCTGCACTTTTTCTAGTGCCATAATATCCTTCTTTAGAACAGGTGCCCAAAATTGCACAGCATATTCAATATGGGGTCTTACCAGTGATTTATAAAGAGGCAAAATTATATTCTTGTCCCGAGAATGAATGTCCTTTTTCATGCATGACAATACCTTACTGGCCTTGGTCACTGCTGATTGATATTGCACATTGTTGCATAGTTTATTGTCGATAACAATTCCCAAGTCCTTTTCATGTGTTGTTATCCCTAATTCGCTTCCATTAAGGGTATACGTTGCTGTATACCTTGAGTGTAAGTACAGTGTGTGTGTAGTCAGTGCAGTGTGTGTGCAATGAAAGCTGTGTGTATAGTGGATACAGCGTGTGTTTGTTTAGTGGATTGTGTGTAGTGGATGCAGTGTGTGTTTAGTGAATGAAGAATATGTGTGGTGGATGCAGTGTGTGTATAGTGGATGCAGTGTATGTGTGGTTTATGCCGTGTATGTAGTGGATGTAGTATGTATGTTTGTGTAGTGGATGCAGTGTGTGTGTGTTATGTAGTGCAAGCATATTAAACTCGCGGTCCATGGGCTGCATGCGGCCCATAATGAATATCTTTGCGGCCCAGGAAGTCGCGAGTTTGACATGTTAAGGCAGAGTAGGCACCTGCTCTCCCCACATTGCAGGTGACTACTCTGCTAAAATTTACCCAGTCGGGAGGAGAGGATGCTGGCGGCAGTGAGGAAGCTCAGTTTGTTCTTCCTGCTCCTTACTGCTCCCTCTCGCGCACCTGTAGTGATGCCAGGTGCCGGAATAAGACGTCATTCCAGCCAGGTATCACTAAACTGTGCACATGAGGGAGCAGTGAAAAGCAGGAAGGGAGACCCCAGGGAGAGGCCCCACACCAGCTCCCAAAGGTAGGGAGCAATACATAAAATGAGTTGTGAGTGTGTGCAAGAATGTGTAATGTGTGTGTGGGTGTGTCTGTCAGTGTGTGTGTCTGTCAGTGAGTGTGTGTCTGTCAGTGAGTGTGTGTGTGTGTGTGTGTGTGTCTGTCAGTGAGTGTGTGTGCCTATGTGTCTGTCAGTGTATGTGTGTCTGTAAGTGAGTGTGTGTCTGTCAGTGTGTGTGTGTCTGTCAGTGAGTGAGTGTATGTGTATGTGTGTGTGTGTGTGTTTCTGTCAGTGAGTGTGTCTGTAAGTGAGTGAGTGTGTGTCTGTGTCTGTCAGTGTGTGTGTGTGCCTGTATGTCTGTCAGTGAGTGTGTCTGTCAGTGAGTGTGTGTTGGTTAGTATTGTGATGGCCGCTGCTGGACAGTGGAGGACCTGGAGGTGCACGGAGGCATGCATCGCCACGTCACATTCACCTTCACAGGGTTTGAAGAAGTGTTGACATCACCATTGGGGTATACCAGATGCTGGACTCCGGAGTCACATACTGGCAGCAGCAATGTGAGTGGGAGTGAGCTTGTTGGCTAATATTGTTTTTTTGTTTTGTTTTTTTAAACAGGGACTGGGGTTCAGTAGAGGGGGGGACTGGGATTTAGTATAGAAGGGGGGACCTGAGTTTAGTAGAGGAGGGTGCTGGGGTTTAGAAGAGGGTGATGCTGTTTTTTTTTATATTTTAATTTTCAAAATAAACCTATGTTGAGTTTGAAGTGCTTGATAATGGCTATATATAAACATGCAAATTGTGAGTGTGGGGCCCAGGCTGTACCCTCCTGAATGTGACCCTGCACACGTGGTTGTAGTTTGTGAAATTTCTTACATTACTGCAATGTTCGTAAGTGACTCAGACTACATTTGAAAAGGCACTCCATGGGAAAAGCTATCTCTAAATATTTTAAAGGTGTTAAGTCAGTCTAGTCATATAATTGTATTTTTTATTAATAAAATATGCAGATGTCGAATATCTAAAGATATTGTATAGACAATGTATTTGACTCAATTGTTAGTAAAATGTGTTTTAATTGATATTAAATTAATATATTTTAAATCATTACTACATTAAAAATAAAGACATTTAATTCACAGCAGCAACATATGTACATACGTTACATGAAATTCTCTATTGTAGGTTACAGTATGAGCTTCTGGTAGACAACAATTTTGGGCTGTCATTTAGATGATGACGGATATACCATATCTGGCCTTAACGAGGGATGCAACTTCTATAGTGGAAATCTCCAAAATACATGCTACATGTTAGCTTAAAATAAACAAATACAAATCTATTCCACACCATCCAGCGAAGTGAAACTCAAAGATGTTAAATAAGAATCTGTCAGCAACATTTTTCATGGTGATATTTTAGACGAGCACAGCCTCAAACCACGAGTAACTGCAAAATACTACTGAGCACCTTTCATGTTTTTAAATTTTAACAGGCTCTCCCTTAATTCATGCAGAGCTATGTTTGCATGTTTCCCTTTGTCTTAAAGGTCTCTCAGCCTGCATCCTTGAGGATTCAATATTTTTGTTCTTATCCTCCTTTGGTCTGACATCCCCTCTGACTGGTGTTGCCTAGGCAGTAGTGGGTTGTAAAGCAGCAGTCAGACAAGCCACGGGAAATAATTGGCAGACCTCTGAGCTTCATGCTGCTTTAATGAATCGTCACGGTATAGCATTTAAAGCAAAAGTACAATTTAACCTTCTGTATATGTGTAATGATAGAATTATTATTATCCAATAAATATTTCCAGGAAAATAAATTATTAGTATTTTACTTTTTTCCTCTTCTCTGGAGCAATTTAATATTTGATACTCTTTAACAGAGGCATTATCTGAAGATTGTATATCAATCTTCAGTATCGGTTTTTATAAATGGAAAGTTGATTGGTTAGTTGAGAAAAATAAATGTTTTTGCTAAAATACATTGTCATTTCTTTCCTATTTATGTTTTTTTTTTCTGGCCTACAGAAGAGTAATAGAAATGCATAGAATGGAGCAAAGTAAAATATATTGGACTTTGTCAGTTAACTCCTCAGGTACTGGAGGAGCGAGCAATTTTGCAGGCCCCACATACATGGTATAGGTTTGTAAATGAATGGGTTCATAAAAATATAGATCATGACCACTGTTTCAATAGCAAACTAAACCTAATCAATGATACGTGAATGTCATTTGCTATACACCAAAGTATGGTGTAAGGAGATTATTTTGTACAGAGTGTGCTGTACAACAAAGAAAAGCTTATGGCAGGCGATATCAGTTGTCCATGTGGGTTACCATTCTCCCCCTCATCAGTCTATGTTCCATCTTCCCACCTGGTTAGCACTACAGATTCCTCGTACAGTGCTAGCTCAAGGCCACAGCCTGAGCCCTTTTTTGTAAGAGTTAAATGAGAGCACACGTAGTGTGGAGAAAACACTGTTGTCATGGAGAGGCTTGGGAAGTGGTCTGCACTAGTTGCCAGAGAGAAGAGAGGTCAGGGGAGGGGGGAGGAAGGAAAAAAATATAAAACACTGACTTATAGTCTCTATGGAAGTGATTACATGTCATATTGTCATCTTGGCTGATGAGGGCTTGAATCCTGTATCCGATTGGAAGTGATTGCATTGTCACTGTATAGAAATAAAATCCAGCTCATGATTCTAAATATTACGGAGTCTAAAAATACAATCAATTGAACTGAAAGATAAAATGTAAAACACATATATATTTAATCACCTTTTCATATCATCTATCAATCTGTAACTCTATATAATTTACCTTATGTAATTCATTGTTTCAGGGTAAATAAGAATGGAAAAAAATATTAAATAGATCATCAATAAGGTTATATTGTTTAATCTGAGAATTGTTTTGCACTTTTTCTTTTTTATTTTATTGCTCTATTAATAGCTTTTCACATAATGATTCATTTCCATTTAATTAAGATCTGCATCCCTTCTTAACATATATAAGTAATAAGGAGAGAATACACCAAATTGGTGAAATTGGAGGAACAGCTGATACAACGTAGGACTGGGTAATCAAAGCTAGTGCCTTCAATCTGCATTGTTCTCTTATTATTGCATTTTTCTTGGTCACATTTTATTCTATTTTATAATAATACATATGAGTAACTAATTTCTATCGTTGATATACAGACCAGTAATAATAAATCATCGTATTGTACTAGCTCGGAATTACTGTCTACAATCTAGGCCCATAGCTAGGCAAAGACAGTGCCAGAAAAATTCTAAAAATCATAATCTCTCCACATAATGAAGAGCAGGGTGCCCAAAATGTAGCTCTCCAGATGTTGTAGAACTGCAACTTACATGATGCTTTGCATGCATTTAGAATGCTTTAGCATGATAAAGCATCATGCACATTCTACAATATCTGGGGACCTAGATTTTGGGCACCCCCAATGTAGAGGCTCTGAATCTGCCTGTCACCAGTAGGGATCATAATCATGCAAGATGCTGCAAGTATTAAATTGTAGGCTTGGAAGGGGTTCATGTTCATGTTTAAAAAGTGCCTGGTTCACACAATATTTTGCATATACCACTTGAATTTAAGGTTACAGTCTTAAATCACATCTTTATTGCTTCATTGGCATTTATATATATATATATATATATATATTTGTTCCATTGTGGTTAAGCACCAAAGCATTTGGATATAATTGATTTAGGGCCCTAGTTGGAATTTAAATTGAAGTTGTGCCCTTTTTTCTTTAGTTTTGTATATGTATATATATATTATTATTATTATTATGATGATATTTATAGAGCGCCATCAATTTTAATATAGGATATGTAATATAACTCCTATAAGCTTGAACCTTGGAATCAAAGTAAATTCTTTCACAGCATTTATATCCCTATCCTATTCAAGGACAGGGTTGATGGCCCTGCTCAATGAGCTTACATGCTAGAGGGAGTGTGGTAAAGTGACACAAAAGGTAAGAATAGTATTTGACTAATGACAGTTGCAAGAGGAATCAGTCGGGAGCTATTAACAGTTTAATTCATACGCTTTTATGAAGAAGTGGGTTTTTAATGATTTTTTGAAGAAGTGAAGACTTGATGAGCATCTAACAGAGGAGGGAAGTGAGTTCCACGGGAACAGTGCAGCCCTTGAGAAGTCTTGAAGGTGAGCATCAGAGGTGGGAGTACAGACAGAAGATAGACGTAAGTCTTCAGAAGAGCGTAAGGGCCTAGACGGGACATACTTGTCTATTAGGGAGGATAGATAGGTCGGAGCAGCATTATGTAGATATTTGAAAGCAAGAACCAGAATTTTAAATTAAGCCCTATATCTTACAGAAAGCCAATGTAGGGACTTGGTGCTACTTCCAAGTGCTGTTTCTAAGTGTCTAGTTGGAGATATTCTGGAGAGTTTTACAGAAGCTTCAACTGTCTAAGAGTTGTGCTAAGAGCTTTCTTTTCTACTGTTACAGGTAAGATTCATCTGTAGGAAAAGGTTACTGATTGCACAAGGTTTGAATTCCTGTTGGTAATTATAAGGCATTTGATTTGATTAAGCTAGTTACTTGCTGTTGATTGCTGGTTAATTAACTATTGTTTGCAAATAAGCAGAGGCCTACCCAGGTGTTAAACATTCCTAGTGGGCGGTGATTTTAGGAGTTATATAAGGCTTGGTCTCATTAGCTTGTCTAATATAGCTTGGTGCTACTTCAAAGTGCTGTTTCTAAGTGTGTAGTTGGAGATATTCTGGAGAGTTTTACAGAAGCTTCAACTGTCTAAGAGTTGTGCTAAGAGCTTTCTTTTCTACTGGTACAGGTAAGATTCATCTGTAGGAAAAGGTTACTGATTGCACAAGGTTTGAATTCCTGTTGGTAATTATAAGGCATTTGATTTGATTAAGCTAGTTACTTGCTTTTGATTGCTGGTTAATTAGCTATTGTTTGCAAATAAGCAGAGGCCTACCCAGGTGTTAAACATTCCTAGTGGGCGGTGATTTAAGGAGTTATATAAGGCTTGGTCTCATTAGCTTGTCTAATATAGCTTGGTGCTACTTCCAAGTGCTGTTCCTAAGTGTCTAGTTGGAGATATTCTGGAGAGTTTTACAGAAGCTTCAACTGTCTAAGAGTTGTGCTAAGAGCTTTCTTTTCTACTGTTACAGGTAAGATTCATCTGTAGGAAAAGGTTACTGATTGCCCAAGGTTTGAATTCCTGTTGGTAGGTATAAGGCATTTGATTTGATTAAGCTAGTTACTTGCTGTTGATTGCTGGTTAATTAGCTATTGTTTGCAAATAAGCAGAGGCCTACCCAGGTGTTAAACATTCCTAGTGGGCGGTGATTTAAGGAGTTATATAAGGCTTGGTCTCATTAGCTTGTCTAATATGGCTTGGTGCTACTTCCAAGTGCTGTTTCTAAGTGTCTAGTTGGAGATATTCTGGAGTGCTGTTTCTAAGTGTCTAGTTGGAATATTCTGGAGGTGCTGTTTCTAAGTGTCTAGTTGGAGATATTCTGGAGTGCTGTTTCTAAGGTGTCTAGTTGGAGATATTCTGGAGATAACCTGGAGGTAATCTGAGGTATTCAGGAGGATTAAAAAAAAAAAAAAAAAATTAAGATTTGTTAGATTTAAATTATTCTCATAATTGGAATGGCAGGCTTAGTTCAGTGTAACAATTGCTATGCATTTGTTTCACGTTCCACTTTTTGGAGGTTTGGTTGTTGTCTTATCTGTAGACAGTTCTCTATCTTGCGGCAGGAGATTGTATTTTTGAAGTCTGATATTTTTAAATTATCTGGTGTAGAAACTCAGACTGGAACTGCTGCAAAGCCACTGCCGCAGAGACATGCTAGGAAAGGCAGATGGATTACTGTAGGATCTGGTAGACTTAGAGTTGTGGATAAAAGGCATTTTGCACAGTCTGTTGCTCTGCGTAATTCATTTTCTGCACTTTCAGAGTGTAATGTTGTTGTGGAGAGAGGCACTGAGGCTAGTGGTGTTGTGGAGAGAGGCTCTGAGGCTAGTGGTGTTGTGGAGAGAGGCACTAAGACTAGTGGTGCTGTGGAGAGAGGCACTAAGACTAGTGGGTATTGTTGTAGAGGCACAGGAGCTAGTGGTGTTGGCCTTTGGAGAAAGAGCACTGAGGCTAGTGGTGTTGTGGAGAGGCACTACTAAGACTAGTGGTGGTGTTGTAGAGAGAGGCACTGAGGCTAGTGGTGTTGTGGAGAGAGCACACTAAGACTAGTGAGTGTGGTGTTGTTGAGAGAGGCACTGAGGCTAGTGGTGTTGTGGAGAGAGGCACTGAGGCTAGTGGTGTTGTGGAGAGAGGCACTGAGGCTAGTGTTGTTGTGGAGAGAGGCACTGAGACTAGTGGTGTTGTGGAGACCGGCTTGGAGACTATGGTGAGGTCTAATAGAAAGCAGTTGTTGTTGGGTGATTCCATTATAAGAGGTGTGGAGATGGACAATGGTGGTCTTGTGAGGTGTCTTCCCGGAGCTACTGCTCACAGAGACAGGAGACGTATCTGTAATATTGTTAAGCAAACAAAGCAGGAAGGGGAATTGGATGTACTTGTCCATCTAGGGACAAATGACTTGGCTTGCAATGAGGTTTCAGAGGTTAAGAAAGTTTTTAGTGTTTTTGCCAATGATATACGGCAGGTTGCTTCCACACTGTCATTCTCTGAAGTTCTGCCTGTGCATAACACTCAGAACGACAGGCGGATGCGTATTAGGGACTTTAATTTGTGGCTTGGTGAATGGTGTAGGGAGCAAGGATTTGGCTTTATTTCTCATGGTAGCTCTGTTTGGAATGGAAATAACCTGTACAAAAAAGATGGTTTGCATCTTTCTCAAAAGGGAACAAATGTTCTCAGTGAGCAGTTCAGAGGTTTTTGCTAGGATGTATTTAAACTAGGAGGGGGGCAAAAGGGGTATTAAAACATCAATCCAATTGTCCCCAAAGAAACAAGGACAGAGAAAGGTACTTACCTTGGCAAGTGTGTTAAAATGATAGCTTAGAGTCATGTGTCTACAAATGCACCGCGGATTTAGGAATAAGATCCCACATGAACTTGTAGCAATAGCTAGCAACTGATAGTGTAGATTTGAGTGGCTGTTACTGAGACATGGTGCAATAAGAAAAGCTGACTGGGACATAGCAATACCAAGAATTTTTCTTTACATATAGGAAAGATAGAGGGGGAAGGCAAGAAAGGGGGGAGGTGGCCCTGTATGTGAAGGATAGCATAAATCTAGCCTAATAAAAGTTAGTGAGACAAACAGAGTCCGTTTGGGTTACGTTAGAATTTGTTAATCACACAGTAACTCGTGTAGGTGTGATTTATAGGCCCCCAGGACAAATTAAAGAGTTAGATAATCTACTAGTTGAGGAAATAGCTAAAATGACAATGAAGGGAGAAGTTATCATCATGGGTGACTTTAATCTTCCTGATGTAAATTGGAAAACAAAATTAGCTACTTGTACCAGGAGCACACATATTCTAAACTCCCTACTGGGATTGTCTCTAAAACAAGTTGTTGAGGAGCCAACTCGTAAAGAGGCCATACTAGATTTAGAGTTAACAAATGGAGATTTGGTATCAGATATTACTGTAGGTGAAAGTTTAGGATCCAGTGATCATCAGTCAGTGTGGTTTAATATAAGAACAGTGACTGAGTCACACCATACAAAAACAAAAGTTTTAGACTTTAGAAAGACAGACTTTTCTAAAAATTAGAATATGGGTAGAGGAGTCATTATCAGACTGGAGGAATTTAAATGGAGTCCAAGAGAAATGGGATCATTTAAAAGTTGCACTATTGAGGGCAACAGAAAATTGCGTTAGGCTTGTCAGTAAAAGCAAAAAATTCAAGAAACCATTGTGGTACTCCGCAGATGTGGCCAAAATAGTTAAAAACAAAAAGTTAGCATTTAGGAATTATAAAAAAACCCAGAGTGAGGAAGACAAAATGATCTATAAGATTAGGCAGAAAGAGGCTAAGCAAGTTATAAGAGCTTCCAAATCACACACAGAAGAGAAAATAGCACAGTCAGTAAAAAAGAGGGATAAAACATTTTTTTAGATACATAAATGAGAAAAGAAAAGTAAAACAAGGATTAGTTAGATTAAAAACAAAAGAAGGAAGGTATGTAGAAGAGAATAAAGGTCAGGCTGACTGCCTCAATGAATATTTTTGTTCTGTATTTACAGAAAAATGAAGGAAAAGGACCTCAGTTGAGAAAAAGGATAAATTAGTCATTTATTACACGTGAGTTTACAGAGGAAGAGGTTCTATTTCAACTGTCAAAAGTAAAGACAAATAAGTCAATGGGACCTGATGGAATACACCCAAAGCTAGTAAAAGAGCTTAGTGGTGTACTAGCAAAACCATTAACAGATTTATTTAACCAATCATTGTTAACAAGAGTAGTCCCAGAAGATTGGAAGTTAGTGAACGTTGTGCCCATTCACAAGAAAGGTAATAGGGAGGAGTTGGGCAACTATAGGCCAGTAAGCCTTACTTCAGTAGTGGGGAAAGTGATGGAAACCATGTTAAAGGATAGGATTGTTGAACATCTAAAAACACTTGGATTTCAAGATCAGAGACAACATGGGTTTACTTCAGGGAGATCATGCCAAACTAATCTTATTGATTTTTTTGATTGGGTAACTAAAATTATAGATCAGGGTGGTGCAGTAGACATTGCTTACCTAGATTTCAGTAAGGCTTTTGACACTGTTGCACATAGAAGGCTTATCAATAAACTGCAATCTTCAAGTTTGGATTCAAATATTGTTGAATGGGTAAGGCAGTGGCTGAGTGACAGGCAACAGAGGGTTGTAGTTAATGGAATATATTCGAAGCTTGGACTTGTCACCAGTGGGGTACCTCAGGGATCTGTACTTGGACCCATTCTCTTTAATATTTTTATTAGTGATATTGCAGAAGGTCTTGATGGTAAGGTATGTCTTTTTGCTGATGATACTAAGATATGTAACAGGGTTGATGTTCCAGGAGGGATAAGCCAAATGACAAATGATTTAGGTAAACTAGAAAAATGGTCAGAATTGTGGCAACTGACATTTAATGTGGATAAGTGCAAGATAATGCATCTTGGACGTAAAAACCCAAGGGCAGAGTACAGAATATTTGATAGAGTCCTAACCTCAACATATGAGGAAAGGGATTTAGGGGTGATTATTTCTGATGACTTAAAGGTAGGCAGACAATGTAATAGAGCAGCAGGAAATGCTAGCAGAATGCTTGGTTGTATAGGGAGAGGTATTAGCAGTAGAAAGAGGGAAGTGCTCATGCCATTGTACAGAACACTGGTGAGACCTCACTTGGAGTATTGTACACAGTACTGGAGACCGTATCTTCAGAAGGATATTGATACCTTAGAGAGGGTTCAGAGAAGGGCTACTAAACTGGTTCATGGATTGCGGGATAAAACTTACCAGGAAAGGTTAAAGGATCTTAACATGTATAGCTTGGAGGAAAGACGAGACAGGGGGGATATGATAGAAACATTTAAATATATAAAGGGAATCAACACAGTAAAGGAGGAGACTATATTTAAAAGAAGAAAAACTACCACAACAAGAGGACATAGTCTTAAATTAGAGGGACAAAGGTTTAAAAATAATATCAGGAAGTATTACTTTACTGAGAGGGTAGTGGATGCATGGAATAGCCTTCCAGCTGAAGTGGTAGAGGTTAACACAGTAAAGGAGTTTAAGCATGCGTGGGATAGGCATAAGGCTATCCTAACCATAAGATAAGGCTAGGGACTAATGAAAGTTTTTAGAAAATTGGGCAGACTAGATGGGCCGAATGGTTCTTATCTGCCGTCACATTCTATGTTTCTATGTTTCTATGTTTCTATGTTTCTATGTCAGAAGGGCGAGGCGTGGGCGGTGCGGGCAGACAGGAAGATGATATCCATTCTTCTGGTATCCTTGAGCCTTGGCTTTGTTCTACATTTATCCTTCCATCTCCAATACTGACCTTGGTCTGTCTGACTATCCTATATTTCTCGTTGTACTCATATACTGTGACAGGACATCCATTCACGAATCATTGCTGCAGTTCATTTATTACTTATGGTTTGGGAACAGACCAAACTCTTTATATTCCCCATACTCGGACCACCTCTTGACTTGTTAACGCCTATTGACTTCTCCTGACACCTCCATCATCTGTTCACACCTAGTTAACTCAAGTGTTCTGCTGGGTGGCCTGGGTGCATGGACCTACACGTGGGAAATAAGTTGGCGATCATCTTGTCGCACGAAAGCAGGCAGCAGTGTTTGGACGTCAAGTGCATGCAACTAAAATCAGACAGAGTAACTCGCGAACACCGCTGAACTGATACCATCGCTTGCTTCTTCTCTAAACTTCTCAGGAGAGCACTGTTCCGTAGGATTTTTCGCACAAACTAGGCAAACAATCGCTACCGAGGAGCCAGGAGATTTGCTCTGTATTTATTTTGTTTTGGGACTCCCGAAAGTGACTGACCTCTACCACTTTTCTTATGGAACTATTTTGGGCAGGCACTATCTGTGTGGTCGATC
>OW240920.1:113910810-113995388 GCA_933207985.1 Pelobates cultripes | reverse complement strand
CCCTATACTCCGACTATATACTGTATAGCTGCTGTAGTTTTCCCAAATCCCAAGTGAAGCAGTGATTATAGCTCTGGTACACCCAAACATCAGCCTAGACTTGATGAAGGGTACCAGATGGCCCACTTTTATACACAACAAGGAAAAAACACACCCAGAACACTCCCTCAACACACCTCTTATTTTCTGTGTCAGAATGACTAAGCATAAAACCTAAAAATGCCCCAAAACTTTATTAAAATATATAACAGGGTGGAGCCTAACCGCCGAGCTGGAAGGACGTGTTGAACATCAGCTCCTGACTGAACGCGACAAAAACAAGGGTAAATATGATGAAAATCGGCCCGTCCACAGCCGGAGGGCATGAGACGAAGTGTGGACACCCAATGAAACCAAATGAAACCAGCCCGGGAACCCACAAAAAGCGCTGGAGGCCTACCAGCGAACGAGCCGGGGTGAGGCGGCCGCTCTCCTCGATGACAAAGCCACGCATAGAACCCTCGGTGCACCCGCCTCTCCCCCGCCCCAGTCCACACTAGACACCGGGGCTGCCAGCTGCTCACTGTTAATAGACATGTCACAATGGTGGGTCCTGTAATTACAATATAGCACAAGTCGGCAGAACGAGTTATACAATGTATTGAGTTTATTAATGTGGATTTGTAGCCTGTACCAATACCTCAAAGAGACAGCTCCTCACATGGCAAGACCAAGATGGCAGCTGGAGACACACATTGAGCACACAAGCTAAGATGGCGAACAGAGTACCTACAGAAACTACTGAAGGCCCACAGGAGTAGCTTGAAAAACGGCTAGACAAGCTCTTTCGTGCCTTCTGGCTGAAGATTGAACACAGACAGGCTCGGATTGCAGAGGAAAGCAGAGAAGAAGGAGCACGGAGGTACCAGCCTTCCGAAATTCAGCACTCCTCAAACTGCTCAGTGTCTCCTGGGAGGAAAGCCCGCCAAACCATGGCCCTTCCACGTCCTGAGAAACACAACACCCGCTCCTGCATGTCTAAACGGAAGGCACCCCGGATACAGGCTACACGCTGCCGGCGGGACCAACCTCGCTCTCAAACCAGGCATACTGCCAGCCGGGACATCACTCGCAGAACCAAGCGGGACCGGAGTGCTAGGAACTGCAAAGGTGCCCGCGCAGAGGCCTGGGGCCAATGTTTTGGCATGATCTGGACTTCCCTGCTGTATCTCACTTCACGCCTGCCGACAGTGGGGATAGGCTGATAGTTCAACTTCATCACCAAACGGGCTAGACTGGGACACAAGCCTAACTTACACGGTTCCACACTATAAAAATTTGGGTGTATTGTATCCGAGCTTACACGTGCATAACGTTAGTTCTCTATGCTGATAATATACACACATGCTAGTGCTCAGACATACTAAGTTAGCTCCAAAATCATTAACCCGAACCATGAGTAGTTACACTTATGTTGACTAGGGCTAACCCACCCGGTATTATCTAACCTACCCAAAAAAGCAAACAGCAACATCATGCTGAGACGCGAGGGATGTATAACATGACTATTAGTTCATCTATGTACCGTCCACTTACATAATCTCCATGTATGATGCCTGCAGCTTATTGCATTTAAATCCCCTGCTATGTCCCCCATGTGAACATAAATGTTTTAGCCGGTACTAACTTGAGGCAATACGCTCTCACCCACATGCATATTTAAGTACTTGACAGTACCTAACTGATATGTTAAGCCTGTTCCTACTAACCTGTTAAAATGTGTAAACACTCGTGCCAATGTTAACCTTTTTTTTTATATATGATTACGCTGTTGTGGAGCTTGATATGACTTAACCCCTTAAGACCAGAGGGCATACTATTACGCCCTATTTTAGGTGGCTCTAAACACCGCCGGGCGTAATAGTACGCCCTCCTTTTTTTCTTACTTACCCAGTCGCCGGCGATCTCACGCCGGTGATCGCGGTTGGGGGGACTCCCAGGGAGCCCCCCGTGGCGGATCCTCCGTCCTGCAGCTCCCCCCCAGCCATATGAGAGTGAGGTCCTTGCAACTTTTGGAAAGTCATAAATAAATTACAAACTCCCCCAATCCACTCCCAGCCCTCCACTGTCAAAATGGATAACCAAACCCTGCAGCTTCCCTTAGATGAAGCAAATGCTTTTAATTATTTTGTCGGATGCTTCACTACCCTGATTGCCAAGCTAATAAATGTCACGCATCCTGAAACTACAAATGTGGATCAGGCCCCACTAAATTTGCAAAGACCCAATATAGACAAGTAAATTTTTAGACTTGTACCTATTAGTGTCATTAAGAAACACCTTAATAATCTAAAAATGAAAAACCAGCCTGGACCTGATCAAATCCCAGCAATGCTGTTGAAGCTCAGTGCGCTGGCAATTGCTAAACCCGTCACAACCCTTATTAACGAATCCTTGGTGTCTGGATACATACCCAAACTTTGTAAGACTGCAAGAGTAGTGCCTATCCATAAAAGTGGTGACACTACTTTGGTTTCTAACAATCGCCCAACATCATTGCTCTCAGTATTGTCAAAAATCTTATAAAAATGTGTCCATATGCAACTATGTATTACCAACATTCTAACTATCTGAGCCCTGATCAATCGGGTTTTTGCCGAATAACTCCACTACAACTGCCCTCTTAAAAGTTTGCAATGACATCCAAACTGGCATGGAACAAGAAGACCTAACTGGATCTATTTTCCTTGATTTTGCAAAGGCCTTTGACACAGTAGACCACGACATTCTACTGCACAAACTCAAAAACTCAGGTATTGATGATTGTCCGCTAACCTGGTTTCGATCATATGTATCGGATCGCTCGCAATATGTGTCCATTTCTGACAGGGACTCCCTCCCTCTCCCAGACACTTGTGGTGTTCCCCAGAGTTCCATTCTCGGCACCCTACTATTCATATTATTTATAAATGATCTGCAAATTCTCAAATGTACACATGCACGCAGACGACACAGCAATCTATGCAAGCAAATCCAATCTATTGCAGCTTTAGGCTGTGCCCCTAGACCAGTTCACAGAGGTAGAAAAGTGGATCACAAAAAACAAACTCTTCCTAAACACTGACAAAACTGTCACAATGATCTCTGGGACAGTACCTAAATGACACAAATTACACAATTCCCATCTATCTATCAAAACAAAATCAAATAGTACACTGACCGCAGTCCACTCTTTCAAATACCTGGGTATGCTGTTAGACCCCAATCTATCTTTTGGCCTCCACATAGAAAAACTTGCATCTAAACTTTATGCAAAACTAGGTGCCCTGTACAGAAACAAATCCTGCCTAAGCCCTACAGTAAAAAAAAAAAAAGATTGTACAGCAAATGCTGATGCCAATCATTGATTATGGGGATGTAGTATATGCACCTGAACCGCAAATCCACATTAATAAACTCAATACATTGTATAACTCGTTCTGCCGACTTGTGCTATATTGTAATTACAGGACCCACCATTGTGACATGCTAAAAGAACAAAACTGGCTGTCGCTGGAATCCAGAAGCACCCTTCTTCTTTCCAGCCTTGCGTATAAGAGCTTTTCTGGGAAGCTCCCTCCCTACCTGAGCAGAATGCTCTCCCCGGCTGTTCCCACCTCCTATAACATCCGATCCAGTACCAGCAATTTATTTAGTCTACCTCAATACAAAAAGAAAGCAGCCCCATCCTCCTTTTTCTACAGAACACAGCAATTATGGAATGACCTCCCGCACACTTTCAAATATTCCCCAAGCCTAAAGTCCTTTAAGAAATCCCTCTCTATATACCTCAAAACAGAATGCACCTGTCATGGTTGATTACATATTTCCTACCTGTTGTATGTTAAATTTTGTATATGTTGTGTATTAATATTGTTTTTGTATTTTATTGGACCCTACTGTATCAATGCAATGTTTTGTGGACCCAGGACATACTTGAAAACGAGAGAAATCTCAATGTATCTTTCCTGGTAAAATATTTTATAAATAAATGTGTATATTTATGTAATCTTCATACATAATGATGTGATTTTATTCATTGCAATCTGAGGGACCTGCCTGACAACCAAGGCAGAAAGTGAAGAATTTAATTTGCATGCCCTATATTTAACCCTGTAACTTTCAAAACACCATAAAACCCGTACATGGGAAGTACTGTTTTACGCGGCAGACTTTGCTGAAAACAAATGATTGTTTTAAAACAGTAAAACGTATCACAAAACAAATATGAACGTTAACTTTGGCCAGTGACAAAGTGGCTACTAGAAAAGACTGGACATACCCCATTTTGAATACCCTGGGCTTTCTACTTTTGCAAATGCTATGCCATGAAGTGGGTAATGCTCAATCCTGGGCTTCTATATGGTCTCAAAGGCAACATAAACAATCTAGGCAAATTTCAATGTGCAACAACAGAAAAGGGCAAGTCTTATATGTGATCCTGTAACATCCCAAAGATACACAACCTGTACATGAGGGAACTGTTGTACACAAGACATTACTCAACACAAATATGTGTGTTTTAGAGCAATGAAACTGATACTGACTCAATGGCAACATAACCAATCTGGCAAATTTCAATGTGTAATAACTGGAAAGGGAAAGCCCTATATTTGATCCAAAAATCCAGAAAACCTGTACATGTGGGGTACTATTGAACATGTGAACAAAAATATGTGTTTTATTGCAGTAAAAGCTAACAGTATTAAATTATATTTCATATATAAATATGTGATGTGAAATGAAAGCCCTGTTTCTTCTGAACAAAATGATCTATAATAAGTCTGTGTGCACTTAATATAAAAGAGGTGAATTCTGCGTGAACAGAGATATAGCTCACATTCTGTACCTCTTCTGTCACTAAAACACATTATGTGTGAAGCTATAATGTACCTTAATACATAGAATATGGTTGGTTATTGTGAGAAGAGAAAAAAATAGAAAATAATAGTGTAGAAGATAAACAAGAATTGTGTATTCCAACTGATGTTATACACTCACAAGGAAAGAGCCATTAGGTCTCTTGACTTTAGTGTATACAGACAATCCTCACTTATCGACGTGGTTCCGTTCTTACGACCCAGTCGTAAAAAGAATTGGTTGGTAAGTGAGCATGCGCAAGAGATCAGGTCTACTTTTGGGGGAGATCCACAACCATCATGCACAGCATGAGGATGTCCAGCGTCAGGCGACCAAAAGTCGCCTAACGATCCTCTAGTCCCTCTAATGCCTTTCTAGACAGCCAGTAGAGGAGGAGTTAACCAATAAAGGTAATTATTGCAATTTATTTAAAAAAAAAAAAAAAGCAATAATTACCTTTCCAGGGTTAAGGGTGTTGGTACACTGCACCCAGACTACTTCAATGAGCTGAAGTGGCCTGGGTACCTATAGTGACCCTTTACGGGGTTAATGGACTGTCCCAACCCTATTAAGTATCATTGCTGTACTATTTATAACCCTAAACACCATTAATCCAACTAGCCTAATTTTAGTAGCTACTTCAAATGTAAAAATTGTCACTATGCATAGGTGTAATTTTCATCATTCTTGGCCGAGAATATCTTTTGGGACGGAGGTCTTGACCAGCATATCAGGAAGTGAGCAAAAAGCATATATAGAAAATGTGTATTATTTTAGATCTATGGCTGAATTTCCACTTATTTCATAGCTGCAAATCTCAAGTTCCCATCGAACGCTCAAAACACCAGCAATACCTCACACAGCACAGAACTCATCTAGGTTACGCAGAACGCATTCGATAAATCCCTCCCACGTGTGCTTTGCCCTTCCTGTATTGTAATAAGTAGGGAGGCGCCGGCATGTTTTCTCATCATATAAATCCTAAATGCTGTGTTTCTTTATTAGGAAGTTTTCCAGGAAAGAAAATAAACCGCACACTCTATTTGTCCTATTTATTTTATCACTATAGATAGCCTTGCTAATGCGACCTTGCTGCCACACCCCTTACAATTGTGTCGAAAGCTTTACCATTAGATTGTTACATACAATATCCGGGCCAAAGACCAGATACCATGTTTACATGACTTTTTTAATTTCATTGAGTACAGGTCTAGGTTGGACCGAGCAAGTGGTTTCATGGTAGCGCGTATATGAAACAAAAGTGACATTTTGACGTGGTATCAATCTTCACTGATCGTCCCTGCGTGTTATTTTATATTTTACTTTGTACACTTGCAATATGCAGCTTTTCCGCAGTGTTCTATCTTACACATTGCGTGGAGCGTCTCGACTTCTCATTCTGCTGATCCGCTGCTTTTCCGTCTTCAGTCGAAAGTACCCCAGGCCGGATCCTCCAACTGATCCGTTGCTGTTGACCTCTGCGTCGGATTTGGCAGAAAGAATTCGAAACGGCGAGGTGAGGAATTGTTAAACAAAAAAAACTAATAACTGATCCTAATAATAATAACAGTCCCGATTGTATAGGAGCATAACATAACAAATTAGTTTGTGTATTTAAATTTTAGTTTGTGTATTGTAATTTAATGGTACTTTCCCTAATAAATATTGGCAAGATTTCCCCTGTCATTGACCTTAGTTACTGAGCCTTTTTTTTCCCTGAGACAAATTGGTGTTTTTTTTATTATTGCATTTTAAGTACAGTCTTTTTTTTTTTTTTTAGCACATTTGCGATAAGGGTTAATCACTAAATTCGGAATAGCATCACATTGAAATCCAAATGGTAATATGTAGGCAAAGTAAAAACTCTCTGTAAAAACTCTCCAACTGCATTATAGTCACAGTTTGGCCTTGATTTTGCTATTAAGATTTTAATTTGCAACATTAAAGGACCAATTATTATTTTATTATTTATATCACATTCTGTACCGCTGTACATTGGGCCTGCCTTCAGATAAACTAGACTAGGGGTGTTAGGGACAGTTACCAAAGCAACTGTGGCTTAATGAAGCAGTTTGGGGATACAGATCATGCCTCTGATGTTTCACTGTGCAATTCACTGCCATTTAGGAGTTAAATCACTTTTGTTTCTGTTGATGCTGCCCTGGCTAAACCTCCCCTGGCTGTGACTGACACAGCCTGCATGAAAACAAAATGGTCTCGTTTTCGATCAGATGTATCTTACTTTAAAAGTTTGCATCTCCTGCTCTGTAAATTGAACTTTAATTACATACAGGAGACTCCTGCAGGGTCCAGTAAGCTATTAACAGAGTATGAGATAAGGAATTCTAAATTAAACAGAATTTGCAGTAAAGGAAGTGTAAACATTAGATGACGCTTTACAGGAAGTCTTTAGGAAGGCTGTGCAAGTCACAGGCAGGGAGGTGTGACTAGGGGCGCATAAACAGTGATTTAACTCTGAAATGGCAGAGAATTGAGCAGTGAGACTGTAGGGGCATGATCTATACACCAACATTGTTTCATTAAGCTAAAGTTGTTTTAGTGACTATAATGTCCCTTTAACCATCTCCTACCACTCTTACGCAGTCATTGTCCTCCATGTTTTATGAAATTAACATTGATAATGTTTAAAGGACCACTATAGTGCCAGGAAAACATACTCTTTTTTTCTGGCACTATAGTGCCCTGAGGGTGCCCCCACCCTCAGGGTCCCCCTCCCGCTGGGCTGGATGGAGAGGAAGGGGTTAAACTTACCTCTTTCTCCAGCGCCGGGCGGGGGAGCTCTCCTCCTCCTCTTCAGCTGAATGCCCATGCGCGGCAAGAGCTGCGCGCGCATTCAGCCAGTCCATAGGAAAGCATTCACAGTGCTTTCCTATGGATGCTGACGTCTTCTCAATGTGAAATCACAGTGAGAAGCGCGGAAGGCCTCTAGCGGCTGTCAATGAGACAGCCACTAGAGGCTGGATTAACCCATTTATAAACATAGCAGTTTCTCTGAAACTGCTATGTTTATAGAAAAAAGGGTTAAACCTAGCTGGACCTGGCACTCAGACTACTTCATTAAGCTGAAGTGGTCTGGGTGCCTATAGTGGTCATTTAAGTGATAATTCCATCACCTAGGTGCAGAGAGCTGAGGCTACAAAGTACCCAGCACAAAGGGTGGCAGTTAAGGGTCTTACTCTGTAAGTGCCAGAAGGGAGATAAAAAAAAAAAAAAATACAAAAAAAAAAATCTCCCTCTCCAGCCCTATGCCTAGGGCTGGACTGGCCTATGAGAAACCGTGAAATTTCCAGGTGGGCTGTACAAGTCTAGAGCTGACCACAGCAAAAGTTCAAAGAAACAAAAGTGGCTGAGTAAGGCAATGTTCAAGGAGCACTGCCAACCACTGCCTTTCTTTTTGCGGAAGGCCAATAGGGTGCATGGTGTCATACCCAGAGGCTGAGGCACAAAATGCAGAGCAGATCCACTGTTGACCCATTAGGGACACTGGACAACTGATGGAATGGTGTATGTGTCAGTGATAAGTGTGTCTGTTATTGTTTGATTGTATGGATCTGTTAGTGCGTGTAAAGTTCACTAAATGTGTGTGTGTGTGTGTGTGTGTACATGCGTGCATATGGGTCAGCGAAAGTGTCTGTGTCACTCAGCTTGAGTGTGAATTGCCTGTGTGTGGGTCATTGAGTATCTCATTGAAACTGTTGTCAGTTTTTCCCTTAAAATGACAAGATTGAAATTAAAGGGACACTTCATATCTATAAAACACTTTAGCTTGCTGAAATGTTTTTTTTAATTTTGCAAAAAGTGCAGATTTTAGTACAGACTAACACATTTTTTTTTATAAATTAACATACAGCCAGCTCAGTTTCTTCCTGGTTTGTTTAGCTCAGTGTAGCTAAACTCAAGAGTCAGTCTACCGGGAAGTGTTGATTGATCAACACAAAGTCTTGCCTTGGGACGAAAAGGAAGGCTTGCAAAGACAGCGGACAAGAGAATGGCATCTTTTTAAAGCCGTTTTCCGATATAACCCCAACGAAAAAAATGTATAATTAAATGCATACATATTTTTATTGAGGATATATCTCCTAAACAGTGATTTATTCTGCAGTGGAGTTTCTCTTTAAGCTATAGTGGTTCTAATGTCTACAGTGTCCATTTAATTCTAAATTCTGCAACAAAAAAGTTTCCTTTAAATTTTCTAATGCTACTTTGAAAGTGTTGGCGACAGACTAATCTCTGATCAGGAATGGGAATCCGGAATGGGCTGTACCAATCATGCTGTCACAAAATGTTTTTTTTTCCTCTCCCTGCCAAATCACTGATGGTGATTGGCAATGGGCTGACTGCATAGCCCAGCTTTAGTCACCCGGCAATGTAGCTAAAATGAATATGCAAGGAGACTAGGATCTTGGTATTTTCAGGCTCACCCTGAAAAGACCCCTATCTGGTCTTTCCTGCTGTCAGACCTTTATGTGTCTTGCAGCCAGATTCCAGCATCTTTCCAGACCCATTAGGCTTCCACACATGAGGGAAATAACCATTGATATCATGTATTCAGTCTTGTCAATGCTTGCATACATCTCCTCAGTCAGCTTGAAATCCGTACATACCCAGATCTTCAAGACGCCAAAATATCAATGTCCAGCCTGCTTAGGACTGGACTGGTTCATGAGAAATGATGATATTTCCTAGTGGGCTTTACAATCCTGGAGCTGGTCACAGCAAAAGCCAATCGCTGCCTTCCATTTTGTGGAAGGCCACTAGGTTGCCCAGAGGCAGAGGCATAAAATACATGTTGATGTCATATTCAGCCTTGGTAATTTTCATGCTCACTTTCAGAAGTGCATACATCTCATCAGACAGCTTGAAACCTGTACATACCTAGATCCTCACAGCACCAACAGGGATATAGGTAGGCACAGAACTAATGTTATGTGACAGGGTTCCTTAAATGATTACTCTAGGCACCATAACCATGTCATCTTGTTGAAGGGGTTATTGTGTCTGGAGTTTCCTAGTGATGTGGAATCAATTAATTGATTATCTTGCGTATCTGCCCCCGGCCAAATTAAAGAAGTAATGCGTGCACACTCCTAAAGTAATTCACACCAGACACAGGTTTCGGGTTAATGAAAAACTTGAGGAATGTTTATTCTGAGGGGACGGCATGTCCCTTATAAAGCGAAATTACATCATAAGCGTTGTCAGAGATAACATAGAATAATACATCAATAATTGGTTAGGTGTTAAGTGGTCCACTTTATTGCTCTTCCTACCGGGTGTGATGTCACTGGTATCTTGGAGGTCTCCCGCAGATTCCAGCGCCATCTTGTTATTGAGGGTGTTAGTCGATGTCAAGGGGAAACTCCCTAGTGGCCATTTTTAGGTAAATCACATATAAAGTTGAATAATGCTGATTGTAGTTATACTGAGTAAATAGGCATTTTACCAACATGGATTGGGTTAATATTTTTGTCCACAACAGTCCCCCCTTAAAATGACTATTTACGAAAGAGAGAGGGAGAGAGGGAGACAACTACTAACTAACCCTAATGATGTCCTTAATTGGCTGCAGCTCATCTGTCTGAACAGGCCTCGAACGCTTCACTGCGCGGGTATCCCATAGTGGCTAACCCACTACATCTCCCGCGTCACACTCCTGCCCGTAGAGACAGACGCTGTCCCTGTACTATCCCTATAAGGAAGTAGTTGTCTGTTTGAGGTGGTGGGACTGAATAGGTGTGTGTGGGGTGTCACAGTCCATATCGTCGATATCCTAATGTAGGTGTGGTGCGGTCAATAGTCTGACCTACAGTTTTCTGTAAATATTTCTGCACGTAGGGCATCACACAGCAAATCAGGAAGAGAAAGAGAATTATCACAGTAAGAACTGCCATACCTACTTGAAGGAGAGTTTTCTGCCATCCACTCATCCATCCAAACCATCTGTCCCATGAACTGGGGACTCCCGAGTTCCACTTTAATTCGTCAGAAAGATTTTCTAATTTCTCTATGGCCATGGTTACCTTACCGTTGGGGCCTGTATTGTCTGGGATGAAGGTACAGCATGTCATAGTATCGGGGAGTATTTTACATACGCCCCCTTTTTCTGCTAGGATCATGTCTAAGGCCATTCGATTCTGAAATGTCATTTGGGAGGTAGTCTGTAACTGTTCTGCCAAGCCTTGAAGGGCATCTCTAGTATAACTGACAAATCGTTGCTGGTTATAGTAGATAGAATTGATCCAGTTAACATTCTTGTTAGTGGTGATGAGCGGGATCAAGGATTCGAATCCTGCCACCAGGACTCATTTGGTACCCCCCTTGGTACTCCAATGGCATCGATATATATGTGTGGGTCGAAACTACCTCGAATGGGGGTTTCTCTTTTTACTCTAAGATACGAGTGTGGTGAATCGTGTAGACCTTGGTGGTTATCAGAAATTAAATGTATGGGCATGATAGCTTTGGTCAGAGTACATTCTCCCCACCACAGGCCAGTCATTTTTAATCTGAGCTGCATGTCACCACATAGCCAATAAATGTCTCCCACGGACTTAACATGATTTACTAATAGGGCAATGGGAGTTTCTCGATAAGTGGTACAGTAGCCAGAAGGGAATTTACCTACAAATCTACCTGTGGCTCCATGTATTGTGTAGCAAGTGTAGTTACCTGGGTACACGGGGATTCCATCAGGTGGCCTTATATTCCCTTGGGTTATTGGGTAAACCTTTTTCCATGATTCACACACTGATGAATTCACTGCTGACTGCGCATAGAGGCTTAAGAAACACTTCGCAACATCTGGAGGTAGATTTAAAGGCACTGTACCCAGATGGGGTCTGGCCCCACCACAAACATAAGTTAGTTTTGTTGTGTGAATTAGCATTATACCTCATCCATTCAAGCCATAGATTAGTATCTGAAAACCCGGTCTCCACAGCCATAGAGTCTTCAAATGTGGGATTGGCAATGGCTACCATGTCTTTAAGGGCTTTTATGTGTGGTTTTAGAGGGTTAATGGTCATGTGTGTGTGGAGTCTACCCAGTCAGGTGACGTAAGCATGTCTTGTAAATAGAAGGTCCCCAACTTATTATATGAGCCACCCCCTTTCCAATACATTCCCATTACAGACTCCCTAGTGTCTCCTGGGCTGGGATGTTCTATGTTTAAGGTGAGCTTCATTGGGGGGGGGGGGACCCTGTTTGCTTGCATAAGGTCATTCTGTATAACAAGGGTTTCCCATATCTGTCAATCCTATCGAAGGCACTTTGTGGTCTGTAGCCTCATGGTCGGCCCGTATTCCAACCCGCTGCTTTCCAGGTACTACAGTGATGCCCCCAATGGCCACCTGTCACACAAATATATGGGTCTTTTTTGTTTGGTATGTCTTTGTATATTGCTGAGTGTTGTGATTGTGGAAAGGTACAAGAGACAATATCACAGTAATCAAAGGTGAAAGTAGCTACGTGTGTGTTTGAAGAATTATACCAGAATGTGTAAACATGATTGTCTTTGGTAATAGCAACTTGTTGGGCCTTCGATAGGCCTAGCAGCAGAAATAGGCACAGGAAGCTCATGATTTGGCGGAATCTGCTTCCTCTGGATCAGGAACTTTCTTGCAGTGCGAGGCGTGTATCCAGGTATTCTTCACGGCCAACTTTACAGAGGTAGATGTAGGCAATAGGACTTGGAATGGACCATCAAACCTTGGCTCAAGAGTGTGTTTTCTTAGGAACACACTCTAGAATACTTCATTCTGGAGGGTTGCTCCTTTTGTCTTTCCAGCTTTGTTTTTCTTGAGGGGTGGCGGTGGCGGCGGCCTGTTGTTCTCTTAGGAGCTTGAGATCGGTGGGTAGGATTTGCATAGTGTAAATAGGAGTCTTTTCAACGGACACTCTTCTGTTCACTTCCTGACACTGGCGTGCCGCATCCTTAGTGGCCTGGTCGGCTAAATGGTTGCCATGTGCTTCTTCTGAATTCAGTCTCCCATGGGCCTTTACCTTCAGTATGGCCACCTCTTCAGGAAGTAGTGAGGCATCCATCAATTCTTTGATAGCTGCGTCATGTTTCACAGGAGTACCTGTTGCTGTAAGGAACCCCCTGGTTTTCCAGATTAAGCCAAAGTCATGTGCCACGCCCAGGGCATACCTTGAGTCTGTATAAATATTAACCCGCTTCCCTTCAGACATCTTGCATGCCACCGTAAGGGCTATTAGTTTGGCTTCTTGTGCTGACTTGGATGATGGGAATGAAGATGCTTGGAGTATTTGGTCCTCTGGTTACTGCATATCCGGTATGATATTGTCCCTGCACATCTGCGAATCTAGAACCATCCACAAACAGAGTGTAGTAAGGGTCAGGTAGAGCAGCCTCGTGCACTGTTGGGAGATGGGTTGTTTCCATTTTCATCTGTTCAAAGCAATCATGAGGGGCGTCCGGGTCCTGTTCTGTAGGAGGGATGTCTTCAGATATCTCTGTGTGATATCGAGGGTAACCGACTGTTTTGCAATTTATGGTCCTTTTAGTGACCCCCGTCAATGTGAGCTGTTCTTGAGTTGCAGTACTCCATGTCTTGGCCATTGGGCCGAGTTCTTTCCATGAGAGATCTGGAGACTTGGTGAAAGAGATATGAGGAACAGCCACCTCCCAATGGTGATATAAATGTGATACCTCCATAGGCAGGGAGACTAAGATAACAATGTTTCCTTTGGAGTCACAGAACAGGTCTGTCAGTGTGATGGGTATTTCTACCAAGCTGAATAATTCTTCTTCATAGTACGGGTCAGGACCTGGGGTGTTCCTGAACCACAGGGTGCAATGTAAGTAGTTCTCGGGCTGTTCATCATGTGGAACTGTGGGCTTTTCTGCTTGAAGTTCCATGTGACCGTCAGGATTTATGTCCAGGCTGTACCAGTATTGCGGCACTCCCCCCTTGGGAAGTGGCAGAAGATTGGCCGGATTCAAGGAGTAACATCTTTGTAAAGTAACATTATCATGTAAGAGGAGGGAGGTTTGAAGGCGGAGATGTTTTGGCTGGACCTGATTCAGGATTGCAGCGATATCATGGGGAGCAAGAACCGTCAGTTTATGTCCGAGAACAAAGTCATTAGTTTTGTCCAGCAGGGCACTGGCAGCAAAAACAGCATGCAAACAGGAAGGACCATCCCTGGCCACGGGGTCCAGCATGCAGGAAAAGTACCCAATAGAGTGCTGACGGGAACCGTGGGATTGAGTAAGGACCCCTGAAGTGTGGCCCATCTTCTCTGAGATGAAAAGTTTGAACGGTAGCTGGTAGTTAGGGAGGCCCAAAGCAGGGGCGGAGGAGATGTCCATTTGAAGGGCATATTAACAGGTGCGGGCTGTAGAGGACAATGAAAAAGGGTCAGTCTTCAAAGCATCTTAGAGAGCATGCATGAGTTGAGAAGCCTCAGGGATCCAAGACCTGCAGTATGTGATGAGGCCCAAGAAGGCATGAAGAGCCTGATGGTTAGACGGAAGGGAGAGATTTGTAATGGCAAGTACCCTGTTCCTCGTTAGATGACGGGTGCCATGGGAAAGGCAATGTCCCAAAAAGACCACAGAGGGCCGGCACCACTGGAGTTTCGTTTTGGAGGCTTTACAACCTTCCTCAACGAGAAAACAAAGGAGATCTTCGGAATTCTGTTCAGCAGTTGAAAAGTCATCCGCACAGAGAAGTAAGTCATCTACATACTGGAGCAGGACCACGTCTGGGTGGGACGTCTGCCAGGGTTGTAGGACAGCTGACATAGCTTTGGCAAATTGGTTTGGGGAATTTTGTGCACCTTGAGGCATGACAGTCCAAGTATACTGTTGACGATCGTGTGTGACAAGAGGGATCCAAGGGCACGCTGAAAAAGGCATTTGCAAGATCAACCACCGTGAAGAATTTAGCTGATGGAGGGACCTGTGACAACAGTGTATGTGGATTAGGGACAACAGCAGTATCGCAGTTTGTGACTTCATTAACAGCGCGGAGGTCTTGGACCATACGGTATAGGTCGGGTTGCCCTTTTTCAGTTTTCTTCGTTACTGAAATAGAGGGGTGTTACACTGTGATACACACTTGACCAGAGCACCTTTTGCCTACAGGCTATGAACTTGTTTGGAGATGGCGAGGGCTTGTGCAGGTTTCAATGGGTACCGTGGTCTTCATGGTGGATTAGCTCCCTTAATTAATGTAACTACCACAGGTGGGACTCGTAGGCGTCCAATGTCATCTGGGCCCGTGGACCAAAGTTTTGTTGGAACCCTATCCAGGGCACTGGGGGCGTCTGGGACCCTTACCTCCTCTGTGGGGGATGTCATATGTAGTAGTAATAGGGGCAGAGAGCAAAGGACGGACATATCTTTTCGAGAAAGGGGGGTTAGTAATTGAACCTGGCCATCAGCAGTAAATGAGATAGAAGCTTGAAGACGAGATAGAACATCTGCTCCTAAAAGGTTAATTGTACAAGTGGATGAGACAACAAACGAAGAGAGAATGTCAGCACCCACCCGCAAGAGCTTAGTTAATGGGTTGTTTTGGGGGGTATCATCGACACCTACACAAGAAACATCTGCGTCGGATAGGTAAGATGGGTCAGGCAGGTCTTGTTCTCTGAGAAAACTGCGGGCTGCACATGTGTCAACTAAAAAGGTAGTATGATGACGCTCAACTGGTAGGACAACTGTAGCGAGAGGCCCCCCTTGTCCCCTGTAGACACTGCCATGACAGGGGTGTTAGACACAGGTTTGCCGGTTACCTCTTGTACAAGGTCTAGATGAGATTGGGCCAGTGTAGTGATGTGCGGGTGTGGTGGAGTGGCTGGCCTGATGGGTTTGACGTGTAGGGCGATAATGACTGGGTGCAGGGCGTTCATCTTGTTGGAAATCATATGTTTCGTAACTACCAGGGGAAGGGTGAGCATAGGTGGGGGGTGAGTGTCAGTTGGAGAGGGCTGGTAGACAGCTTGGGCATATTCCTGACGAGGGTAATATGAAGTATGTGCCTGAGGATATACCTGTGGAGGGTAACCTGGTTGGAGACCAGCATATGTGGCTGCAGGGGCATTGGGGTACATGGGATAGCTGAACACAGGATTAGGTGGTCTAGTGGTCGGCTGTCTAGGCACCCTGGGGCGTGGGCAATCTCTCCGGAAATGGCCCGGTTGGTTACAATTAAAGCATGCCCTGGTCTGAGGCCTAGGGGCGGGTGTCATGTGCTGTCCCTGTGCAACTGGCAGGGTAGATAGCACGGGATATCCTGGGGGGACCGGGCGGGTCTGGTGGCAGGGCTATAAAAAGAAAACATGAGAGGATTACTTTTCCTTTGGGATGGCTGTAGAGCAGATTCTAGGCCCTTGGCAACTAGCAAGAGAGTGTCCAAAGGAATAATTCTGTATTCGGGGCGAGAGAGCACTAAGCCTTTCCTGATGGCTTCCTTAAGGCTAGCAACAAAAGCAGCGGATAACATCTGGTTATGTGCTTTGTTGTATACACTGAATCCGAGATCGGAGAAAGTTTGAGTCAACCGTGAATGGTATTTTTCCGCAGATTCGAGTTTGACTTGTATAATGTCATTTATACAAGTGGCTTGGTCAGCTAGTTTATCCTGGGCCCAGGCCCGAAGCTGTTCACAGAATGTAATACCCGACTAGAAATCCATAACGGTAGTGAGGAGAGCGTCATTAAAACTCCTTTCCATAATGGGCCAATAGGCATCCCCAGCCTTGATCTCACACGCCAGGCTGCTGAGTATGTCTTACGAATCTGGGGAACCCTCCGGAAGAACAGAGGGTCCCCTCTTTGTCAATAAGCAATTTCCTCCAAAACTCTGGCTGTAATCTACCACTGGGTGACATTTGAAAACCAAAAATTATTACTATCTTCTTTATTTTTTAACATAGCCTCTTCTCCTGCTCTCTCCTTAACAATATCACAAGCTAAATAGCCTTTGGAAGGTCTGGCGTGTTCTTGTCCCATTTTTACCAAACAAGGCTTTCCCTGTAAGAGGGAGAGAGAGAGGAAAAAGAAGGAATGTCTACAGTGCTCGACTGCCACGAGGAATTGATCCCTGTGCGTCTTCCCTAAACGTAGACTAGTCACAGGATCCGCCCACCCGAGATGGTGGCCAGGGATCTGAGCGGGCGAGTGTGGGTGACTAACACAGCTCTGGGCAACAAGTACAGGAGAGGTAGAGAATAAGGGAAAAGGTGAACGTGGAGAGACTTATCAGAAGACATTTACAGGAGTCACAGATGTAGAGAGGTGCACATAATCCGAAATCAAGGACAAGCCACACAACACACACACAACTAGGGTACCCACACTATGACTACAACTGAATAGAAAACATAATATAACAAAGAACAGTATAACTAGGAACATAGTAACAACTAAACAGTAAATAAACCCTGTTCTACTCTGAACAGTACAGCAAAATTCCCAGCCTTTCTGTAGGTGGATGCATTCCCTGCCCGCTAGGCAGTCTAGCTATGATAAATCCCCAGCCTTTCTCTAGGCAGTTCCCAGCCCTTCACCGGGCGGACAATATTCCCAGCCTTTCTCTAGGCGGTTCCCAGCCCTTCACCGGGTGGACGCGTTCCCTGCCCGCGAGGCAGTCAAGCTATAATGATGATAAAGCATAAAGCACACACCAGCTGTACATACACTCAAGAGGCAGATACACAATCGACAGGTTCGTTTTAAAAGGCACCGGATAAGAGATTACCTGTCTTGTAGCCTTCTGGAAGCCGGAAGTGGACACTGAGACAGACCGACACAAAACAGGAGAATACAGACAAACTGCTGTATTTAGGAGGTGATCAGGCTCCGGGTGTCCCACTTTCCGGAGGTCCGCTCCGGTCCCGTTTTCCGTCCGTCCAAACCGGCGAAAACCGGTGCCCCACGTTGGGCGCCAAATGATGTGGAATCAATCAATTAATTGATTATCTTGCGTAATGCGTGCACACTCCTAAAGTAATTCACACCAGACACAGGTTTCGGGTTAATGAAAAACTTGAGGAATGTTTATTTTGAGGGGACGGCATGTCCCTTATAAAGCGAAATTACATCATAAGCGTTGTCAGAGATAACATAGAATAATACATCAATAATTGGTTAGGTGTTGTCAGGATCACCATTGTGCTTTACACAATATTGTGTATTTGGGTCTGGCTGGGATCAAACCTGAGTTTCCTGCATCCCAGTCGGTATCCTTGCATTGAGCTCCACGCATCTTTGACTGTTTCTGGTTGTTCTTGGTATCCTGTAGTCTGAGCCTGTACGCCTGGAATGTGCACACCTGTTCCTGGTTCCTTGATGATTGGCTGAGACTCCCTATTTAAACCCCGCAAGGCTGGTTCTCGTTGTCAGATCGTGTTTCCTGTTCCTGTTTGGTTTCACTGCTGTTCATCTGACTCCTGCTTTTGATCCCCTGCTCGTCTACTGTTTTCGCCTGATTGCCGCCCGTCCTGACTTCTGATTCTGATACTGACTACTCTTCTGGATATCCTTTGTCTGTACTGCGTTCCAGGAAGCACTGGTTATTTCAGCCCCAGTGCACTGTGTCACAGCCTTGGGGATTTCTGTCCTGAGTCCCCTCGGTCTGTGTCGATTTGCAAAGGGTGCCTCAACTCTGCGTGCCGGACTCCCACTCCAGGTAAGATCCCTGACAGTACGATCTGACCAAATGGAGTCTGCAGAGTTGAAGATTACCGTTGCAGCCTTGACCCAGCAAGTTTCCCAGCTCACCCAGGCTTTGCAGGGCTTACAGCAGGAGCTGGCTTCCCTTAAAGGGAGAGTAACCTATGACTCTGGACTCTCTGAACCGCTGGTTGCTCTACCCGAGAAATTTTCTGGGATCCGGTCTAAGTATGATACCTTCAAGGTTGATTGCGAGGTCCTGTTCTCCCTGAGACCACTTACCTATGCCACAGACGTCATTAAAGTGAGGACAGCGATTACCTTATTGTCGGGGCACCTTAAGATCTGGGCCCACCAGTTGTTACTCGCCAAAAGCCCAGTCCTAGATTCCTGGGAGTCCTTTATTCGGTCCCTGGGTTTACAATGCAACAAGACACAAAAGTCATATGTACATAGATCATCTACTGTTGCTTCACACATATTGCAACCCGGACTGGAAATGGACTACACTACTCCTTTCACTCGGACTGATGTTACAGCTAACCCTACCGCTCCCAAGTCTCCCGAAACATCGTATAAATCTGGCAGGGAGGCGGAGGAACCCATGGAGATTGGACTGGTTAGGTTCCGTCAGTCATCTCAAGAAAGGGCAAGAAGGATGGCGCATGGACTGTGTTATTATTGTGGGGAGATGGGACATTTAATATCTTTTTGTCCCATTCGTCCATCTAGGTCTCGGGTTCTCCGTCTGGGTACTACTCTGGCATATCCTATGAGACCTGTCTGCCAACATGCTGCCTGTCCTTGCTTGACCACTCTGTCCAATCCTCAGCCTTCTACAGTCGTTGCTCCTGAGGTTGTGCAGGAATCTGTTACTAAAGAACCTGAGATCTCTATTTCTACTAAAGATTCTGCTTCTAAGAAGGCAAGCACCACAACCACTACAAGTCCTGTCAAGGAAGACCCTCTTTCTGGCTGTACCTATGCCTCTAATGGGACTCTAGTCCGGAAGGAGGACTTGCAAGTATTTGAAAAGGCCCTACAAGCTATGACCTCTGCTCCTACTAGTACCACCAAAGCCAAGAAATCCAAAAAGTAACCTCCTGGGTCGTAAGTTGCGTTCCTCTTCTCGCCTACGGCGTCTTTGAAGGGGGGGTAATGTCAGGATCACCATTGTGCTTTACACAATATTGTGTATTTGGGTCTGGCTGGGATCAAACCTGAGTTTCCTGCATCCCAGTCGGTATCCTTGCATTGAGCTCCACGCATCTTTGACTGTTTCTGGTTGTTCTTGGTATCCTGTAGTCTGAGCCTGTACGCCTGGAATGTGCACACCTGTTCCTGGTTCCTTGATGATTGGCTGAGACTCCCTATTTAAACCCCGCAAGGCTGGTTCTCGTTGTCAGATCGTGTTTCCTGTTCCTGTTTGGTTTCACTGCTGTTCATCTGACTCCTGCTTTTGATCCCCTGCTCGTCTACTGGTTTCGCCTGATTGCCGCCCGTCCTGACTTCTGATTCTGATACTGACTACTCTTCTGGATATCCTTTGTCTGTACTGCGTTCCAGGAAGCACTGGTTATTTCAGCCCCAGTGCACTGTGTCACAGCCTTGGGGATTTCTGTCCTGAGTCCCCTTGGTCTGTGTCGATTTGCAAAGGGTGCCTCAACTCTGCGTGCCGGACTCCCACTCCAGGTAAGATCCCTGACAGGTGTTAAGTGGTCCCCATTATTGCTCTTCCTACCGGGTGTGATGTCACTGGTATCTTGGAGGTCTCCCGCAGATTCCAGCGCCATCTTGTTATTGAGGGTGTTAGTCGATGTCAAGGGGAAACTCCCTAGCAGCCATTTTTAGGTAAATCACATATAAAGTTGAATAATGCTGATTATAGTTATACTGAGTAAATAGGCATTTTACCAACATGGATTGGGTTAATATTTTTGTCCACAACACCTAGTAACGTCACACTGTTAAAACAAAGGACCATGCAGACACTTTATTCCAAATCAGTGGCAATGTTTGGCCTTTCTCACTTTAGCTCATGCACGTTTGATGTGTCTCCTTGCAAATGAATACACCAAGAGCTATATTTGTGAAGGGACAGCGTCTGGTAAGTATACCTGTTCACCTACTCTGATACCAACATATATGTCGGCTTACCAGATTTGGAGCTCTTTGTTAAATAGTTACTCCAACCACCATGACCACACTGCACATTTGTGCCAGGAACTAGTTACACCACTGGCACAAGACTTTGGCAGCCTAATGTCATTTCTGTGCATATTTTACATCTGTTGTTAGCATGCACAACATGCCTGCAGCATGCCTCCACCACCCACCCCCCTGTGCGTTCCCTTCCACCTTCCTTCACCGCTATTTTTTTATTTTATTTTATTGAAGATCCTTCCCTTCTCCCCGCACTCTCTCCTTCCCTTCACAACCATGCATTCTAAACCATAGGAACGGTCCAATTACAGACTTCACTATGAGAAAAGCAAGTTTGGCGCTAGGTGCTTTGCCTGGCGCTGGGTAAGAGGTAAGTTTAAAATCTTTTACTCTATACTTTAAGGGTGGGGCCTATTGGCAGTGCCCAATAGTGCATTATAATATTCAATGCATATTTACCTAAAGGGCTGGAGTAACCCTTTAAAAATCGCAAGGACCATTCAACTGACCATGCAGCTTTAAAATTAAGCATTTTGCTCAAGCTTTTCAAAAGATTTGTCTACAGAACACACCATTAGCTTTATGGGAATTTTTATAGAGAACTCATTTGAAACGTTTCTTTAATAGATGGTGATAATTGAAAAAAATTATCCAAAATAATAAAATTGAGTCCTTAGTGCTCTTGGTGTGGAAATTGGACCCTAAAATTTAAAATAGCGCATTTAGAGATTTTCATTTGTTATACCTGAGGAGCTAAAAAGAGATTTGTTAAAGGACCACTGTAGGCACCCAGACCACTTCAGCTTAATGAAGTGGTCTGGGTGCCAGGTCCCATTTTTTTTAATAAACATAGCAGTTTCAGAGAAACTGCTATGTTTATAAATGGGTTAATCCAGCCTCTAGTGGCTGTCTCATTGACAGCCACTAGAGGCGTTTGCATGCTTCTCACTGTGAAAATCACAGTGAGAAGACGCCAGCGTCCATAGGAAAGCATTATGAATGCTTTTCTGTGAGACCGGCTGAATGCGCACGCAGCTCCTGCCGCGCATGCGCATTCAGCCGAAGAGGAGGAGGAGAGCTCCCCGCCCGGCGCTGTAAAAAAGGTAAATTTAACCCCTTTCCTGTCCATCCAGCCCGGCGGGAGTGGGACCCTGAGGGTGGGGGCACCCTCAGGGCACTACAGTGCCAGGAAAACGAGTATGTTTTCCTGGCACTATAGTGGTCCTTTAACTAAAAACCTAAATGTAGAGATTTAAGAATAGCATTGAAAAATCAAGGAAAAATTAGCTGATTTCTTACAATTCTTACTCGGCTCTTTTAGTCTACATTTAGCAATTTGGTTTTAAATTAACTATAATTTGGAACAATATGAAGAAGCCAGATGGGACCTTGCAAGCTTTTATATTACACTCCATATTTTTTTTATGACCTGCTATCCAGTGATCACCCTGATATAACTATACCATGTCAGTATCTGAAGCCCATGAACTTTGTGACTGTGTACTTTATAACTCTGTTTAAATAACACTGGTTATATTATAGTATTCTAATCTTATACATAAATCAATTTCATCTGTAGATGATTTTTGTATCTCGTTTTATTGAAACTATGCAATCAGTAAGCCATTTATTAGTTGGACGAAGGCCAAAAAAAGGAAAGGATCAGTGGAATTGCTTTATAAAGGAATTCCAGCCATACAGTGGCTATACGGTTATACAAAGCATCCACAAGCTGGATGGATCCTATACAGCAGCAAAGGAGGAAGCAACTCTGACTACTCCTTTTGTTTGTAGAAGCTCCAGGTGGCAGATGTGTTTCTGCCTTTTTAAGCTACAATGGAAAGGGAGAACGTGTACAGGTTACGGTCTGCATTATGACCTTTGCAATGTTGCAAAGGTGTTATGGTAGTTGGTGACCTTTTAAGATGCCTGCAACACTTGAAACCCACTTAATACCAAGGAGAAAAAAAAAGAGGGAAGCTTGCAGTATTTATATTAATGGAACACTCCAAACACCAGCCTGATGTAGTTGGTGTGGTGTCAGTAATGCCCTGTGATTTTCCCAATGTAAGCAGTAACACTATTTTAATATCTGTTTAAGAACTTGCTTGGGTCCCATTGGGTGTGCGCAGCCGTCCATGCTTCTGGCAGCTACTGCAAGGAGTTTCAAAGTAAACCCACGCTCATTGGATGAGAGCATCAGCTGAGCATTCAGTCAGTGTGCAACTAGGTTTAGCTCATTTGAAGAGCTTCCACCAGCAGGTCAGTTATCAAACTGTTCTTAAATGTTTTCACTACTTAAACTGGGAAGGTGTCAAGGCATTCCTGGCACCATCACTACTACAGCAGAGATGTTCATGACTCCTGCATTCTAATTATCTGACTGTAGTATATGAATTTATTACAGTATCAATATATAAAGCTTATGAACTTTGTGACCGTCTACATTATGAAACTAGTTACTTTGTGGTGTCCTTTAATACATATCCAATTGTTTCATTGCATTGGAGCATTTTTTTATCTAGAATCAGTGACCTAGTAAGGGTAAGGATAAATTATACATTTGATTACTTTTGAATCCTGTTGAACGCCTCAGTCGAGTGTGCTCAGCCCAATCACTGCCCCACGTCGGCCATATCATAATTGGTACATACCTAGGTTGAAAAAAGACTCAAGCAAATCGAATGCAGCCTTTAAGAAACATCTTTTTATGTTCTTGATCCAAAAGCAGGCAAAAAAAACCTAAGTTGACCAATTATGCCACAAAAAAGGGAGGGAAATATTTCTTGACTGTAGGGACTAAGCATTTCTAAATAGTAAGTAAACCATTTCACTGTGATGCAGGACCTGGCACCCACAGATTCCAGACACTATAACAATTTCAATTAGTTGAAGTGGTTATGTTGACTACATTGCTCCTTTAACCCTAGTCTCACAGGAGGATACTAAAGAAACAAGAGTCCAGCACGTCACTGACCATCGAATGGAGAGGTGGATCCAGTTTTTTCTTCAGAAATGGCACTTTGGCAGCTATCCCAGACTAATGTGACAACCTGCTGCATTGATCAAATGCCTCAGTCCATAAGCAAGGCTAGAGGCATTTTCTGTTTGCAATCTAGCAGTGCTTTGTAGCAATGATTACATGTCTTGACTAAAAGCTAGGTGTTTGATTGTTTTGATTGTCAAGAGCCATGGTGTCTTGTTAGACATCAGGTTTTGTTTTCAAAATACTAATTTTAAAAAAATAAAATGTTTTTATTTGAATTGGTCAAGGTGCTTGAAAACTGTAATTATATGCAGAGTTAAACCCACTACTGCCAGAGGTGTAACTCCACCTTTGACAGCATCTTTGGGGAGTCATCAGCCAGCCTGTCAGATCATGGCAAAACTGCATTCATTGGCTGAGAGAGGTCAACTGATGCTTGCAGCTAGTGAATGGAGATGCACAAGCCAGGTGCCAAGGTGAACCAAAGAGACATCACAACGATGAGATGAGGCAAACAAATGGCTCTCATAAGCCGACAAAAACAAGGTGGCCCTTATCCACTGAGGTCCGCTGAGCAAGAATGTGAGCTGCTGAAATAGCAGACTACATCACATTGATGCATAAGATTTCGTAGAAGTGGGATGAAATATTTATGATAGCAGCAACAGAGGTTGTAAAGAGATCAAGATTTATTTGCAAACACAGGAAGCCAAAGCTGGGAGAAAACATTATCTTGTCCTGGAGCCCACTTGCCCCATAGTATTTAGCCATCTATGATAAGCCGTCAACAATTCAGGAACCTCGTAAAATGTGCGGGCCACTAGTGGAAGATGGTCTTGAAGAATAAATTGTTGAGGATTCCCCCATGGTCTGTCAGAAGAGCTGTGTAGTAAGGGAGGAGTAGAGCATCCCTTAGACATTTCTAGTAGATCTGGAAACCACGGTTGTCTCTACCAAAATGGGGTGATAAGAGGGTTGGACACCTGTTGCATGGAAGTTGATTGATCACTTGTGCAATCATTGTGAAGGGGAGAAGAGAGCAAAACAAATCCCAAAACATTAAGAACATGAATTAAAAAAAGAAAAGAAAGTGTAGGTACACTGAAAACATATAGATAGGGCTCCCTTGAGCCAAGCATGGCTGGCTTATTGGCTGAGATCATCACTGAGATCATCAGTTTTCTAGAAGGTTTAAATATTTATCCTGGGAGTATGCAAGGGCAATCCTGGCACCATAATCACAAAAGAGCACTGTAGTGCTTGAAGTGTTCCTTTGAGGTTGTGTAAATGCCTCCCTCTGTCAGCTGGGCCAGAATGATAAATATTCTTCACTGCACACAGCCTTTTAACCCCTTAGTGACACAGCTTCAGTTTGCTTGTTTTGTCGTTATCTTGGCCACATATAATTTATTTATTTTTAACCCTCTTCATTGTTGGGCTCCCACCCATTAGCGGCCAGTGGGTGCACTAAGTGACAAAAGGGGACCTATTGTCTCCTCCCCCTCCCCAGTCAGTTAGCGGCTGGTGGTGGCCCTAAGTGACAAAAGGGGCTCTGACTATTGTTACATTTGTTAAAATATCCCCCTCCTCCCCCAAGTCCCCAATCCCCCAGTCACCCTCCCAGTGACCAGTGTTCCTCAAGTCCATAGTCACCCCCCAGCAAAATAATTGTTCTAAATTCTTATTTTTTTAGCCCTAATAAAAGCCAATTAAAAATCCATAAAGCCCGTCGAGTTAATAAAATAAAACCTGATTGCAAAATAAAAACATGTTGAAAAAAAACATAATCCCAATGCTAAAAATAATCCATCTTCATCCAGTGAGGGCTTCGCACAGACTGAGCTCCGAAGAGCAGGGAAAGGCTTATAAAGCCTTCCCGTGCCCTGCAATTTGATTGGGAGTGCTCTGATTGGTTGGCTTAAACCCTTCACCTCACTGTGTGGAGATGGAATATAAAATAATCCTCTGTCTTGTACTCTGCCCAAATACATAAACAAAATCCAAAAAATAACCATGGTTATATTGTATAGAGAAATAAGAGCACTCACTTGATTTTAAATCAAAGTTAAAGTGTATTCAAATTTGAAAAATAAATAGACGTTTCAACCTGCAGGCCTTTACCAAGATCGAAATGTCTAAGGGATGCTCTACTCCTCCCTTACTACACAGCTCTTCTGACAGACCATGGGGGAATCCTCAACAATTTATTCTTCAAGACCATCTTCCACTAGTGGCCCGCACATTTGCCATTTAGTTTTTTGCTGAAAGTAATGGCTTTCTTCTGGTCACTCTGCCATAAAGCCCAACTCTATGGAGCGTACGGCTTATTGTCATCCTATGTACAGATACTCCAGTCTCTGCTGTGGAATTCTCCTCCAAGATTACCTTAGGTCTCTGTGCTGCCTCTCTGATTAATGCCCTCCTTGCCCGGTCCGTGAGTTTTTGTGGGCGGCCGTCTCTTGGCAGGTTTGCTGTTGTGGCATGTTCTTTCCATTTGGTTATGATAGATTTGATGGTGCTCCTGGGGATCATCAAAGATTTGGATATTTTTTTTATAACCTAACCCTGACTTGTACTTCTCAACAACATTGTCCCTTACTTGTTTGGAGCGTTCCTTGGTCTTCGTGGCAGTGTTTGGTTAGTGGTGCCTCTTGCTTAGGTGTTGCAGCCTCTGGGGCCTTTCAAAAAAGGTGTGTATATGTAATGACAGATCATGTGACACATTGCACACAGGTGGACATCATTTCACTAATTATGTGACTTCTGAAGGTAATTGGTTGCACCAGAGCATGGATCAGTTTCGCACCGGGGCCCCATTGGTTATGTGTACGCCACTGGACACACAAACACACTCACAGACACACACACACTGACTGACAGACATACAGTTGCAAGAAAAAGTATGTGAACCCTTTGGAATGATATGGATTTCTGCACAAATTGGTCATAAAATGTGATCTGATCATCATCTAAGTCACAACAATAGACAATCACAGTCTGCTTAAACTAATAACACACAAAGAATGAAATGTTTCCATGTTTTTATTAAACACACCATGTAAACATTCACAGTGCAGGTGGAAAAAGTATGTGAACCCTTGGATTTAATAACTGGTTGAACCTCCTTTGGCAGCAATAACTTCAACCAAACGTTTCCTGTAGTTGCAGATCAGACGTGCACAACGGTCAGGAGTAATTCTTGACCATTCCTCTTTACAGAACTGTTTCAGTTCAGCAATATTCTTGGGATGTCTGGTGTGAATCGCTTTCTTGAGGTCATGCCACAGCATCTCAACGGGTTGAGGTCAGGACTCTGACTGGGCCTCTTCAGAAGGCGTATTTTCTTCTGTTTAACCCCTTAAGGACACATGACATGTGTGACATGTCATGATTCCCTTTTATTCCAGAAGTTTGGTCCTTAAGGGGTTAAGCCATTCTGTTGTTGATTTACTTCTATGCTTTGGGTCATTGTCCTGTTGCAACACCCATCTTCTTTTGAGCTTCAGCTGGTAGACAGGTGGCCTTAAGTTCTCCTGCAAAATGTCTTGATAAACTTGGGAATTCATTTTTCGTTCGATGATAGCAATCCGTCCAGGCCCTGACGCAGCAAAGCAGCCCCAAACCATGATGCCCCAACCACCATACTTCAGAGTTGGGATGAGGTTTTGATGTTGGTGTGCTGTGCCTTTTTTTCGCCACACATAGTGTTGTATGTTTCTTCCAAACAACTCAACTTTGGTTTCATCTGTCCACAGAATATTTTGCCAGTACTGCTGTGGAACAACCAGGTGCTCTTGTGCAAACTGTAAACGTGCAGCAATGTTTTGTTTGGACAGCAGTGGCTTCCTCTGTGGTATCCTCCCATGAAATTACCAGATTTTACTAATTTCATGACGTAAAGTCATGATTTTATAAAGGACACGGAGGCGAGTATTATGCTTCTCTCTTTCTTTTATTCTTCAGCAGCAAAAGAAATATAGTATATATATTCAATGCAAAAAGGGAAAAAACAATTCAATAACACCACATCATACTTCTAAAGGGTTAATCAGATACCACATATGAACCAATCAGAGTGTCCCCATTACCACAAAGTCCCATGTGACCCTAAGCCACTCCTCTTTCTTTTGTTGTTGTTGATGGACACTCCAAAATTCAGCAGTGAAAATTCCAAACAGTGGACGTGTAAAGAAAAAACAGCGAATCCAATAAAAGATGACGTCAACAAATCCGTAAGAAACTGGTCATCTTCAATCCGCACACTTGTGGGCATGCCTGAAACCATTATGGCACTCCAATTAGGAAGCTGCAAAACAGAGAAACGAGATGGTAAAATATGTTCTTGGATAATATTTTTCCACGTTCATAATCCAAACTAACTAGCACAACATCATTCTCAAGTTAGTCATTCAAAAGCAATAATATAGCACATTATTACACGGTTCCATTTCCATACATGTATTATATTCCCAGAGGCGGGCAACTTACCTCTCGTGGGTGGGATAATACTCGCCTCCGTGTCCTTTATAAAATCATGACTTTACGTCATGAAATTAGTAAAATCTGGTAATTTTATTAAAGGACACGGAGGCTCCTATTATGCTAGTGATCACCGACGTGGAAAAATGGGAAACCGGACGGAAATAAAATTCACGGAATGTAGATTCTCTCGACCAATCGGCAGCTCGGAGGAGATCTTCCAATTTACAGCCTAATGAAAACGCTTTTGATGCCATCGCACCCCTCACTGAGTGTGCTCCATATGTGGTATCAATGCCTGCCGACGTCATGATCCATTTGACCCAGCGAGATAGGGTGACTGTAGAAACCGGACGATGCGGTTGTCGAATGGCCAGGAACAGGTCCGCCCATTGAGGGTCTCGGACCGCAGCCGTCCTTGCTTCATACTCCTTAAGGCAGGTTACTGGGCATAAGTTACAGTTGTGTGGAAAAGCGGGGTAAAAAACCTTCGTGATGGACGTTTTCGTACGCCTCGATATATCAAAGGCCACCCCTTCCGGTGTATATGAGCGTGCCTGAATGTCCAATGCTCGTACATCTGAGACCCGTTTACAGGAGATGAGGCAAAACAGAGTGGCCAATTTCGCGGTGAGTTGTTTGATCGACAAATCTCCATTCTGCAGCCAACTTTCAAAAAGTCGGAGAACGAGGTTCACATCCCATAACTCGGAATACCGAGGTCGTGGTGGTCTTGCAAATCTTATGCCTCGTAGAAGTCGACACACCATCGGGTGTTTCCCTGTTTGAATTCCATTCCAACCTACATGGCCTGCTGAGATAGCTGATCTGTAGAGATTAATTGTACGATATGACAGGCCGTGGTCGAAAAGTGAAGTAAAGAAACCCAGGACGTGACTCACAGTTGCAGATATGGGATCCATGTGTTGTTCCACGCACCAACCATACCATGCGTTCCAGGCATGTAAATATGATTTCCTTGTGCCAGGGGCCCAAGCTCCTGCCAGGAGGTCCAGAGTCGTTTGTGGAACATTTCGGGTGTCCTCGAGTCCCCTGAAAGGAGCCATGCCAAAAGCTTGAGATGTCCCTGTAGTATGAGAGGGTGCGGATTGCCATAGGGATCCAAGAGGATGTTGTCGTGTACTGGCAGTAATCTCGGTAGATCTATGGACAGTTCTAGAAGTGTAGGGAACCAGGGTTGGGACGTCCAGAAAGGAGATACGAGGATTAGGGATGTCCGGTGTCGTCTGAGGTGCAGCAAGGTCCGTGCGATGAGAGAAAAGGGGGGAAAAGCGTAATGCCTGGTGTGCGGCCACGGTTGTCGGAAAGCGTCTGCCGCCAGAGCTTCCGGATCTGGCCTCCAGCTGAAAAACTTCGTCAACTGCGTGTTCAGCCGTGACGCGAACAGGTCGATGTCCAGCGGCCCCCACAGTGAGTGTAAATGGCTGAAAACGGCCGGGTTCAGCCGCCAGTCGCTGGCATCCCGTAGATGTCTGGAGTTCCAGTCCGCTACTACGTTGCTCATCCCCGGGATGTGTTCCGCTTGCACTGATATGTTGCAGTCCAGGCAGAACTGCCAGAAATCCTTCGCCAATTCCGCAAGCATTGCTGACCTCGTGCCCCCGAGGTGATTGATATATCGAACTGCGGACACATTGTCCATGCGTAACAGGATGGAGCAGTTGGTCGACACGTTCAAGAGACTCCGTAAAGCAAACGAACCTGCTAACAGTTCGAGGCAATTGATATGAAGTCCCTGTTCCTCCCTGGACCATCTTCCTCCGGTGGAGAAAGGTCCGCAGCGCGCACCCCAACCGAGTAAACTGGCATCGGATTCGACTACGAGGTCTGGCGCCGTTCCGAAGATCGCGCGGCCATTCCAGGTTTCCATGTGTTGTAGCCACCATTTGATTTCCTCTTTGGCGGCACAGTCGAGAGGAACAGAGTCGGAGTATGAGTGCCCCAAACAAAGGTATTTTGCCTTCAACCGTTGAAGTGCTCTGTAATGTAGCCGAGAGGAGGCCTACAATCCTGGCCAGCTGTCTCAAAGTAAGGACAGGACGTGTTAGCGTCCTCCTGAGCTCCTTTTTGATGGCCTTGACCTTGGTCGCTGGGAGTAGGAGTGTTCCGGTCACTGCGTTTATGGTGAATCCCAGAAATTCTATAGCCTGCCAGGGTTCGATGACCGACTTCTCCCAGTTGATCAGAAAACCCAGGTTCTCTAACAGGTTCCTCGTCCAGGAGAGGTGTTCTTGCAACAGAAGCGGGTCCTGGGCCATGATGAGGATATCGTCCAGGTATATTACGAGCCGTACGCCCCTGCTGCGTAGGAGGGCCACCACTGGTTTCATGAGCTTTGTGAAGCACCAGGGAGCCGATGAAAGGCCGAACGGTAGGCATTGGAATCGCCACAAGTTCCCTTCCCAGCGGAATTGCAGGAAGTGGTGGCAGTCGTCGGCCATTGGGACCGTGAGGTATGCGTCCTTCAAATCGAGTTTGACCATGCAGTCCCCTGTGAGGAGGAGTTCCCGTAGGGAGTGTATACCTTCCATCTTGAAATGGTGGTATGTGACAAACATGTTTAAAGGTCTCAAGTTGATGACTGGGCAGACGCCTCCGCCTTTTTTGGGTACCAAGAATAGGTTGCTCAGGAAACCCGGTGTGGTAGAGGGAACCGTATAGATTGCCTCTTTTGAGGCCAAGGCCTGGACCTCTTGAGTTATCAACTCCCGGTCCCGTGTGGGGAACACCATTCGGCCAGGGGGTTCCAATTGGACTGGGTATTGTACGAAGTCTATAGAATAACCCCGGACCGTGTGGAGCACCCAGGCATCTGCCGTGATCATGTGCCATGCTTTGACAAAATGGCCCAGTCTGCCCCCCACCATAGTTAATGCAGACATATGCGGAGGTAGCGCACTTACCATAAGGCCGTCGGCCATATGAAGAGCCTCTGGATCCTCGGGTGTGCCATGGTCTGCTTCGAACCGGGAAAAACGGTGAGGCTTGCTTGGGTTCCGGGGGTGTGAATCGAGGTTGTACGGAGCCACGAGAGCCCCGGGGCGAGCGGCCGGGCAGACGGCCCCGATATCTGCCGGCCCCGCCAAAAACCCTCTGGTGGAACACTCGTTTCATGCTGGCCTGAGCCTTATCAAGTGCCGTAAAGGTGCCCACATACGTGCCTAGTTCCTTTACAAAGTTATCCCCGAATAAGAGGGCTTTAGCCTGGGGACCTGGTTCTGAGATTGCCAGATGAACTAGTTTAGGCTCAATTTTTATTAAAATCGCCTTGCGCCTTTCCGTGGCCACTGCCGTATTCGCGTTGCCCAGGAGACACACGGCACGTTGGATCCACCCCCGAAGGGCTTCTAGGTCCAGCGGTGTACCCCCTGCCAACGCGATTTCTACCATATCGAACATCCTCGCGATCGGGCCAAGGATGTCCAATACCTTATCCTGGCAATTACGCCAGGCAAAGTCCAGGCCCTTCTTGGCCTTCCAGCCAGATTTGCCCAGGAATTGGGCGATTTTTGGGTCCACTTCCGGGGTGGCGCATGCCATATCCGGGACCGTGGGGCGTGGGCACTCTGCCCGCAGCTTGTTTCGCGCCACCTTATCCAGTGGCTTTCTGATGCGGGCAGCAATATATTTCGCTACGTGGTCCAGAGGGTACCACTCAGAGGACCTCGGGTGCTGTAAGGTATCCGGGTCGAACAAAGGTTCGCCCTGCGGGTCACCCAAAGCTGAGTCGTCAGCTCCGTTCTTATGGTCCATGTCCGTGCCCGTGGCGGAGCTATAGTCCCGCAAGTGAGCCTCAGTAGAGTCCACATCATAATCATCAGAGTCCTCCTCGTCGGACTCGCTCTGAGCCTCCTCTAGCTCCGATTCAGAGTCGGAGGATTCCAGTAGGGCTTTAGCCCTCTTCCATTTCCTCACCGATTTTTGCCCGGTGGGGGGCTCTTAGTTGTGGTCCAACCACAGGTTCTGTGACAGGACGTACCCTGTCCGTCTGTAGTGTTTTGGAGGCATAATCGTCCAAATGACGAGATTTTTTAGCGGCCTTACGCCCACTAGGGGCCACCGGCTTATTCTCTGGGGGGTTAGCCATGGGGTTAGCAGGTAATTGCGTGGCTCTCATCGCCGTAGTTATGGAATGGGATAAATTCTCTGACATGGCACCCATGGCAGTAACTATGGCCTGCGTTACAGACTTCACCATAGCCGCGTCTAAGAGGGAATGCAATTCCTCTGAATCCATATGCTCCTGCGCTGTGTCCAACGCAGTGGGCATTTTGGGGCCCTGTAGGGGAGGGGTGGGCATGGTGGCCCTAGATGTAGTGGCACTATAAGCACTGTGGTCAGCCTGCATGTTAGGGATGGATGGCAGAAAATAATATAGGCAAGGCTGAGATTGACAACCCTAGCACAGGTAATAAAGTGACTAACCTCCAACAACAGTAATGCTCAAAGTATATATATATATATATATATATATATATATATATATATAATGTTATCAGGCACCAGACACAAATGTGGGCAAGGCACAGAAAAAGATATAAAGAAAATCACAATTGCAGCAAGCTCACCGAGTGTTCCCTCAGGAATAAGCTCCTGGGGAACACAGGGAGAGTTTGCCCGACGACAGGGAGTAATTCCCGCCCCCAAAACACAGTATTGGCCGCGCTAGCAAAAGCGCGGCAAAACTGCCCTTCCCCAAGATGGCCGCCGCGATGCGCACTTGCGTTGTGCGCATGCGCGGGCGGCCGCGGTTACCGTGGGCCGCCGGGACCGCGACCGGCAGCGGTACCCGTGCGTGGGGGGAGAAACCCCAAAGGGGAGAGGGCAGCAAGAGGAGACACCAACGGTCGGGAAATAAACAAACCGACCGGAGGTAGGAGGGGGGGGGGGAGGCAGGGAGGATAGAGAGGGGAAACCAATGAGGGCAAAGCCCCAAAAGACTGAACTAAAACAAGGAAAGAATACACAATAAACCCTGAGGGAAAAAGAAAACATTGAAAGACAAAGTTACTGAAAAACCAAGCTAGCAACTGACAGCAACAGAGGAAGGAGACATTTTTTTACTTATCTGAGGCTGCAGCAGCAAAAGAAAGAGGAGTGGCTTAGGGTCACATGGGACTTTGAGGTAATGGGGACACTCTGATTGGTTCATATGAGGTATCTGATTAACCCTTTAGAAGTATGATGTGGTGTTATTGAATTGTTTTTTCCCTTTTTGCATTGAATATATATACTATATTTCTTTTGCTGCTGAAGAATAAAAGAAAGAGAGAAGCATAATAGGAGCCTCCGTGTCCTTTAATAAAATCCATTCTTGTTTAGTGTTTTACGTATTGTAGATTCGCTAACAGGGATGTTAGCATTTGCCAGTGACTTTTGTAAGTCTTTAGCTGACACGCTAGGATTCTTCACCTCATTGAGCAGTCTGCGCTGTGCTCTTGCAGTCTTCTTTACAGGACGGCAACTCCTAGAGAGAGTCCATTTATAGACAATTTGTCTTACCGTGGACTGATGAACAGCAAGGCTTTTGGAGATACTTTTATAACCCTTTCCAGCTTTATGCAAGTCAACAATTCTTAATCGTAGGTCTTCTGAGAGCTCTTTTGTGCGAGGCATCATTCACATCAGGCAATGCTTCTTGTGAAAAGCAAACCCAGAACTGGTGTGTGTTTTTTATAGGGCAGGGCAGCTGTAACCAACACCTCCAATCTCATCTCATTGATTGGACTCCAGTTGGCTGACATCTCACTCCAATTAGCTCTTGGAGATGTCATTAGTCTAGGGGTTCACATACTTTTTCCACCTGCACTGTGAATGTTTACATGGTGTGTTCAATAAAAACATGGCAACATTTCATTCTTTGTGTGTTATTAGTTTAAGCAGACTGTGATTGTCTATTGTTGTGACTTAGATGATGATCAGATCACATTTTATGACCAATTTGTGCAGAAATCCATATCATTCCAAAGGGTTCACATACTTTTTCTTGCAACTGTAGACACTGACAGACACTCATAGACACAAATGTACTTTGAAAGAAACTCACAGACACACACTTACTTGCAGACACACTCATATTCACTGACAGACACACACACATTGATTCTTACACACATTTTCTCATCCACTCACAAATTGTTATTTTTTAATATTGATTTAAGAGAGAGAGCTGGAGTGAATCCTCTCCCTCAGGATCAGTGGGGATACTTTCCCTGGGGTCTAGTGGAGCTGCTATGATGCTTTCTGCTATTCTTGGTCTGCTCCCTAGTGTGCCATTTAGTGATGCTCACGGCATAACAGAAAGGCGCATGTGGGAGCAGAGCAAGAAGAGTTCAGCCCCTCAACGCCGCCTCCAATCTGCACAGCTTCCCGCCTCATGGGGGAGGGGGTACTAAGGTGGCCAGCCGACTAGCTCTCGGGTCTCCCCATGACACAAGGCATCTGTTAAAGTTGCCGGAGAGTTTGGAGGCAGCCCCGTGGAAAGTGCTGCCCATTGCTTATATCTTGTTAGCCTTGCGATAGGCACAGCGCTGGATTAAAGTAAATCAAACTCTTTGATTTGTTAAACCACAAAACAAACAAATATAGTAATATTTTAGGATAGTAATAAATACAATGCAATAAATCAGAAACACTTGGAAAACAGCCAGGTGAATGCTCAGAATGTGTGGGTAACTGGATGCAAGGTAGGTTCAAAACACAAGGTGAAGAGAGGTTATGGAGTCAGAAAACACAGCAAAACAAAGTAGGGTCACTGGACAAGGGAAAGGTTTCTTTACTTTTGTCCAGTTTATATATTTTTCTTGTTTTGTGATGGCTGGCCGACTGGAAACAAGTAATGTCTCTGCAGTTATATCTGCATGAGAAGGGCAGCTATATGTAACATTATCATTATTATTATTGCCATTTATATAGTGCCAACGTATTCTGCAGTGTTTGGAATTGTTTGAATCACTGTATCACAATGTTATATGGTGTATCTTTTTGTCATTTTATTATAAACCAATTTTTTGTTTGTTTGTTGTCTAGCTTAGAAGCAGTGTCCTTGTACAGTCCTTTATATCCAGAATCCAGCAGGTGAATACAGTGCTCAATGCTGTGGTGTGTGAAAGATTTGATGATGCTCTTCAAGAGGCCAGGAGTGTTGATGATATGTTGTCTTCAGGGACAGAAGATAAGGAAACTCTCAGACACAAATACCCTCTCCTTGGTATTCCATTTACTGTTAAAGAAGCCTTTGCTCTGCAAGGTGAGCTCTAGTTATCTTCAATGTAGTGGATAATTGTGGAGCAAAATATATAACTCACGTGTCTATTCTATGTGTTTAACATACATATACCATCTTATATTCAGGCATGCCACAGAGTTCTGGGCTTCTTTCTCGAAGTTCATTTTTCCCAGAGACGGATGCAGTGGTTGTTTCTCGTTTAAAGAGAGCTGGAGCAATTCCCCTAGGTGTCACTAATTGCAGTGAACTGTGTATGTGGTACGAGTCAAGCAACAACGTTTATGGAAGGACTCGGAATCCATACAACCCTCAGCATATTGTTGGGGGCAGCTCTGGTAAGTCAATGTGAAAACCTGGGAGGTGAACGGGGAAAAAAATGGAATGTGTAATTTATTGCAATTTTAGGATACATGGAAGAGAAACTTTTACTTTGGTACCTGAAGTGGCTGGTGCCAATGCAACATTCATACATTTTATATTGTTTGGCCTAAATAAATAGCTGTGTTTTTGTATGGTCAGTTTTTGTTTTCTTTTTGTTTAATTTTTTTAAAACATGCTTTGCAGTCAGGGATTCCTTTAGAAGTCGTGACTTTCCTCATATACCCCTTACATTGGAAATTGGGGGAATGCCCTAACCTGCACTCTCAAACATACACAGATAAACTCATAGACACGTATACATTCCCAGATATATTCACATGTGGATACACTCTTTCAGACACACAGATACACACTCAAAGGTATGCATTCCTAAACAAACATAGTGGCATGCATTTGCAGATATACACAAATAAACATAAGTATTTACACACAGGTATACATTATTAGATACACCAAAGGAAACCATATCCATCTCGATCTCAGATATCCATTTCCCTTGCTAATTTTGTAGCCCACCTCTCCACTTTTTCTAGTGCCATAATATCCTTCTTTTAAAAAGGTGCCCTAAATTGCACCGCAAATTCAAGGCTTGGTCTTATCACTGATTTATAAACCTGCAAAATTATATTTTCGTCCAAAGACTTAATACCCATTCTTATTCATGACAATGACTTCCTGGCCTTAGCAACTGCTGATTTACATTGGACATTGTGTAGTTTGTTGTCTATATCAATTCCCAAACCCAAATGTTGTTTTCACGAACACGCAAGGGTGCCCAAAAGGTAGATCCCCAAATGTTTTAAAACTACTGTTATGGATAGAAATTAATGTAGGTAAAATGTCTATTTACTTTGTATATCTGTATTCAGTATTTACTCAAAATGGCTGCTAGAGCACCCCCTCCCATCGACTGAACACCTCATGTAACAAGATGGCGTCTCCATCCAGAGTAAAATCCTGAGATGATGGTGACATCACACTTTGGAGGAAGTGCATTAGATGAGACACTTAACACTTGACCAATTAAAGATGTATTCTCTCTGTTATCTTGCATATGATGTATTTCTGCCTTTATAAGGGGATTTCCGCCCCCCTGATTAAACATTCCGGAGTTTTTCATTTATCTGAACTTGTGTCAGTATGATTTACTTCAGCGTGCAGGCATTCTATTTTAAGCAATCTGGACAGGGGCAGATACTCAAACACACACTTGGTTTGATCTAAAACATAGTGTCTTATCTAATGCACTTCCTGAAAAGTGTGATGTCACCATCATCTCGAGATTTTACTCCGGATGGAGACGCCATCTTGTTACACGAGGTGTTCAGTCGATGAGAGGGGGTTCTCTAGCAGCCATTTTGAGTAAATACTGAATACAGGTATACAAAGTAAATAGACATTTTACTTACATTAATTTCAATCCATAACACTACAACTTATATGATGTCTTGTCATTCTAAAGACATGCAAAGACACACAAAGCATCAAGGGAGTTGTAGTTCTATAACATCTGGGGATCTACTTTTTGGGTACCCCTGATTTAGGGTGTCAGTTGCTTATGCATTCGTCACCCCAAAGTGCATAACTTTGCATTTAACTACATTAAATTATGTCTGTTCTTTTAGTTCCCAGTCCCTTAATCTATTTAAATCCCTCTGCAGCAAAGTCATATTCTGCTCACATTATATTACCTTACCTAGCCTTTTGTAATCTCCAATACTGACACATGACTTCTATTTCAGGTTCATATCTAAATAGGTTGAATAGAAGGGATCCCAGCACAGGGACACCACTTTTATTCAGCTTGAACATTTACAATTAATGACAACTCTTTGTACTTTATCTTTATGCTTATTGTCTACCCAAGAACAATAATTTTCTTTTAATTTGAAATTAACCTATTGTGGGAACTGTTCCGATCGCCATGGCAAAATCCAAGTAAATCACATCCATTACAATACCCGGATCTATACTTCTACTTACTTCTTTGTAGAATGCTTTTAATATTGGTTTGAAATTATCTATTTTTCATAAAACCATGCTTATTTCTGCTAATAACATTGTTGTAACCAGTTAATCCCTGATATTATGCCACAATAACCTTTCAAATACACTCCCAGTGACAGAAGTTTAACCCCTTAGAGACCAGACCATTTCTGAATTTTCTTACCGTTAAGGACCAGTGCTCTTTTTAAATTTTTGCAGTGTTTGTGTTTAGCTTTCCTCTTACTCATTTACTGTACCCGCACATATTATATACCGTTTTTCAGGCCATTAAATGGTCTTTCTAAAGATACCATTATTTTCATCATATTGAGAATGGAGCCTGTAGTTGCAAAACCTCCTAGTTGCTGGTTAAGCTCTGTAGATAAATATACAAAAAAGGAGAATTGGAAAGGAATACTAAATTCATAAAACAAACGGGAAAGGAATACTAAATTGTGCAATAACTGATATTAAAACTTAATAGGTCTAATAAAAAAGTCCAACTAATGGGGACTAACAAGAACAAGATCTGGTCAACAAAAAAGAAATAGAAACAAAAAATAATACTACAATAAAAAGACACAAATAATAGATATACACGTAGAAGAAAAAAATGAAAAAAATGAAGTTCCTAATGAGCCTGGTAGCAGTTCGTTGGTAAGATACTAGTGATAACAGAGGTGCCCCTGACGCGCGTTTCGCTTATTCAGCCCAGCAGAGGGGAACCGGAATAAACTGTTGCCGGTTTAAAAAGGAGATACTGCAGTCTAATTGGATCGGCCACATTTTAAAGCACCAGTGGGCTGTCGGTATGGGAAGGAGATCGTGAAAACACAGAGGAGGGAGAGTAGAAACCAATCCACAGAACTGTGCACAGTAAAATACAGTATAATGTGTATGATTTATGGGTATAACTAAATACCCAATTATGGTATGATGGCATTGTGGAAACCGAGAAATAAACAAAGCATGAGAATAAAATTAAAAATAAAATAAAAATAATAAAGAGTATGGCAAAACCTAATAAAAAAAAGCGTACAGGTTGTGTTGCATACTAGAAATAATGTATATAAATCATATACACTAAAGTAATTATCAGTGGGTTCTAATGGTTAGTTCCAAGAAACTTGCTAAGAATATAGCTGAAAGCATCGCCACTAGACGCTGAACATGTATGAAATCTATAAATAAGATATTTTTCCCTGTATATATAGAACAGTGTATGTTGGCTAAAGTATAATCCAGAAATGGATGCAAAGTGTGTTAAGCAATGATACACAAATTTAAAGATAATGGGAGACAAAAAAGAACAGTGCAGTTTAGTCAGGAAGTCTCTCCGAGTATGGTCTCATGATGGCTTAAAAATAACAGCCTGCTTGATGCATGGATGTACCAGCAGATAGAAGAACAGAATTTTATTATTAGCCGCGATAGTGTGTCAGTTGTGTGAGCTGTGATAATACTATTTTGTCAATTCAATTGTCCGTAATTGTGATACCTGGACATAATGTATATACGTAGAGAAGATATCGATAATTTGAATTAAATACATTTTCAACAAATATGGCAATAAGCATAATCACAGTATGTCTTCTGTGTAAGCTGTAATGTACTATCTTGCCGGTTCCATTGTTACAAATGGTGATACATATACGGATTCTAAGAAGGCAAGTGGCCACGAGTATTTGCACATACATATTTAAGCCAGAGACTAGATGAGTGATGTATGGCACAGTAGAATTCGAATAACCCTAAGGTGAAAGTGGCAAACATGCCGATATCACTGTTAAATATAAAGTTAATACTATAATATGATAGATGGTTACTAGCCACAAAGAGATAATAACCGTTGGCTAAAAGGTGGAATTGGTCTAGTATAGGTTTTAAGTTCGGAAGTTAGAACTAATTGTTGAAAATTGAAACTTCCGACAACAGTTAGCTTCATAAAGATAGAGATCAAGAGGTGTCTCAGTGATAATTAAAGTAAGATTACCTGCAATCCAAAAACAAAGTGTGAATGATACAAATAAAAGAATAACTGAATAAATATACAAAAAAATGAAATAAATAATACTAATGAATGAAAAATGCTAAATTAAGAGTTAAAGGGTAATTGAAAAAATTCCAATCAGAAAAGGATGGCCGTCAGAATGTGAGAAAAACTTGTCGAATAGCTTATTATAGAGTCAAAGACCACAATAGTTATCCATGAATAAAGGGAGTAAAATTAAACTCCTCATTTAAACCTCGATTCACCAATGCTTGAAACTTATGTATCCATTTGGACTCTTGTCTTTGTAGTTTTAAATTAAAATGATCCTTTCTGGAATTCAGGGTGATTTGTTCAAGAGCCTGAAATTTAAGGTTAGAGACATCACTATTACGTACTTGCCTAATATGATTGGCTACTGGAATGATGATATTTAAATTGGTAACATGCTGTAAAATTCATCTCCTAAACTGTTGGTAGGTTTTTCCCACGTACTGTATCCCACAGATGCAGGTATCGACATAGACGATTTTTGTAGAGCTACAGTTAATAAATTGTTTAATAGGAAATTGTTCTTTAGTTTGTGTACAAAATCACCTGCCTTACAGTGACCGCACGTATATTCTCCTTTGGTAGTGGTAAGCCAAGTTTTAGGTGCTGTTTCATGTTCCATGTGTACCAAGATGTCTCTTAAATTTCTGGGTCTGCGAGCTGTAATGCTCAGAAGTGGTGATAGATGGTTTTCTAAGTCACCGTCATGTCTTAAGATTGGCCAGTGGTCCAAATAGATTTGTTTGATTAGGTCCCATAATCGATCAAATGTACAGATACAGCGCATTGTTTGTTGCTCTTTTTAGTACTTTGTTCGGATAACCTTGTAAATTAAAGCATTTTCCTTGGCTTCTCTAAAAAAAAGAGACATCATTAGAGCAGTTTCTTCTTGCTCGACGATATTAAGTAAGTTGTTAGTTGAGGCAGTCCTTCTAAACAGTTCCGTGTCAACTTTGCCAGAAAGATTTTAAGATCCAGAAATTCCAACTCTTTATTATCAATTACATGGGTTAATTTTAGCCCTATAAGTGTGTACAAGTTCTTCAAACATACTTTATAGGGTAGGACGTCATCAATGTATCTATACCAGTTAAGGATGAAGTCACCATAATTTGTGGCAATGACCTGATTTAAAATAGTCTCCTCCCACCACCCAAGATAGAGGTTGGAGTAGCTCGGGGGACACAAGCTGTGCCCATGGCTGTGCCCCTTATTTGTAGATAGTAAATCCCATTAAATACAAAATAATAATGTGTTAGTACAAAATGGAGTAATTCCAGAATTAATCCTTTTTGAGAGGGTGTGAGCTTATCAGATTTATTTAAAAAATATGAGGTTGCTTTCAAACCCATCTCATGGGGAATATTGTTGTAGAGGGACACCGCATCTAGGCTAGCCAGTAGGGTATATGGTGGGACTATAAGGTCTTCCAAGATCAGCAATATCTGCTTTGTGTCTTGAACATAGGATGCTAGCCCGGTGACATAAGGATGTAAGAGTTTTTCAATTAATGTAATTAGTCAAAGAGCTATTGTCAGATACTATGGATCTTCCCGGTGGTTGTTGTCTATTTTTGTGGCAATTGTTGGAGTGTAGTTGGGCAGTATATATTTGAATTCTTTGTTGGTAATTACATTACCCTCAAGTGCTCGATTAAGGACCTGTTTAAATTTGTCCATGAATCTCATAGTTGGATCTTTAGAAAGTTTTTCGTAGCAGGAAAAGTCCGTTAGGTGGTCCATGCACATGGAAATGTACACGTCACGATTGAGGAGGACTGTGTCCTCTCCTTTGTCAGAAGGCTTTATGATGAGACTTTTATTATTGCCGAATTCCCTTAGGTCTCTTTGTTCGTTGAAGGATAAGTTTTATGTTTCTGTGTGTCAGGTATCGGTAATTTTTCAATCTCGTCAGTAGTCATATATACACGTAGTGTGAAATTTTATATATATATTTGCCAGGGCCACAAACGGTCCAAATGGATAATTTTATTTACACGCTGGCCGGCTCCTCGCAAGAGGCCCTCACGTCCAAAATGGTGCTGACATCCCCAGCCTCCACTTGCTTCAGTGGGGAGCCCGTGACTCTTGCCAAAATTGGGGCAGACCTGAAGCGTATGGTCGCCTTGATGGTTACCAAGGAAGACCTGCAACAAGTGTCTTCCACCCTCTGTGCTGCTTTGAAATCTGAAGTCGCAGGACTAAAGGCGGACTTCGCGGTGCTAGATGCCCTTAACTACTGTGGAGCAGTGCTTGGAGGCCATCGAGATACAGGCCAGAGCCATGGATACAGCCATCCAACAGCAAGGCTCCCTAATACTGACCATGCGGCGGCATTTTGCGCCATGGCAACATCAGGATCCATGGTATACCTGAGGGTGAAGGGAAAAACGTTGAGGAAATACTCACCCAGGTTTTCGGCATAATTCTATGTGAGGAAGCTCCAGAACGTTTCCGCTTTGAAAGGGCCCGCCAGGCTCTCCGGCCGCGGAATGCTGATGGGGCTCCGCGAGACATAGTCTGCTGCTTGCACTCCTTCCCCGTTCAGGAGCAAATAATGTGGAAGGCCTCGATCCCGCTCTCACTGGACCTACAGGGGATCCGAAGTAGTCCTCTACAATGACCTGTCACCAATGACAATAGACCATTGACTATCACCTTGCGGGAAAGGAACATCCCCTACAAGTGGGCTTCCCCTTTAGCATCACCGTCCGACATTGTAATGAGTGGATTTTAGCACGGAGTCCGGAGGATAAAACCACGTTCCTGCAAAGGCTGGAGTTACCCCCATCATGATCCAAAACTGGATACAACACCCTTTGGAGCTAAGACCACAACCACAGAGAGTTCCCCGGCGCTGCGGTAGGGACCCGACTGGAATGGGCCTACCAGGTTGGAGACCGGAACCTATCCCAGTCAGAGGAGAGAGCCTGCACCATAAGTTCTACAGACTGATCCCCACGCGGATGTTGCTGCCCACCGAGGACCGACACACCGCCTCTTCGACCTCCAAACCCAACCCAGCTAAGTAACTCACTGCAACGCTTAGACTATCCAAGTCTCCTCTGTTTGTCGTGGTTGCCGACAGGAAGCAGGTACAGGGGGACTCTCTTGGATAAGGGATCAAGTCTCCACACAGACTGTTATACGCACATTATCACGAGTACCTCACTTGTAACCGGATTGGGAGGAGGGTGATGGGGGGGACACTTGGACTCTTACTCACATCTACCAGTATGGAACACTAATAGGCCATTGACTCTAGCACGGGTGTATTATCAAGGTGGACGCTGCAGTACGTGGTGCCAACATGCCTGTTCTGTGGCTGTCCACTCTTCCTCCCCCCTAGGGCGCGTGGGCGCCTGGCCTGCACACCCGGGTGAGTGTGGAACAGAATAGTACGCTCCCGCGGGCATGCAGTGCACTTTTCGCACACCCTCATTTAGTCCGGAACTGCCAGCTGCTGGTTGTGGTTGTATTGGTGTATCGAGATATAATGTGACCGAGATATAATGTGACCAGGTCCAGTAATGCTGATACCCACCACAGGGAGAGAGGAGTGGGAGATGGGACTGACAATCATAAATAGAGGTATGTGTGGAATTTGACTTCCTGTCAGGTTGTACGTGCTGAATGAGCAATTTAGGCCATGCCCGGCCAGAGGGATCTCTATACACAAACTTTATAATGAGACATACATCCAAACCATAGAACTGCAGCCGCACGCACGACCAGAAGGTGGGACCCATCAGGGGAAAAGGCGAATAAGTGACCAAGCACCAGGGGGAAACATACAACACTAAAGGAAACATAGGGGGGGAGGAGAGGGAGAAGGGGGTGATAGTAAGGGGAGGGGGAAGTGTATAAAAAGTTAAACAGGGGAAATTAAAAAATAAAATTTCTGGGGGGAGGGAGTGTGGTCGGACGGACGCACACAGCGGGCGGGCGACATCTGTGGGGGCTCGATGTACCATGCTCAAGGTCAGAAGTTCACACGCTTCTGGGGCCTAAGAGAGGGCAAAATACACATACCCCTAATCAATTATGCACATTCTTCACTTATGGGTCAGATGACCTCAGTAGAAAGGCTCTGATACATGTGAAACCTCACAAGGTGGTTGGGACCTAACTTAATGTTGCATTTTTGTTCGAACCACAGTTTACTTCACAGTTCGGAAACTAGTTAATATGCTCAATGATAGCCGTCCATCTGGGACTAGCCGCGCTTCCTATTCCTATCTGTGTGAACAATTGTTACTGTGGAGAGCAGACGAGGACCCGGCTAGGGTGTACCCTGGTGGGGAACTGCACTTATTGCTTCCGTAGTCACACGGATCCCCTAGCTTATGCGAGGTTATTTTTACTATTAGAGTTACTTACTCACCCTCTTTCTCCTGGAGGTCGTGGTAACGGCTCTTATACGGAATGAGTGACCAGAGTAATTCGCTGGGTTAAGACTAACCTTACCAATAGCATCCCTACGTAAAGCATAAATTTATTATTTATTTATTACTGGCATTTATAAAGCGCCAACAAATTCTGCAGCGCTGTACAATTGGGAAAAAGACAAACACAATAAGAACAGACCGATACAACAGGTAAAGGACCCTGTCTATGAGCTTACAAGCTACTAGTATAAATCTACTAGTTGTCAGGGTATTGCCGTGTTGAGTAAGCAGAGGCTGGTCTGGAGAACCTTGAATGAAGGTTAGGTATGTATCCAGAATTTTGCCGGGGCACCATTGATTTTCAGTTGGGTAATAAGGGATTTTAACTTTCTGACCCCTTCTGCTAGTTTTGGTATAGTTTAGGGATAGTACATAATTGTCATGTGTCTTTACAAGGTGAGCTCTTTTGATAAAGTCGGGGGAGTTAGCGTTTATGGCAGTGAATTCTCTTGGCCGGAAAAAGCCAGATAAATGGCGGTTTTTATGACATGATTTGTTTGTGTTTCGAACGGTGAGGTATCTATGATATCCGAAAGGGACTAAAACCGTTGATCGTGTATGGGTAATCTAGAAGGTGTAGGAATAGGGCTGGAATCTTTAATACCTTTTAATATTGCTTTAATCTGATAGGATGAAAGGAAACTGTTTTTGTTAGGCCATAAGGTGAGTATATGGTGTTGTATGTCGGTTAAGTATATTTATTGAAAGATGGTTTTAAGTGAAGGTGGCAAAAGGAAATGAAAGCGACCATTGTCTCTATGAAAAACTTATGTACAATATTGAACTCTAGCAGGAACCTGTTAAAAACGTGGAAAGCAATATCATAAGCTTTTTTAGTATTGGCAGAAAGTGCTAGCTGTGAGAAGTGACGACCATGAGCTAATAGCTTATCTAATCCATAATCATGTCTTGCCACAGTGGTGCCGGGGTAGCTACCTGCGCTGCCGTCGGTAATACTCATGGTGGTAGCGAACTCCGGGACATATATAATTTCCTCTGGCCAATTTCCCCATAACTACTCGTTGCCAAAAATTGCTGCAAACCCGGAAGTGGCAGCTGCGTCTGTCCAAATTGAAAAGGATTTGTCTGTTAATACGAGAATGAACATGCTTTTCCCATTCCATTTTAGCAAGAATTCCTTCTACAGATCAGAGATGGCATGTTGATCAAGCGCTATAAAAGCCCGACCTTGCAGAATGATTTTCATTGCAAAATTGAGGGAACCCAACAGGGATTGCATTTCTCTCTTATTCGTGAACCTTCCTCGAGATACTGATCAATGAATGACAATATGCGTTTAATCTTCTCTATGGGAAGGCTAGCTTGAATGTGAACGGAGTCTAAAATTACCCCCAAGAAATGTATTACTGTATTGGGTTCCTCTGTCTTATTTGGTGAAACTGGAACACCTAAGTTTTCAAATAGTTGCATAGCCTCTTTGAGGCTACTGGGTGGCAGCAGATTGCTTTCTATTGTAAGGTAATCGTCCAGGTAATGAATAACCGTGGGGCATCTACAGATGCTAAGTTGCAGCCAACACGTCTCCGCGAATATATAAAAAATCCTGGGGCTTCTTTTTGAACCGAAAGTGAGACGCGAGAAGAAGTAGTATGATCCCCGCCACTTAACATGTAGCCAGACCAAGTGGAAGGAGAGCGGCCACATCCCCATGCTTCAGCCGTTCACAGACCGCAACTGTGTTTCTCCATACAGCCGCTCGCTTGATTATAGCAAGATTAGCGTTCACAGGGGTCTTAGTGATACCCAGCTTGCGTATGTCCATGAAAAGGCAGCGATTGTCAGGTAAAAACATGTGAAAATTGGGTTTTTATCATGGAGCTCAGTGTAGATGCGTCTAGCTCGCTCGGGAGTCAGGCTCCGCCTATAAACATATCCTTTTTAATGTTTGCTGGCACCATATGTGCCGGGTTGATAATATTAGGATTCATAAGGTAATTTGGGGTATTACCAGATTGAGCACTGGGGAGGTTTACGGAATCAGGAGTAACTAGTGCCGATGGTGAACTTAGTTGGCTTCCTGACTTCAACCAGTCCAGCCTGTTGTTAATCTGTCCCAGTGAGGACAGGACCGATGATAATACTGCCTGTATTTTGGATGACTGGCCACTACTGGTTCCCCCTCCATCCCCGGTGTTATCAGTATTTGTGTTTAGAAGTCTGTATAGTTCCGCTTTCCTGGTGGTAGCAGGGTAAGGAATGTTTCTTCTGCGTAACTCTGCTGTGATTCTTGGAGTAGTCCAAAATCTGAGTGATGATGGGCTTGCGTTGTCGCCTCTTTGTGATGGGGTGACAGATATAGCTGTAGTGCCTCCTCACCTTTTGGTAGTTGTGACATACTAAAATTTAAAGAGTAGGAGGCCGAGAGATGTACATTCTCTATACTGGCTGGCTAAAGTGGCAAAAAAATTACCTAGATTTGGTGACCGGTAAGGCCCTGCTAATTGCCATGCGACTTGAGAGGCTCTATCTATGAATTAGCCCGAGGGGCTTTCGTGGCCACCAAATGATGTGGCAGGGTGTCGGCCTCTCAGTGACATAAGATAGAATCGAAGTGACAGGTGAGGCCCTCCCTATGCAACCAGGTGAGGCGACTAACTATGAGTTGGCCCAATGGGTGAAAATACCTCAAAAAATACCTCAGAGTTTGAGGATAGGTGTTGGCCTCGCGGGACCACTATGCTAAGGCATAAAGGCCTGTAAAAATGTAGCTAGTAGACTCCTAGACCCTATCAGCCAGTATATATCTATCTAGTTGCAAGTAATTGGGGGAGTAGGGAGGTATGATGAGATTGAGATTGACATACCTGATGTAATATATAGGAACGGAGTAAGTCTCGGGTAACGGAGCCCCCAGCAGTACCTATGAGAGTAATGGTAGTGTTGTAGTACCCAAATCGTATAGTTATTGGAATAGCAATAAAATAGCAATACCTACCGGTTTATAACTTGTTTAAGTTAGACCGGCACTAAATTATACGTGCATGGTGATCTAGTTGGCCTAGTACCTAATAACGTAGAAAATAAATACGTTAGGATTGGAATTTCTAATGAGGGCCAGATCCGGAATAAACTGTAACCGCTAACCTACATGCACAGTGAATTATAAGGGTTAATAGTGATGGTGCTTAAATGCTGAGCGCTTTTGTGGACCTGAAATATATAATGCATGATAATTCAGAATCCAAAACATAATGATATGACTATATTTAGTCTCTATGTATAGACCCACCTAAGTGCTGGTGGATTGCTGAATTCTAACCAGTAATCCTTGATATGTAACCTATATGATTATATAAAGGGTACATTTAGCCATAGAGTCATGACAGAAGGGCCATTGGCCTTATTATAACCTAGGTTGAAACAGGTAAACGGAACCTCTCTTATGGTCTCTAGATAAATGAGATCCAGATAATAGGCTAAAAAGAACAAGCATACCATCATAATCTACTTGATAAAGCATGAGAAACAATGAACAAGCAATGCGCTTGCTTAACTATATTGACTATACAGACTTCAACATAGCATAGACAAACTTGAAATATAGACATAGGCAATATCCCAACTGACCACTAGAGACCGACATTAACATCCAGCAATAACCGAACAAAAATAAAGAGTTTGCATAACATGTCTAAATGCCTAAGGATATAGTAGGGCGTTCGATTATAAATACACGAATGGACCGTGTGTGGGGCAAGCTTCGCATATAAACGAATGTTCAATAATTAAAAAAATTTTTATACACGAAATATAATTGTACATAATCTATTATGTTTGTGCGTATAGGGCCGAACAGGTTGTGCGCATGTGCATATTCCTGAATGCCCACTAAGCCTATGTGAACCACGAATTAGGCAGAAAATATCCGAAATATTGAAAGTAACCTAGCCGTTCGTATATTAGCGAAATATGAAACGAACAGATGTGTACGAATTTTGGTAAGTAAAGCATAGAGCCGACTCAGGATGATGCTGAGCGCCCACGACTGAGGCACGACAGTTGGATTTATGACTCATGGTTTTTACGATTCCAGAGAAGGTACAGGTGTCCTGGTGAAGATCTAGAGCATTGGAGAGAGAGCAAACTGGATTACAGGAGGCTAAAGAACCAGGTAAGAGTTCCCACAAGGGGAAGTTAGGTAAATGGCGATGTGCACTGACCGGAAGTCACGGTATGCAAATCACCATACCTGAAACGGTAGTGAGGAGAGGTCTGGCGTACTTTAAAAAGGGAAACCAAGCCCCTCCCAATACTACAGGCCCAGCCTTAAAAGTGTGTGTGTGTGTATTGTAGCCATATTAGTCCAGTGATGCAGATGTAAAAAACAGATAAAATTTGTATCTTGTAATACCTTTTCTATTAGACTAACAGAATTTTGTAATGACAAGCTTTTGGGAGAACCTCCCTTTTTCAAGTGTAAAGCATTTCTGAGCAAAGAAGACACATAAAATTCAAAGTTGAGTTGTGATACAGGGGTTAAAGCGACATGGGTGCAGATAAGACACAGGTTTGATAGAAAAATAGACACCATTCTTGCAGAGGGTCATAAATATCTGTGTGAAGATCACAGAGTGAGGGGGGAGAAAGAGAAAAACAAAACAGACACACACACACACACACGTAAGAATGCACGCTCTCTCTCACTCTCTCTCTCTCTCTCTCTCTCTCTCTCTCGTCTTTAGCCTGATCCAGCCAATCGGCCATTGATAGCACGGGTCTGACCTGTTTGATTTAGCAAGGTGTAAGTAGTGGAGTTGCTTACAACCTTAATCTAGATCCTCTAATAATATAACAAGTTTTAGATTGTGATTCTATTTTTTATGTATAGAGTTTCTATCCTGGATTGGAACTTACCAGGAAAGGTTAAGGGATCTTAACATGTATAGCTTGGGGGAAAGACGAGACAGGGGGGATATGATAGAAACATTTAAATATATAAAGGGAATCAACACTGTAAAGGAGGAGACTATATTTAAAAGAAGAAAAACTACCAAACAAGAGGACATAGTCTTAAATTAGAGGGACAAAAGTTTAAAAATAATATCAGGAAGTATTACGTTACTGAGAGGGTAGTGGATGCATGGAATAGCGAAGTGATAGAGGTTAACACAGTAAAGGAGTTTAAACATGCGTGGGATAGGCATAAGGCTATCCTAACTATAAGATAAGGCCAGGGACTAATGAAAGTGTTTAAAAAATTGGGAAGACTAGATGGGCCAAATGGTTCTTATCTGCCGTCACATTCTATGTTTCTAAGATAGCTCCTTGTGACGTCACGTCACGTCACAAACTCACGCTGTATGACATAATCACGTGGTGGCCACGCCGTGCATGCAGTCTGTTCTGGACGTCCAGTGTGCACATTGGTGGGGTAAGGTAATTTTATTTTGGTATATTGGTGTATGTTTTTATTGTAAGCTTATCCTGAGGAAAGTCTGCTGGGGCAGACTGAAACGTTGATTTTTATTTATGTAAGCCTTAAAAGCTTTTAAGTTTTAGCTTCGTTGAATGAAGTCCCTGGAGTGCTATCTACCTGGAATATATATATATATATATATATATATATACAGTGTTTAAAAGTGTGTGCGTGTGGATCTATCTGTCTGTCTGTCTATCAAGGGGTTTATGAAGAAATGCCTCTAGTGGTGCGTGTATGAGTTGTGTTATCTGACAAGTGTAAACAATACAGTTTCTCATAAACGGCAATGTTTATATATGTCAGACTGCAAGATTAGGGTCTTTGCTCTAAAACCATTACATTCACATGTATTGCATGAGTAGGCAACCTTCAGCACTCCATATGTAAATCACATCTCCCTAGATGTTTTGTTAACAGTATTGGAGGGATTTGATGCTTACAATGCCTCTTTAAAGTTAACCCCTTCAGGACGGAGTCAATAGTACACGTTCTGATCAAAACAAAATGTAAACAAAAACTGGAATTTGCGCTATATGTCTGTTCAACCGTAATTCACCTCTTTCATATTAAATGCACCCACACCTATTATATATAATTTTGTTCAGGAGAAACAGGGCTTTCATTTCATATCAAATATTTATATATGAAACATAATTTATTATGAATAAATGTTAAAAACTTTTAGAGCGATCACATGGCCCCCGGGGGCCTCATTCGCCGGGGGAGGGCTGCCTGGGCTGTCAGGCAGCCCTCCCGAAGAGGATCGCGGCGGAGGTAAGTAAATCTTACCTCCTCTGGGCTTAAGCCGTTACGGCGTTCTATGCCGCCGCAACGGCTTGAAAGCCGCGACGGCATAGAACGCAGTAACTGCGTTAAAGGACCACTATAGTGCCAGGAAAACATACTCGTTTTCCTGGCACTATAGTGCCCTGAGGGTGCCCCCACCCTCAGGGACCCCCTCCCGCCCGGCTCTGGAAGGGGGAAAGGGGTTAAAACTTACCTTTTTCCAGCGCTGGGCGGAGAGCTCTCCTCCTCCGATCCTCCTCCGTTCCTCCCCGTCGGCTGAATGAGCACGCGCGGCAAGAGCTGCGCACGCGCGGCAAGAGCTGCGCGCGCATTCAGCCGGTCACATAGGTAAGCATTCGTAATGCTGTCCTATGGACGCTGGCGTGCTCTCACTGTGAAAATCACAGTGAGAAGCACGCAAGCGCCTCTAGTGGCTGTCAATGAGACAGCCACTAGAGGAAATATGGGAAGGCTTAACCCATTCATAAACATGTTTATGAAAGAATGGGTTAACCCTAGCTGGACCTGGCACCCAGACCACTTCATTAAGCTGAAGTGGTCTGGGTGCCTAGAGTGGTCCTTTAAGGGGTTAAACATCTCAACAAAATGTATACAAGTGAGAATGAATAACTTGAACTCTCACAACACATTTAAAAATATGATTTAGCCAATTGATATTTATAATTAATAATAATAATTAGCGATTTTTATAGCGCTTTTCTGTGAGACTCAAAGCAGGTTACAAATTTACGAACATAAATGTTAGAGGATTTCTGATGGTTAGCTTAGTGGACTGAATGCAGGATGGAAGAGGTCTTCAGCTTTTTTTTTTTTTTTTTAAGTCTGTAAGGATGGTGCCTCTCTGAGCATGGTAAAGAGTTCCAGAAGGTAGAGGCAGCGTGGCTGAATGCCCTGCATTCTGAGTTTGTCTTTATTCTTGGCACTGACAGGAGGGATTTGCTAGCTGACTGAAGTAAATGAGATGGAAAATAGGGTGTCAGACTTTGAAGGTCAGCAGGCCAATTTTAGAAATGTTCGCCATTTAATTTGAAGCCAGTGCAAGCAGTGGAGGACAGGTGTTATGTGGCAGGAGCGAGATTGATTGGTTAGTAGTCTGGCTGCTGCATTTTTTACAGTCTGAAGGCAAAGTATATTGCAGTGACCTAGCCGAGAAGATACAAATGCATGGATTAATGTTTGCATATCATCCGGTGGAATTAAGTCTTCTATCCAGGTTATGTTTTTTAGATGAAAGTAGGCAGATTTTATTACAGAGGAAATCTGCTGTTTAAATAATAGTCCAGAGTCACTCCGAGGTTTCGTACCTCTAATGAGTTCAGAGCCTCCAAGCCCCAAACCACTTGGGTGATCATGGGGTATTTTTCTTACCTGGTCCCCTCACCAAGAGTAAGTCTGTTTTGTCCGGCTTCCTTTTTAGCCAACTAGCATTCATCCATTCTATGAGGTCTGCTAAGCAACTGTTGATGCGGTGTGTTGGGTCTGTAGTATCTGGAGCAAAGGAGAAGTAGATTTGTGTGTCATCAGCGTAACAATGATACCTTAGGCCATGTTGTCTGATGAATCCCCAGTGGTAGCAAGTAAATTGTGAATAGCATGGGAGACAAGATGGATCCTTGTAGAACTCCGCAGGCCAATTCTTTTCTTTTCTTTTTTTTTTTTATATCCGGTGCCCTTGTTGGCTGCCACACATTTCGCATGCTCCTGATCTCTCCAGGAACTATCTTAATTTAGAATTAAAGGATATTTTCATATTAGAGAAGAACTACTTGAGACTACAAAAGCATACAAAGTCAATATTGTTGTCTTTTTTTCCATCAAAGTATAGACACGTCAATTTTAATCTTCAAATTTCCAATTTTTGACAATTAATTTACTGGCCCATGACATGTTTGGGATAAAATAATAGGCCTCAACTGCACTCCCCGCCTTGGGATTTCCTCCATACCATTTTATCTGTATGGTTACCCAGTGAATGTGCTGTCCAGAAACATAGTAGTTGCTGAAGTTTCTCCTTTTTGTACTATAATCTTTGACTGATTATATATGCTTCATTCTCCTTTCATCCCATTTCTTTGCCAGTGTGCTCTTTGCTTTATGCAGAGATTCTTAGATTTCGGCTACATTCCATTGTAATTTGAGATTTCTTTTTGTATGATTTGATGTTAAATTTGTTTTTCTTGAAGCTTTTTTTTTTTTTTTTTGAACTCTTGCTCATGTAAGTGCTTTAACCTGTGTAGTGTTTTTGTCAGACTGAAAAGGGGCTGAAATCTTTAGATTTCTACTGCATTCCAGTCTGACAAGAAAGGCTTTTAAAGTTGTGTATATATGCACTTTTTGCTGTGTGTGTGTGTGTATGTATATATATATGTGTGTGTGTGTGTGTATATATTATACATACACACAAATAAAAGATAACATTTGCATCTTGTAATACCTTTTTTATTGGACTAACAGAATTTTTTAATGACAAGCTTTTGAGAGAACCTCCCTTTCTCAAGTTTAAAGCATTTCTGAGCAAGAGGACACATATATATTTCTATCAAACCTGTGCCTTGTCTGCACTCATGTCGCTTTAACCCCTGTGTCACAACTCAACTTTGAATTCTATATATGTGTGTGTGTGTGTGTGTGTGTGTGTGTATATGTGTACACGGGACAGGAAAATCTGAATGGGCTGTGCACGCTGAATGTAATATCCATCCATGCGGCCTGAATTTTACAGAAAAGAACGCTGATCGTGTCCAGAGCCTATTCTCAAAAGGGCAGTGGGGGTGTCATGTCACATTTGCTGTGCCCTATCATGCTTTCTTTTCTCAGTACCCTCTAGTGTGTTCCATGATACATTTCAATGTTTTTGGTATTGAACTTGGCTTTGTTGTTGGCCTTGCGTTTTTCTACCCTTTCCGGTCTTGTTTACCTGTTTAATTGACATAACATGTACCTGACTTCTGCTAGTTCTTGTTTTCACCGTCACTCTATTATACTGACCTAGGGTTCTATTTGACCATATATCCTCTCTATATTACGTTAGGTTCAGCTACTCTAAGGCACAGTAATAAATTGTTTTCAGTCCAGTTTATTACTGCTAACCTAGACTCTGCGTGTTGGGGTTGTACCTCGTGACAAAGTGTTCCTTTAACGTCCATATCACTCTGAAAAGAGCAGTAAGCGCATATATAACAATTTCAAAAACCGTTCCTGTCAGACCGGAATGGAGCAGAAATTCCCCGAAAAACTTAGACGGAAATATTTAAGTACTTTTATAAAGTATATTTCTTAATTTGTCACTTCTATTAAAGGAGTGGTAGAAAATAGTGGTGCTGCAGTGATATTTGCTGTATGAGAATGTTTCGCTTCATTCTGTATAGATTCTTAGGAGGTGCGTGAAGTGTCCCTTTAAGGTTTAAGCCAACAGCGCAATTGGCTCATTTGTGGCTTGCTTTCAATGGGCTTTACCAATAATTAATTACTCATTGAAGTGGATTTCATTAACTTAAAACTGCAAAACCCTACCATTAATGACTGGTAATTCATGGATGAAAAAACTTTTAATGGCTCCTATAAGAGACAATAACCATGACTTACTGACTTGTGTCCTAGGAAGTCATTAAATTTTTTGACTGCAATCAAAAATGAAAGGTGCCCCTTCTTGGTATATAGATACACAATTCATGATAAGAACTAAGAACTCTTAATATTTCCTATATGGGACACTATTGTTTCTGTCTTAACTATTAAATAAGGAAAAAAGTGGGGTCCCGAAAAACCCAATATTATCAGTCAGATGTCCAATGAATACCTGTAGGTCACTCCCAAAATATGTTTCTACCTACCGCCCCCACCCTAAAATTCAATATTGAGAGAAGGGGCCCAAATAATTTGCAGTATTGCATGTAAAAAAAACAAACCAAACTTCTCTTTAGATTTTTGGAATGAAGATTTAACAGGCATTAAACAGGAATTAACAGGAATTAATTCTTATGTTCCATTTAAGGGCGCCTGAAAACTGGGCACCCGTAAAAATCAAGATGTGGACCAATACCTAAATTAATTAGAGAGCCAAAAAACTGATGATTTCTCCCAAGATGTAATCATTCGCAGTGCAGCCTATGAGATGAAAAAATGACAATAAGCCACATTTGGAACCTCTACCCAGTACTTTTTAAATATTTAATTATTGTATGCTTATTAATGTACCTTTTAGTGCTGCAGAAAAGAGCAGTGCACTAAAAGGGTTCATTAGAACTTTGTTCTGGTGGAGCTGCTATGAAACATTACTCCCATAATACCATGCATATTTTAATTTATTTATTTATTTTTTTTAACAATTTGCAAACTGGTAAATGCTATGTTGTAGAAAGGAAAAAAAAAACAGGATGCGTCAAGTACAGTAATGGTAGGACACAATAGTTTCAAATGCTATGTTGGGGTTGGTATCAGTAGCAGTAGACAGTATCGTTAAAAGCAGAAGTAAACTTTGACAACCTTTCGGTAATATGTGGCTGCAACTATCTACCAATTGTTGATGATAATAATAACTTACAGGTGACATTTAGCAAACACTTTGTAAATGAGCCCTTGAAATACAAGATTCTTTTGTTATATAAAGAAGAAAATAGGAAACTAAATTTTACAGTATGTTAGGCTCTGTGAATTATGTTTGCTTATAGATGTTATCTGTGCTCATTTTCAAATAACAGGTGGTGAAGGCTGCATAATCTCAGCAGGTGGGTCTGTAATTGGAGTGGGATCTGATATCGGAGGCAGTATACGTATGCCGGCTTTCTTTAATGGCATATATGGGCACAAGCCAACAACAGGTATTTATACTTTATTTCATTTCCACTTCTTTGACGTATACTATTACACACATTGACATGTTCTATGTCGTATCTGGTAAATTCATTAAAGGGACACTTTTGTCACCAAATCAATTTTAGCTTATTGAAGCAGTTATAGTGCATAAATCATGCCCCTGCAGTCTCACTGCTCAATTCTCTGCCATTTAGGAGTTAAATCACTTTTGTTTCTGTTTATGCACCCCTATCCACATCTCCCTTTGCTGTGACTCACACTGCATTAAAAACAGTCTGCATTAAAAACAATGGTTTCACTTTCCAAAGACTATATATATATATATATATATATATATATATATATATTATAATCTTTTTTTGCTGGAGAGGTAATAGAGAACTTGGTTTACTTAAACAATGGTTTCACTTTCAATCAGATGTAACTTACTTTAAAACTTTTTTTCTTTCTTTTTTTTTTAAAGTTGCTTCTTCTTTTTCATATTTTGTACAGTTACATATAAAGCATTCTTTATACAAACATTCCATTAAATAAACAGATGTTGGACGCTAAATATACTGGGTCAATGATGGGGATTACATTTCCGTTAAAATTCAAGAATAATGTAGGAGTTCAGACCATAGGAGAAAAGAAGTGGAGTCCTACATCCATATTGTTACATGTAGAATCTTATAGCATTCCCACTTGACCTAGTTCAAGCATACTCCATACCTACCGGTCATACTGAGGCGGGGGATAACTAGGGAATTACAGCTAACAGTCACTAAGTCCAATTGAATTTCCTTTTCTTTTTTTCTCTTCTCTCTCTTCTTTTATCCATGGGGGCAAAAGGCTCTTTGTCGTTGTCAATAGCCAATCTATCTGAATGAAATCATACCCTTCTATGCTGGGATGAAACATCCTATACAGAGATTCAGTTGTAATTAGCAATAAGGTTATATATTAGCTATATTGATTTCCTAGTGGGACTATCAAAGATATAAAGTGTAGAAGATTCTCAGAAGGAAATTATGGAATATAGTCCTTTTATCAGTACTATTAAATGATCAATCTTATAATCTCCTATGTTGGGTTTGTTCGATCATGCTCGATACGAACCAATCACACAGCGGGTGACCGGTCTGGGGCATTGCAGTTAGCGGTTGCGAGACCGTTAAATTGAAACCAAGGGGCCATACCTCATTGTGTTTATCAAAGGATTGTCTATCTGGGTTGAAGCCTGTCTCCATTATATGCTGAAGATTCAGCTGGGAACTTATTTCTGACCATTTCAAAGGACGTATGATTCTCCAGTGTCTGGCGATTACTATTTTCGTGGCCATAAATATGTGAACCAGAAGGCTTTTGGCAGGGATGTTGCCAGGAGGGAAGCCAATATGGAACAAAAACATATGTGCTTTAAGTTTTACTTTTTTCTTAAAGATAACATTTACAACTCTTCACATTGCCACCAAATGTGGGGGAGGGAACCAAGTGCCTTACCACATCGCCAGCAATCTGGGGATACCTGATGATCAATTCGGGATAGTCGTGTGGGGACCAAATACCATCGGTAGACAAGTTTATAAAAAACCTCCAATATGTTTACACAATGGATATTTATTTTCGCTAAGAGGAAGCCCTGAAGCCCTGCAGCAAGAAAATTGATGTTCATGCTCCCATTTCATCATTGCCGGAACTTTTCCTTTATGCCCCTGGTTAGTCATAAACTTGAAGAACCTGGACGTAAGTTTGTTACTAAAATGCTGGGCTAAAAACTGATCTAGCGATGTTGAACCAGCTAATGGTTTGCTGGTTAAGAAGGATTTAATTATCAGGTAGTTAAAAAGCTCTATGGAGGGGAGGTTGTATTTAGACTGCAAAAAGGGAAATGAAGAGATCTCTCCATCTATTCGTTCGAAGATGTCTCTCACTCCAGATTTCTGCCATTCTTGGGTACTTAAATCCTCTATATAATATTTTAAACATTCTATGGGAGCATGACAGGATATTTTATCCGAACCAAATTCTTTCCTTATATACTTTATTATGGAGAGTAATTCTTTTATTATTTGGTTATCTATTCTTATACTATTCAGAAGCTCAATATCACAACATATAAGGTAAAAGGGTTCTACATTGTTAAGTCCTGTTATTTCTAGATCTATCCAGGTTGGTCTGGAAGAAGTGAATTTATCGCAGGCGACAAAATGTACCATCGCACTTACTAAGACCTTTGGACGCCCAGAAAGGACAGTCCACCTGTGACGGACCGCCTGGCACCCCGACTGGGTACTCCCGTCAGTCGCTGCTTCCAAGTACTTGCAAGCACCATAAGCACTGCACTGGAATACCATAACCACAATAAACCTCACAAACTGCTGCCGCTTGGTTGGGGTATCGCTGTCCTCCACCCACCCTGGACCCAAGACCAGGATCCAGCTTCCAGTGGGTAGACCTCTCCTAGTCCAGAATGCGAAGCAGACTGCTCTAATAAGAGCTAGTGTTGTGATCTAAGGAAGTATAGTGATTATAGCAACCCCCAGAGTGTGAATATAGCTCTCCAATCCCACAAACATGAGCCTAGACTTCACGAAGGGTTAAACAAATCTCTCTTTAATGGTAGCCACAACTGGCCTTTTATGCAAGTCCCCATGCAAGGGGCACTCCCACGTGGACCTTGTGGGGAGCTACAATAAAAAGTCAGAGACCAATGACAATAGAGTTTAAATGCACGACACTCCCATATACAGACATACAATCCCTCCCCTCTGCCTGGGAGATAATTGTGTCAGATACTGTATTAACTCGATTATCTCCAGGCAGGGAAAACCACATTTTAGAAACCCCCACAAATGTTACATCCCCTGAAATCACATATCCAAAAATCACCCATATCAGTTCAGGGGTTCAGGAATCAGGCTGTGCGGTCGGTCTATTTCGAGGTTACATAAAACTGTTCAAATACCGAACGTATAGCTTTGGGAGTAGTCTCAGTTTATGTCTCTCGTTCGGGAGTTTATTCTTACCAAACGCCGTTCGACTCCCGTTTGAATAGCTGAACATCCATGGAAGGTAAGTAGTTAGCGGTGTTTGTGCCATTGAGTTCCATGTACTTGACGACCAAACACTGCTCATTGTGTTTGCGGCTTAAGATGGCCGCCGCCGCCATGTGTTCGAATGCTTCAAGCCGCTTCGGGAGTTCGAAATGCCGCTTCAAACCGCTTCAGGAGTTCGAAGTGTAACCATACAAGTCCAAAAGGCAAAGACAGTGTCTTTAACCACAGTTTATTCCAGGGGCCATAGTCACAGACTAGGAGGCTGGCAAGCAGGCTCCTCCAAGAGCATGTGGCAAACTCATGTAAAAAAGGGAGTTTGTCACACCACCCTCTCTCCTTCCTCTCTGTTGGACCTCAAGGGCTATTCTAGGTCGCCTGTCTTGCCAGATATATTCAGAGAACTGTCTCTGAAACCCGCATATAGTCAGCGGGATGTTCCTAAATAAATATAACAGTCTAGGTAGTAAATAGGAATTAATTACCTCTATTCTGCCAGATAGTTTATATTAGTTTAGTTTATATTTCTCCTTAAGGGCATCCATCTTGGATCCACTCAAGCCCTTTGTTTTTTGACCAAACTCCTCTAATAAATGAAAGAGTTCCGGTAGTGATCCGGCAGGGTCCGTAAGGGACAGGAGCACATCATTGGCATAAAATGTAATCTTGATTTCAGATGTATTAATAGTTATGCCTTTGATATCTTTGTTCTGTCTAATAGCTACTGCCAGGGGTTCAATGGAGAGGACATAAAGTAGTGGGGCTAAAGGGCAGCCACTTCCGATGAGGGAAATCAGCTGGATCCTGTGCTGCACATGCGTGCTAGCACTCCTGCTACTCCTCCACAGCAAGGTCCTGGAAGGTAAGTAAAGGTAGTTTTAGACTTTCATTATAGTTAGTGCATTCACTAAGCTTAAGACATTTAGGGTTAATGTTAGGGTTCAAATTAGAGTTAGGATTAGGGACTTGTTTATATTTAGTGATATTTCACACTAGGGGAATATCTATAAATTGTGATTTTATACTTTGACTTGCGGGTCCCCATATAGAGCTATGGTGTGATCCTTGAAGGTGCACCAGATACCAAAGAAGCCCATGACCTTCTCCAAATACCTCCATCCAACGAAGGCTTTCTCTGCATCGAGGGCAACCAGACCGAAAGGGTACGTATGCTGAATTGCGTAATGCAGAACAGTCAGATTTTTCCTAATATTGTCCAACGTGCTCCTACCCCGACGTCCAACGTGCTCCTACCTTGACCCAATGAGTCTCCTGAATGAATCCTATGTCAATTTTATTATACATCAGCAATTTATACAGATAACCTCTCTTCTGTCCCGAATTTAGGCCCCTGACATTTAAAGACCGTATTTTAAGTGACATCTGGGCAATTTCCGCCCCCTCCTTTCTCCTTCCCAGCCGCCCATCAGTCATCTATCCAAATGTACCAACTCAGTCCATTCCCAGAAGGCCCGCATTCTTGGCCTCTGGGAAAGCAACCACTTTGTACAGTCTAACTGTACATTCACTTTTTTCTATGGAAGGCCTCTAATAAAGTCTCCATACTATTCCTGCCGCCGCCGGAACCCAGATTGGGCAAACAAGGCTAATTAACTAATATATATATATATATATATATATATATAACAGTCTTAATTCCTGAACTGGAATAAGCCTAATATTGAAGAGAAAAAGAGAGAAAAGGGAGAAAAAAAAATTCCTCTTTTCCTTTCTTTTTTCCCATTTCCCCTTAATTTAAAGGTCGTTAGGTGCTAGTCCTGTGAAAAGGTTGTAGGTTTGCAAATGTGATCATTAGTAATTAATACGTTTTAATAGCTTTATATATTGTGTGCAGGACATATGCATATAGTGAATATAATTCTGTAATTTAATAATTTATACTCAAACGTTCCTATTGTGCCATAATGTATCTGTGCGATGAATTTAAGGTGAGTCAATATTATATGCCTGAGTACCAAGAGTCAGCAATCCTTCGAAAATGATGAGATCAGAGTTCATAACATGGTGTGTTATCTACTTATAACAATATTTGGTTTCTATATCTCTGTTTTCTCAACCTTCGAAAGATATTTATAGTTCCGAAGGTTCTATCAGATAATTAAACCATTTAATCTGACCACTTTGTGCCCATATGTTGTTTCTACCTAGAGGAAAGCTTACTGAGACTATAATTGTGATACGAGACACAATATAAGACCAGATGCTTTACAGTTACATAGCAAGGTGCACATTTCTTAACATAGTTATGGCAAAAACAAGAGTAATAGGTTGCGCTACATAAATAACAAATGGAAAGGGATAAATATGTCTAATACTTTAAAACATAAATAAAGAGAAATATATATAAAAAGGATTTAATAAATATATAAAGGATATATATAAAAAGAATAATAGTCCAAATTTTGTTATATACTATTGATAAGTTCAAATGAGTGAGTAGTAGTAACAGTACTTGGTATATTCCTCTTTCAGGTTCCGATAAGTCTTTGGGGATAGAGAGTCCAATAAGAGACTGGATCTTCTAGTCTTTAGAAGAGTCTTGATTCGAAGGTGAACATGGAAAATATAAATCACAAAGACGATCCAATAGTGTAGACTGTCTGTTGTAAAAAAATATAATAATAGTAGATAGGTAATACACTCACCTATTTTAGAGCGTAGACTCGCTCTAGTGTGTTAGGCGTTCAGTGGCGTTTATCCCCCACTGGTAGGATATGGGTGAAGGTGATTGCTCGGTTGTAGAAAGGAAATAAAAGCAAAATATAGTGCTCACTGAATATAAGTGAAATAAGATAAAATAAAAGAATAAAAATACTCACATTTAAATGAGCAGGATAGACTGCTCAGTATATTCGCATAGGTGGTACAATCCCCACCAAGGATTCTTGGTCGTGAGTAGACTCCAAGTTAGTGAATGACCAGGTGACAGGAGATTTTAAAAATAAAATAAAAAGGTATATGGCAAGATTGCTATAAAAAAGCCACTATTCCTTTATTAGTACAATAAAAAGTATATAAAAATAGCCAAAACGCGTTTCGCCACACAGGGCTTTATCAACTGGCAATATTAAAAATCAACCTGGTACATAGATACTTATATAACCTTTGATAAAACATGCTTATTCAAATTTTGGCGCCAAAATGACGTCATCAATACAATGTGTAAAAAGCAAAATCATAAAAACATAAAAATACAGAATACATAATGTTTATAATACAATATATAAAATAATCCATGATATTAAATAAAAAAACGAGTATTATTTATTAAAATAAACGGTAAAACAAAAAGAGATCAGAAGTCATGTGATCGCAATCTAATGCGATCATGTGGTGAGCACTAAAGCAATATGGGAAATGTAGTTACATAGGGGGAAGCGAAAATGTATAGTCACGTGATCGCGGACCTCCGCGGTCACGTGGCTAACTGCACATATCAATATAAAGTGTAGACGCTCAGACAGAGGTCGGCAGCCTGCGGCACGCCTCCGTCTGACGTCAGTGGTGGGGGCGGTATATACCGCAAGTGCTCATGGGATATGTGATGTTCGGACGGAGGCCGGCAACAAAGGGCACGCCTCCGTCTGACATCAGCAAATGGGGCGGCGCCTAATGCCGATATTGATAAAACTTATAATGTCACAAAAATAAGTGGCATGACAGCCAATTTGAAGATGTAAATGAAAAGAAAGGGAAAAAGTAAGAAAAAAATTAAAAAATTAAAAAATGGGAAAAAAAAAGGAAAGAGAAAAAAAATAAAAATAATTAATAATAAAAAGAAAGCTAAAGGTGAATTCAAAAGCTAAATAGCTAGGCATATATTATTGACCTTATAGTGACAAATATCCCCTAACCACTTAGGCTCAAAATAAGATAAAAAAATAAAAAAAATAAAAAAAATTAAAATAATAATGTAATAAGAAGAAAAGGAGATAAAAAGGGGGAATCAATAATATAATAATAACTAAGAAAGTATATAATCAATAAATAAAAGGGCAAAAAAGAAATCAACTGTGCCCTAATCTTAAAACTGTATATATAGCCTGTTCCAAAAAAAAAAAAAAAAAAAAGGAAAGGAGAGGAAAATAAATGGAAGATAAAATGTGTGATATGTTATAAAAAGTTAAAAAGGTCAAATTCAGCATTTAAACCATCAGGAAAAAGAGTCTTAAGAGTAAAGACCCAGTACATTTCCCTTTTGCCTAAAGTTTTTATCATGTCTCCACCTCTCCATGGGAGAGTAACTTGTTCTATACCAGTTACTTTTAAAAGTGTTGGGTCTTTGTTATGTATTAAAAAGTGCTTGGAAACTGAATGATTTTCATAACCTCTCCTAATGTTACGGCAATGTTCTGCCAATCTCACTTTGAGGCATCTCTTAGTCATGCCCACATATTGAAGTCTACATGAAGTATATGACATTTTTAGTATTACAGCCTATATATTCTTTAATTGTGTAGGAGGTTTTAGTAATATTAGAGGTAAACTGGATGGTTTTAGAATTTGTGATTCCTTTAGTGGTTCTGCACACAATACATTTATTACACTTAAAACAACCTTTAGGTCTAGATAAAAAAGTTTTATTTTGTTGTACATTCTCTCTTGTATAGTTTTTTGTGAGGATGGTTCTGAAATTAGGGGCCCCTCTAAACACGACATTAGGTCTCTCTGGGATGTGGTCTTTTAAAAGGTCATCTTGTTTAAGGATATGCCAATGTTTATTTAAAATTTTCTTTAAGGTTTTGTTTTTATTCTTAAAATCCAAGATTATGGGTAGTTGGGGGGGGTCTTCTTTTTTTGCTTTATATACGAGAAGCTCCTTTCTTTCTTTCTTTCGTTTTGACTGTTTCTAAGGCTGTATTTAACTTATCTGCCTCATAATTTTTGTCTGAAAACATATTTTTCAATGAGGTAGATTGAGTGTTAAAATCAGCTGTTAGGCAACAGTTTCGATGAAGACGGAGAAATTGGCTTTTTGGAATGCCATCCAACCACGGTCTATGATGACAACTGGTTTGGTCGATAATCGTATTAGTGCAAACTTCTTTAAAGAAGGTCTTAGTTTGAATACGTCCATCTTGAATAAAAATATTTAAATCTAAAAAATTGACTGACGTGTTGCTAAAATCTGAAGATAAAACTATGCCTCTATCATTGACATTTAAAAAGTCTAGAAACAGCTTAAGTGAAGTTTCCGAGCCTTGCCAAATAAAAAATAAGTCGTCTATGTAACAAAAATAGGAAACCAGGTTTGCCCGCCAGCTATGTTCTCCCCAGACCGCCGTTGATTCCCAATCGGCCATGAAGAGGTTTGCATAGCTGGGGGCAAACCTAGTTCCCATAGCTGATGTATTTTTATGTTTTTATGATTTTGCTTTTTACACATTGCATTGATGACGTCATTTTGGCGCCAAAATTTGAATAAGCATGTTTTATCAAAGGTTATATAAGTATCTATGTACCAGGCTGATTTTTAATATTGCCAGTTGACAAAGCCCTGTGTGGCGAAACGCGTTTTGGCTATTTTTATATACTTTTTATTGTACTAATAAAGGAATAGTGGCTTTTTTATAGCAATCTTGCCATATACCTTTTTATTTTATTTTTAAAATCTCCTGTCACCTGGTCATTCACTAACTTGGAGTCTACTCACGACCAAGAATCCTTGGTGGGGATTGTACCACCTATGCGAATATACTGAGCAGTCTATCCTGCTCATTTAAATGTGAGTATTTTTATTCTTTTATTTTATCTTATTTCATTTATATTCAGTGAGCACTATATTTTGCTTTTATTTCCTTTCTACAACCGAGGAATCACCTTCACCCATATCCTACCAGTGGGGGATAAACGCCACTGAACGCCTAACACACTAGAGCGAGTCTACGCTCTAAAATAGGTGAGTGTATTACCTATCTACTATTATTATATTTTTTTACAACAGACAGTCTACACTATTGGATCGTCTTTGTGATTTATATTTTCCATGTTCACCTTCGAATCAAGACTCTTCTAAAGACTAGAAGATCCAGTCTCTTATTGGACTCTCTATCCCCAAAGACTTATCGGAACCTGAAAGAGGAATATACCAAGTACTGTTACTACTACTCACTCATTTGAACTTATCAATAGTATATAACAAAATTTGGACTATTATTCTTTTTATATATATCCTTTATATATTTATTAAATCCTTTTTATATATATTTCTCTTTATTTATGTTTTAAAGTATTAGACATATTTATCCCTTTCCATTTGTTATTTATGTAGCGCAACCTATTACTCTTGTTTTTGCCATTTCCTTTTTGAGGACTTTAGAGGGAACCTCATATTTATAGGTTGCAGCTCTCTACTTGACTATATCACGCAGCGCTGATCCGTTCTCTACCTTAACATAGTTATGTTTCAAGCAGGGGAAAAACTGGTTAACCTTATAATTACAATGTAAAAAAAATAAAATTTTCCAAATGCACAAAGAGTACTGTAACACACCACCTCTTTTCCAGGTAGGATTTTGGCACAGATCTTGTAACCACAGCCTTCTAGGGTAATGAAAGTCCAGGACACATCCAGCTCAGTTTTTCAGCTTTATTTGGTGAAATATATATACAGATGTTTCAGATGAAAAATAAACAAAACAAAATTCCTTGCTCTTGCTTGAGCACTTACTATACACAGCAAATCCCTATCTGGAATTTGGTGGCTTTCCCACTTGCCAATTTACATAAAGTATAACTGCAAGACACAATTCCTCTGGCTTTTCCTCCTCACTCTGCTGCATGCTGATCCCTTCTTTTTAAAAGCCTGCTAGCTAATTGATCAGATACAGGTGAGGTGCAATTAGACATAAGTGAAACTACTAAGCAAAAAAAAAAGTTCTGGTTCTGCTGTTACGTAGCAGCTGGTGCTATAGGAGCACTGGCCCACCCTGCTCTCCAAGTGCTCCGCCCCAGGGACCCATACCGTGGTTTGCAGAGTACCAGTAATGCATCTTGCAAACCTAACATCTTTCCCTGGGACATTTAACTCTCAAACCTCAGGCTGCTGTTCAGTAAATCAGGCCTAATGTATATGCCATCAACTACCAAACCACATTTTCTCTCACAGTACTCATAATTAGTCATAACATTTGAGATTGCGTGTCCCTAGACTCTTTAAGTGCTATAAATGAGAGAGAAAAAACATCTTTATAAGTTGTAGGTTTGAGGATGTGATCACTAGGGAACAATACAATTTTAATATCCTAATATATTGTGTGCAGGACACGTGAATATAGTCAATATAATTCAGTAATTTAATAACTTACACTCAGACATTCCTATTGTGTCATAATGTGATCCTACGGTGAATCCATGTTATATGCCTGAGTGCCGGAAGTCAACAATCCTTAAAAAATGCTGAGCACAGTGTTCATATCATTTTTGTTATCTACTTGTTACAACATCGAAAATAACAGATACTTAGGTCCCATATCTGTAAATTTTCTCAACCTTTAAAAGGTATTTATAGTTCTGAAGGTTCTATCAGATAGTGAATCCATTTAATCTGACCACTTTGTGCCTATATAATGTTTCTACCTAGGAGAAAGCTTACTGAGATCAGAACCGCAATACAAGACACGATATAAGATTGGACGTTTTACAAATACATGACAAAGTTTTGTATCTTAACGAAGTTATGTTTCAAACAAGGGAAAAACTAGTTAACCTTATAATAACAATATAGGACAGATAGTGCACAAAGTGTACTCATAATTTCCTAACTTTAGAGATTACATCTCCTGGAGCTATGTTCTCAATAGGTGCTGTGTATATATACAAAAAAATATAAAACATATTTATCTCTTCTTAACTATTTGAAAAGTTTTTAACTCTTGCTCTGTAAATTGAACTTTATTACATACAGGAGGCTACTGCGGGGTCTAGCAAGGTATTTACAGAGCAAAAGATAAGACATTCTAAATTAAACAGAATTTACAATAAAGTGTAAACATTAGATAACTCTGTACATGAAATGTTTAGGACTAGGGCTTCATAATCCAGTGATTAACTCCTAAATAGCAGAGGATTGAGCAGGGCAGGGGCATGCTCTATACACAACAATTGCTTCACTAAGCTAAAGTTGTCTTTTTGTTAAAGGACCATTATAGTGCTAGGAAAACATACTCGTTTTCCTGGCACTATAATGCCCTGAGGGTGCCCCCACCCTCAGGGACCCCCTCCCGCCGGGCTCTGGGGAGAGGAAGGGGTTAAACTTACCTCTGTCAAGAGACAGCCACTAGAGGCTGGATTAACCCTAACATAAACGTAGCAGTTTCTCTGAAACTGCTATGTTTATAGAAAAAAGGGTTAACCCTAGCTGGAGTAGCTTAATATCCAACAGCTTAAAATACATAGTAAAAACAATAGAACGTTACCTGAGCTCTGGCCTAAATCCCCATGTACATTTAAACAAAATGGAGGCTCTTTAGTTTTATTCCAATGGCCATTTGAATATATAAGCTCACCTGCCACGTCAAGGCAAGCCTCAATAGGTGAGTCCTACACTAGCCATTAGACTTTAGTTATTATACCTTAATACATATATTCTTGCCTAACTAAACCTTCCTATCCAGGAAAGAGTTAACTTTTCCTGATGACGATTTTGACGTCATTTGGCTTATCTAAAATGACCACCATAACTTAGATTTGCTGTCAGTTCAAAGCGTTTGTCTCCGTCTTTGTGGCAACTACTTTGATCGTAATTTGTAAATTTGACAGTTCTAAACTCAATTTCACCCATTACTTACAATGGAACCTTGTAAAATTTAGAAAGTAAAATTAATTACTTAGTTTTCTCTGTCACTAGTGTCTGTGTTTATGTAATACATTCCTTAGCTCAAAAAGTGGCTAGTTACAGAAAGTAAGAAGAAACTATGTGTCTTTGAATTTCTGAAGATAGCAAAATGGAGTCTTCTCTGTTCTGAGTGACTCTGGCAATATACACTTTTAATTTCTTTCTTAGCACAAAATGTCTGCCGATATAAATATTCTGACACAGTGAGCATGGAGAGACCATGAATAGGAGAGGAGAAATGAGACAATGGGGGTTTTGTATAAAGTATACATCTTATGTATAAAGTGTCTCTACTGAAAAGTGGTGCAAACATGAAATAGGGCTTGGATCACCAATGCAATATGTCTGCTGGTCCCACTGACTTCCATTGGAAACTGCCCCACTTTTAATATTTTAAATCACTTTTAAGAACATGACACTTTTTATGATATCTCTCCTCTTCATTTGCAATATTTGCCTTGGTTTTAACTTGTCTGCTTTGTATTATGATGTAATTTGCTAAATATTTAGTACATAAGTATGATAAGCCTTTATCATGTATTCTTGATCCTATAGTGTTAAAACCACCATCTTGCCCCCCTGGGCCCTCATGCCTCCATAAATATAGCAAAATCTTACTGTATCCAGGCCAGAAGCTGTAACTCTGCATGCTGTTTGTCTCAAAAAAACATGCAGTCTGCTGACATCATCAGAAGTGGTGTTCTGAGCCAATCACAATGATTCCCCATAGGATTGGCTGAGACTGACAAAGAGACAGATCAGGGGCAGAGCCAGCAAGATTCAAACACAGCCCTGGCCAATCAGCATCTCCTCATAGAGATGAATTGAATCAATGTATCTCTATGAGGAAAGTTCAGTGTCTGCATGCAGAGGGTGGAGACACTGAATGTTTGGATGCATTTTAGGCAGCCATGACCCAGGAAGGATCTCTAACAGCCATCTAATGAGTGGCCAGTGAAGTTATCACTAGGCTGTAATGTAAACACAGCATTTTCTCTGAAAAGACAGTGTTTACAGCAAAAAACCTTAAGGTAATGATTCTACTCACCAGAACAAATTCAATAAGCTGTAGTTGTTCTGGTGACTATAGTGTCCCTTTAAGAAAGAGTGCATATAACAAAATTAGTAGAAATTAATTCTGCATACCTATGTAACAGGTTCTTCCTCCTTAGGCCCCCCCTATGCCCCTGGGATCCTTCACCCCGGGTTACCTTATTGCACGTGGTAGGCCGATCCTTAGCCTCCGCACTTATGGCAGTGCCTCCACCCAGGTGGGCATCCAGAGTGTGGATGTGGGTGGCAGAATGTAACGCAACATGTGACATACACCAATAGAATACAATACAATTAAATCGGAGGCATAATGGAGTACCTCACATATATGCCCACCCACATTAACACTGCGGTCTTCTCCCCCCACCCCCCACCCCTCCTTAGGCCTTCACCCTAGAGGCCGTTGGGTACAAGCGGTTGGTGCACGTAATTGGGGCCCAGTAAGCTGATGGGTCTGAAAAACTGTAGAGGGCTTTCACTAATCAGTAAGAATAGGGGTCCAGTCTCTAAACTGTGCAGCCCAAAGTCAGGGTGCCCTGCTGTGTACAGGGCGCGAGTGTGCAGGCTTACCACACCAAATGTAATCAGGGCCAGTCAGAAGGGGAAACACTGCTTCTTGCTGCTTCTGGGATTTTCTCTCTTCTTCTCTAGCAAGTCTCTGCCAAAGACACCACTCTGTGCCTGATTCCTGATGTAGATGCCTGCTGAAATCCTCATTCCAGTGGGGCCTCACACTGGAACCAGCAGCTCTCACTCTGGTTAGCAGGTTTCCTTCTTCTTTTCTCTCTGAACTGCCAACTGCCAAATATTCCAGCTACTAGTGAAACATTTTATATATTCTGTGCATTTTGCAGACAGAGTTAAAACAGTGTTTATACTTTGCATAAGACAGAGAATAAAGGAAATTTTTGCCTGAGGCTGCACACATACAATATGACTTATAATTGTGTATATTAAAAAAATCTATCAGATGCATAATAGTTAATCTTTGCCACCAGGTATTGTTCCCAATGAAGGACAGTTTCCGAATGCTCAAGGCTGCCGATCTGATTTCCTATGCACGGGCCCAATGTGTAGATATGCCCGGGACCTTACCATTGTTCTTAAAGTGATGGCTGGAAAGAATGCTGAACGGTTAGTATGAACTAATTGATTATGATAAAGACTTTATTGAGGGAAGAGAAGTCTGGTTTACTTTTGGTATATTATCGATCTGAATAAGTGCTGTGTAGCTAATCTTCCCTGCCGCCAACTTTGTTTAAAGAGAAATATACAGAATAATTGACTAGATAGTAGATTTTTGTCCAGTCGGAATTCGTCCAACCCAGCTGAATCTGCATCAGTATGCCAGCAAAAAGGTTAATTATGTAGCAGCTGGTCAGTGCTTGCTAGCATGCGCCAAATAAAAATAAAATGTATAGCATCTATATGAACCCAATATTATTATAAGGAATGTCTTCCAGTTTCCTTACGTCTCAACCTGCCATGCAGTGGGTGGGGGCATAACTACTAAACAGTGAGCAGCCTGCAGCTGCCCACTATAACTATAAACCGGCAAATGGGCGTTCATTGTTGCCCAGTGGCTAGAAAGGCCCAACCCCATGATGACTGAGCCTAAAGATAACAAGGTCTCTTCGTTGAGGGCACTGAGTGGGGGCTTTAAATAATGGGGGTGGACAGATAACTATCCCTTCCCTGCTCCCACCCATCGCAAGCAGTTGCGGGATATTAAAGCGGCACTATCACGCTGAACTTTCTCCTATTGTTTCCTTTTCAATTCCTCTCAGGAACTATTTTTTTTTTCTTATCTGGTTCTCTTTGAAGACAAAGTAGTGAACATCCTGTGGTCAGTGAATGTGGGCTACTTATTAAATAGTGGTGGGGAGACCTAGTGTCTCCCTTTAGCAACCACTCATACGCGTGGGGTGGGGCTATAGAGAGAATCATCATGGGCAGCAGGTGGGGCTGATAATAAAATATGCAAAGGTAGATGGACATACCATTGCCCACCACATCTATTTTGGCCATTTCCAACCCAGAGTGGCTAGAGTTCAACGAAAAAACTGCTCCAAGAAACTCCATAATATCCTGGAGTTTCAAAGTAAAATTAAAAAAGACCAAAATGCAAAAAAACACAACAAAACATTAAACTGTGCTGCCTCAAAAATAGATCCAATTGAGCCCTTCGATGGCTCCTGGCAGAGATTTCAAGGTGGGAAAATACTTTATAAAGGTTTAACCATTCCTTCAATTCTTAGTAGAGCGCTCTGATAGGCAAGGCTCATTTCTCTCAAGACATGCCTAAGAATATTTTGCATTTTTTATTTTGTAATGTCGGATGTAATGGCTTTTTTTCTTTTTTTTGTCCTTTTGTGGGGCTGAAGTAAAGAAGTCTTTAGAAGAAGAAAGACCTGTGATGGTAAGTGTACATTTGTTTTTCACAGGTTAATAGATGTATTTGGCCCTCTTTACCATTATTAGGATGATATGCCAGGATGAGGGGATGAAAGCAGGATACTTTTTATGGGGGTTGGCTAGGGGCTTGGAGCTGGAAGGACATTGACCAAAATTAGGTTAGGGAGGTGTGGACAATAATATATGTCCTCATAACCCCATGTATATTTTACTGTTAGTTCCCACCTGCCTTCCATGGATGGCAACTGGTGGGGCATTAGGTCCCACTGGTTATTACAATTATGGCCTTCACCAGCCACCCATGAGTGGCTGGTACATTGGTCCTCCAGTTTTTTTTTTGTTTTTTTTTATTACATTCTCCACCTACTAGCTATGGGTGGGGGCTAGAGGGGTTACACTAGGTGGGTCCCTATTTTAAAACAAAGCTCCCATTTGCTGGTCACTGAAGATTTAAATCTCCCCCACCCAGTGCTCACAGGGGGACCAATCTCCCCTGTTATTTGGCAAGCTTTTTGTTATTTTCACAAATATTTATTGTAGTGCGTGGCTAGCAAGTGCTGGCCATGTGCCACATGTTTAACCCTTGTGCCGCAGAGGGTTTTTAACTATTTGCCAACTGTTTGCTAGTGCTGCCACGCGGCATATAGTTTGGTTTTGAAGCATGCAGGCCTGTATTTTAAAAATCTGAGTCTGAATTATAGCCATCTTGCAGCGGTGGGTTCAGGCTGAATCTTGACCAAATTAAGGCTCATACTGTCTGGACACTATTTAGCAATGTCTGGAATTTACATTCTGAATAAGCTCTGTATAGAACCAGACGGTTTTGCCCCATTTGGTATGGGGCCATTCGGAGTTTAGTGAATTACCCTAATCTTTACTCATTTGGATATCTGAAAATGCACATTTTGATATTATTTTGAGTTTCATATTATTTTACTGGTATTTATAAAGTGCCACCTGATTCAGCAACTCTGTACAATCAGAGAAAAAAGTACAGTATAGACAAGAGGAATAAAAAAAATAAAAAACTTAGTGTGGTCCAATAAATATAACAGCAGCTCAAAAGCACTCATGAAGGGTACCTTACTTCCCTCACTCCAAAATACAATACAATACAAAATACTATAAGTGAAATACTTATAATTAAATAGTGGAGCGCTAGTGCATAATAATAGATATCTAATCCTATTGCAAAATATCATGAAGGGGGTTCAGAGAAGTACATGCAAAAAATATAAAAAAGGAAAAGATATATAGTTTGCAATATTTTATTACCCTCTGCACTATATTTTTTTTTCCTCTTTAATATTTTTGCCTATGCTACTACTCTTAACCCTCTTTGCAAGAGGGTTAGATACATCCTATTATACACTATCGCTCCACTATTTAATTACAAGTATTTCACTTATAATATTCTGTATTGTAAGAGGAATAGGAAACCCATGAGGTTAGATCTAATGTTTACAGCCTTCTTACACAAAGTACTAGGCTAGATGATATAATCATAATATAGGTTATGAAGGGCACATGAGACAGGAAGAGCAGGGAAACTTTGGATGTAACGGATATGAAGCCATTACAAAAATTACAAAATGGCACAGAGAAGACAAAAAAAATAAGAAAAAGAAAAGAGAGTTCCTAGAATTAAAGATGAACTTAAAGATACAACTTAACCTTTATTAATTATAAAAAATGTAAAACAAAATTTAAACCAACTCCACTACAATCCCGTTCTTCTATTAGATAGCAAGTCAATGAATCACTGGAAAGCTGGGACTACAAATGTATCAAATGGTGAATATGATACTAATTAGAACACTGTAAACACTGTTGCAATATTGTAGCAGCCTGAAACATCACTGTACCATGAAGGAGGACTCCGAGAATCATGAATATGAGTACCAAGTACTTTAAACTGCTAGGAGCGGATTAAATGCCCTAGTATCGATAGCGTAGTATCTTTGTACTAAAATGACAGTGTCTCACTAAATGGAGTGATGGACAGATTCCTAGACGGTAGGTGTAAAAGATCCCTTTCTGATAAAACCCTAACCAACAAGGACTACAAATAGTCTAGGACAGGGGTAGGCAACCTACGGCACTAGTGCCATGCACGGCACTCAAGGTGTCTTTGCACGGCACTCAAGGCTGCTAGAGCCAAACAGGCTCTGGCCTGTCAGGAGTCCCAGTAAAACTTCAGATATCTGCTAATCCGAAAAGGTGGTGAAGGACAATCCTCAGTTTATGCATTGCAGCACGTAGAGGTAGTGATCTCAGATCACTTCCTCCCAGCACTTGTGAATAGGAATCCACACTGTAGTAGAGCAGCTCGCAGTTGCTGTTGCAGCTCCTGTCCTTGACATGTACCTGGTCGGCCTAGTCCCCACTGGAAGCCACCCACACTGCTAGATATACACAGAAATGCAGAATAACCCTCCCCTCATACAAATAATACGGACAGCCCACACACAAACATACACACAATCCGCACAAACGAAACACCACTAACAATCCACATACATGCACACAACCCCACATGCAATACCCCAAACAGCCCCCACACACTACCAAACACACACTGTGACATATCCATCCACACACACACAATTCCACAAGCAGCCCCCATACACAGCCCACATTCATATGTATCATACACAAAACAATAAACTACTCATGTACATATACAATATAATAGCTCATATACGCAGGGGCGTCTTTAACGCGGGGCAAACTGGCCAGCTACACCGTGAGCCCTGCTGGCCTCAACTATTTCTAACCCTCTGGCCGGTAATCCGCACACTAAGGAGGCCCACCGGGTGGCCCATGCACAAAAGACCAACCGTGGGCTTCTGTTAGCAGGGGCCCAGTTGCACGCTGAGGCACTTTAACAGCGCGAGCGGGCCCCTTGCTTTTTGGCAGCAGGCTGGGAGGAAGTGACCGCCGCGCATCAATTCTTCCCACAAAGAGAGGAGCGCGCGGGAAAGAAGAGTAGGCAGATTGGAGGGGGACTGGCTGCAAGCATCATGGAAGTTGAAATTTTACAACATATGGGGATCTACCTATTGGGCACCCCTGTTCTAGAGGGAGTGGTGTAGAGTGACACGAGGTAAAGGCAGAATATATTTAATGTATAGGAAAAGTAGGTTTCTAGAGTAGTTTTCAGTAAAGGCTTTGTTTTTTGGATGACACAGTTGCAGGAGAGGAGGCAAGCTGGATTACCAAGGTGTGGGGAGAAAAAGCTATAAATTGTTGAATTGATATGCTTTTTTTTTTTTAAGGAATGGTGACTGGGTGAGAGACTAATAGAACAGGTATTTCCGAAAGAACGGTGCAGCCCTAGAGAAGTATTGAAGGTAGGCATCAGAGGTGCGAGTACAAACAAAGGAAAGACAAAGGCCTTTGGCAGAGCTTAGGTGCCTGGATGAGACATACCTGTGTATTAATGAGGATAGGTATTTAGGAGCAATGTTATGTAAAGATTTGTAAGCAAGTACCAGAATGTTAAATTGAGCTCTATATTCGAGTTGAGCGAACCCGTACTGTAAAGTTTGGATTTGTACCGAACATTACGTTTTTTGGACCCCGAACACGGACATATAACTGTATGTTCGGGTTAGAGTTCGGTGTTCTGCGATTTTAGTGGTGCGTTTTGAAAGGCTGCAGGGCAGCCAATCAACAAGTGTTTGACTTGTGTGCTCTTAGAAGCCATCACAGCCATGTCTACTAATGGCATGGCTGTGATTGGCCAGTGCAGCATGTGACCCAGCCTCTATATATAAGCTGGAGTCACGTAGCGCTGCACGTCACATGATCTCTTATTAGTGTAGGGAGAGGATGCTGCCGCTTTCAGAGACAGATTAGGAAAGAATTACAAACTAGTACATTAGTGGGGTGCACTTCATATCTGAGAGTCAAATAGAAGCGTCAAATAGTGCTGTGACATTGGAGTTTTAAAAAGTCAATTAAATAGAAGCGTCAAATACTGTAGTTACATGGTGCTAAATAGTACATTAGATGAGTGCACTTCATATCTGAGAGTCAAATAGAAGCGTCAAATACTGCTGTCACATTACAGTTCTAAAACTTAAAAATTTTTGGGTGCTAAAAAGTACATTAGTGGGGTGCACTTCTTACCTTAGAGTCAAATAGAAGCGTCAAATTCTGTGGTTACAGCGCAGTTGTAAAAATTCTAATTGTTTTGGTGCTAAACTGCTAAATAGTAAATTTGGGCTGTGCGCTTCATACCTGAGAGTTAAATAGAAGCATCAAATACTGCGGTTACAGCGCAATTGTAAACATTCTTATTTTCTGGGTGCTAATCTGATAAATAGTAAATTTGGGCCCTGCACTTCATATCTGAGAGTCAACTAGAAGTGTCAAATACTGCGGTTACATTGCAATTGTAAACATTCTTATTTTCTGGGTGCTAATCTGCTAAATTGTACATTTGGGGCGTGCTTTTCATATCTGTGAGTCAAATAGAAGCGTCAAATACTGCACTTACAGCGCAGTTGTAAAAATTCTAATTGTTTTGGTGCTAAACTGCTAAATAGTAAATTTGGGGCGTGCTCTTCATATCTGAGCGTCTGAGAGTCAAATAGAAGCGTCAAATACTGCGGCTACAGCGCAATTGTACATTCTTATTTTCTGGTTGCTAATCTGCTAAATAGTAAATTTGGGCCCTGCTCTTCATATCTGAGAGTCAAATAGAAGCATCAAATGCTGCGGTTACAGCGCAGTTTGAAACATTCTTATTTTCTGGGTGCTAATCTGCTAAATAGTAAATTTGGGGCCTGCACTTCATATATGAGAGTCAAATAGAACCGTCAAATATTGTGCTTACGTTGCAGTTTTAAAAATTCAAATGCTTCAGGTGCTAAATAGTACATTTGGTATGTGCACTTCATATCTGAGAGTCAAATAGAACCGTCAAATACTGCTGTGACAAAGCAGTTTTAAAAATTCTAATTCTTTAGGTGCTAAAAAGTCAGTTTGGTGCCTGCACTTCATATCTGAGAGTTACATAGAACCGTCAAATACTGTGGTTACATTGCACTTTCAAAAATGCTAATTTTTTTCGTGCTAAATAGTACATTTGTGACCTGCGGTGCATTTTTACATTGTTGCATTGGAGTTTCAGCTGCAGCATGCACGGGTCAGTCGCTCTATGGAACAGAGTTTTCTTTTTTTTATATGTCCCAATATTTTGGGGGCTACCCCAATTAAAAAAATATATATATATATATATATAAAACAGTGTTGGCTACCTCCTCCACCGCTGCTTGCACCTACACCGCCACGGTCACCGCCTCCTCAACCTATGGGTCACTTAGTATAAACTATGTACACAATAGCAGAGGCTTGTGAAGGCCTTTTCTCCATGCATCAGGAGTTGAGCTCAGTTTAAACAATGAAAGAGAATACCATGCACTCCAACCCTCTCTCAAATGGATAATTCTGGTGATCCTCCTGACAGCCATGCTTTAGATTTTGATTTATGTTCTTCCAAAGCTAAAATCAAAGATTCCATCTAGTGCTATTTCATGGCTCATCTGTATTTTTTATTTTTATGTTATTTTAAGTGATTTTCTTATCCACATTTGTTTGCAGGGCACTTGTCCTACTCTTACCCCCATTTCACTTCCTTTTGCAGCCCTCTAGCCCTTTCCAGGACTTTTTTAGAGGCATTTTTGTGCCCAAAAGTTTGGGTCACCATTGACTTCAATGGGGTTCGGGGTCAAGTCCGATCCCGAACGCGCCGGACTTGAACATCCAGGTGTCTGCTCAACTCTACTCTATATCTTACGGGAAGCCAGTGCAAGGACTGACAGAGGGGAGAGACTTGGGCAGTGCAGGCAGACAGGAAGATGAGCCTTACCGCCACATTCATTATAGACTGTAACAAGGCAAGCTGGGAATGCATAAGACCAATGAGAAGAGGATTGCAGTAGTCAAGGCAAGTTCAAAGGAGAGAGTGGAGTTGTAGAGAGAGATTGCAGAGCTATGCACAGAGACTTGCTAGCATTTGTATTGGAGTGAAAGAGGTCTAGGGTTTCTGCCAAGATTTTACATAGGAACTACAGTGAGGGTGGGACAGGAATTATATTGCATTGGCCACATTTTGATATATATATTTTTCTGAACTCTCCCAGAACGGAGTCCATTCATACCTTCAATTATGCCAATTGCTAAGGTACCAGTGGCCAAATGGGTTAGGCATAAACTCAATTTTACTACTGCAGGCCAGGTTTCCAAAGCTGCTCCAATTACCATTAAACCTTATTTTATACCACATTTTAATATCAACCAGTGAAAGACGGCAGGTATACCTGTTTGCACAAAAGATATGTATCACTTACCTCGACCACTCCAATATGCATATATCCAAATATCACTTTGTTGATCTATGGTTCAAGGAAAAGAATTGATAGACACACGTAAAACATTGTTTAGGATCTAAAAAAATCAACTTATGCATTATCCCTCTCCAGAAACAATTATCCTTATGTTATCAAGCGCTTCAGACATATGAACCATTTGAAAGATGCCAGTATGCTAGAGACTGGTCTAAAAATTGTGGGGTTGACATATTCATATCCGAACCCCAATGCGACAAATAATAGTTTCACTTACAGGAATATCTAGCTGTGTATTGCACCTAGAACCACATAGAAAAATACTTCTACACTGGTATATGGTCCCAATCAAACTGACACACATTTCCAGGGAGTTTTCCCTTGTGTTGAAAATGGGGATAATGGATCCATTATCTATGTATGGTGGACTTACCAAATGTTGTGAGGATATCCATTCATTAGTATTCATGTTAATAAATATCCAGTTACTGCTACTACTGCTACACATGCTCGAACATACTTCTTGGAAAATAGAGTTGGAATTACACATTCTACAAGCCTCCTTGTGCTTAATAGCATTAAAATGTAGGTAACCTTTCATCTCTGTCACAACATAAAATGAACTATGCAGCACCAGTTGTTGGGAAGGGTAGGGTACTTTCAAATTGGAGAAATTAGATAGATTTAGAAAAAAACACAACAAAAAACATAGGGAGTACTCGAGTAGGAGAAATAAGAAACACGTCCTGCAGCTTATACACATATGATCCATGAATACCGGGCAGGCTGCTAGATATCTCATCTGAGTGTCTACTCCACGGTGAGCCTGATGATTCTGTTGCGATCTACCTCCCTCGACTGGTGGGGATTATCCCGGCCCCATCAGAGCTGATTAAGCTGCCCTGCAAACATTTACCACACTGCAGGTGGTGCAGAGCTTGCCCTCCGAACTTCCAGTACGGTTGATGCCCTTCTCTTGGACTCTTATAACACGAGTTCCAACCAGAGGGCTCCCAGCGAAATTGTTGCAAATTCCCTTTCACGGCTTGACCAGACCTTCCAGCGCTTCTGGCTCAAAATCCAGCAACAAACTCACTTAACATAGGCTAAGCAGAGGCGGGAAAGCTGGGGAGATGAGCAGCCAGAGGCGAAGGGGCCCACCACTCATGGCGACATGTCGGAGAAGACGTCTGTACAATCTGACACTTGCCCTCCTAGGCCAAGAGCTACAAGTGGCTTTGAACCCCCGCATTGCCCACATGGCCGGACGACTGTGAAAAGTAACTCTTGTCATCTAAGTTATCCGTCCTCCCCCTAATGGACAAAAACTTGGACTCCTTTAGTATCTGAATGTATGGGTCATAGGTGCTGGCTCTCACCAAGACCTGGGGCTGGAGGTGCACCGGACTCTGGTGCAAAGTCATTCCTAGCAGCGCAGTTACTATGCTGCATGATGGGAGTCGGCTGATGTCAATAGGGGGGCTACCACCATATCATCATTTAGCGGCAACGGATTCATCCACCTTGACACATAACCAAGCAATGTTTTAATTTCACTCTTAAAGCGGCACTGTCATGCCGAATTCTGTTTTTTTTTTTAACCCCTCTCCCGCCTCCACTACATCCAATTGACCCACTAGTCACCCCTAAATGCCCCTAAGCCCCCCACATTACCTATTTTTTAATCCTTATTTTCTGCCCCGATCTTGATTCAGGGCGCCGCCATCTTTGTGTGGGTAGATGAAGTCCCTCAGGGAAACGTCATCAGCCCACACTAGGCAGACACTGAGATTCCGCATGTGAAACACCTGGACATGCGAACGGGAATTTCATCTATTCATTCATTCATCAGACAGACGAATGAGTGAATAGAAATATCAGCCGAACAAACAAACACTATGTATCAGTGTTTGTTTGTTCGTTCAGTTTATTACAAGGAGGGAGCTACCGGCATGCAGCTCCCTCCTTGTAATATGTAACGATAGAAGTGGCAGGGAGCAGTGCTCCCCACCACTTCATAAGCCCCCCCAGTCCCCCTCTCACTCTATGGGGGTCAATATGACCCCCATAATAGCACAAGGGAGATAAAAATCTCCCAAATGCCCCTACTCGCTATACCGCGAGTAGGGGCATGTCCACTAAACAGTGAGCAGCCTGTGGCTGCTCACTGTAAAAAACAAAACAAAAAAAAGAACTATTGGCCCCTACCCCTAAACAGTGAGAATGAGGGGGGCAGTACTCCCCCCACGGTGGGGTGGGGGCCATAATGAGAATGGGGGGACCTGCGCCTAACCCCTATGGGCGCGGGTGGGGCCATAGTGAGGAATGAGGGGGGGACCTGCCCCGGCCCCTGGGGGTGGGGCCATAATGAAATGAGGGGGACACCACTGCCCCCCGGCCCCTGGTGGGGGCCATAAATGGGGGGACCTGCACTGGCCCCACCCTGGGAGGGTGGGGGCCATGAAGATAATGAGGGGGACCTACTGCCCCCACCCCTGGGCGGCGGGTGGGGGCCATAATGAAAATGGGGGGGGGACCTACTGCCCCCCCCGGCCCCCACCCCTGGGCGGCGGGTGGGGGCCATGAAGATAATGAGGGGGGGGGACCTACTGTCCTCCCCCCCCACCCCCACCCCTGGGCTGTGGGTGGGGGCCCTAAGTAAATCCCCCCCCAAGGTGACTAAGGGTCCCCAAGCCCCTAGTCACCCCCCCCCAAATAAAAAGTCCCTACCTACCCCCCTCACCCTAAAAAATAGTGAGGGGGGAATAAAATAACTAACCTGTAAAATAAAATTAAACTTACCATTCGATGTCTTCTTTTTTCTCAAATCTTCATATTTCAGCCCCCAAAAAGGCCAAATAAAAACCATCATAACCGTCAAATTTAAAATAAAATAAAAATCCCAAGCGCAAAAAAAAAAACCTGACGAAAAAGAAAAAACCCGGACGCAAAAAAACAATCCATCTTCACCTATGGAGGGCTCCGCGCAGACTGAGCTCCGTAGGGCGGGGAAGGCTTATAAAGCCTTGCCCCGCACTGCAATTAGGCTAAGAACACTCTGATTGGTGGGTTTAAGCCAATCAGAGTGCTCTTTGTCATTTTACACAGCGTGGGAAAATTCAAAAGAATTTTCCCACTGTGTAAAATGACACAGAGCACTGTGATTGGATGGCTTGAAATCCATCCAATAACAGTGCTGTGTCATTTTACACAGCGTGGGAAAGTTCTTTGGAATTTCCCCACGCTGTGTAAAATGACACAGAGCACTGTGATTGGATGGCTTGAAATCCATCCAATCACAGTGCTCTGTGTCATTTTACACAGCGTGGGAAAATTCCAAAGAACTTTCCCACGCTATGTAAAATGACACAGAGCACTGTGATTGGATGGCTTGAAATCCATCCAATCACAGTGCTCTGTGTCATTTTACACAGCGGGAAAGTTCTTTTGGATTTTCCCACGCTGTGTAAAATGACACAGAGCACCGTGATTGGATGGCTTGAAATCCATCCAATCACAGTGCTCTGTGTCATTTTACACAGCTGGGAAAGTTCTTTTGGATTTTCCCACGCTGTGTAAAATGACAAAGAACACTCTGATTGGCTTAAACCCACCAATCAGAGTGTTCTTAGCCTAATTGCAGGGCGGGGCAAGGCTTTATAAGCCTTCCCCCGCCCTGCGGAGCTCAGTCTGCGCTGAGCCCTCCATGGGTGAAGATGGATTATTTTTTTGCGCTCAGGTTTTTTCTTTTTCGTCGGGTTTTTTTTTTGTGCTCAGGATTTTTTTATTTTTTTTTTAGTTCGACGGTTATGATGGTTTTTTTATTTGGCCTTTTTTGGGGCTGAAAAATGAAGATTTGAGAAAAAAGAAGACGTTGAATGGTAAGTTTCATTTTATTTTACAGGTTAGTTATTTTATTCCCCCTCACTATTTTTTAGGGTGAGGGGGGTAGGTAGGGACTTTTTGTTTGGGGGGGGGTGGGTGACTAGGGGCTTGGGGACCCCTAGTCACCTTGGGGGGGGAGAAATTTACTTAGGGCCCCCACCTGCAGCCCGGGGGGGAGGACAGTAGGTCCCCCCTCATTATCTTTATGGCCACCACCTGCCGCGCAGGGGGTTTGGGCCGGAGGGGGGGGTGGACAGTAGGTCCCCCCCCTCATTATCAATATGGCCCCCACCCGCCGAGCAGGGGTGGGTGCCGGGGGGGCAGTAGGTCCCCCTCCTCATTATCAATATGGCCCCCACCCATCGCACAGGGGTGGGGGTGGGGGTGGGACAATAGGTGTTCATTTTAGGGCCCCATTTTAGGGCCCGGGGGAGGACAATAGGTCCCCCCCTTATTGTTATTTTTAGGGCCCCCACCCACCGCTCAGAGGTGGGGGCCGGGGGGAGGACAATAGGCCCCCCTATTAGTATTTAGGGCCCCCACTGGGGGGGAGGGGGGTGACCCTTTTTTTTTTAAACAGTGAGCAGTCACAGGCTGCTCACTGTTTAATAGACATGCCCCTACTCGCGGTATTGCTAGTAGGGGCACAATTTACTAATACTAAGTAATTTTTACTTAGGATTAGTAAATTAATAGGGGGTGGACCGTACATCGCATATGTTCGCCGTCCGTGGCGAACGCGAACACGCTATGTTCGCCAGGAACTATTCGCCAGCGAACTGTTCGGGACATCACTAATTATTACTGAATGGCGCTCAGAGCACACACATACAGTTCAATTGCCATGGAGCCAAAGTCTTTCCCATAGTCTTTCATTATACGAATGGGCTCCATGCCATAGCTATCTGGGGTATCACCGCTCATACAGGACAAGCACCAAATAACCTGGCTTTCATGTCTTTGCAGGGGAAAATCAAGCCTTTTAACATGGGGCCATAATCCAAAGGCAACAGGCGAGCAACCAGGCGAGCAAGCGGGCTTCTCCAATGCAATGTGGCGAGATTGGTCTTTGGTGATTGTATCAGAGGCAGAGGGGAGGGTTTGTGTACATTTGCTGGGAGTGTCTAACTGTGAAATACTGTTTTGATTGGCTGTTGGGACTTTGTGTCCTGTCCTCCACAATGTCCACGTGGGTGGTAACCTTGTGGGGAAAACTGTATATAAGAAATGCCTTTGTGCTCCATAAACCAGTTCTACTTGACCCTTAACTCGCAGCCTTGACTTGTGTTTGGAGGTGATAGCTATAATCACTATAGGGATTGCTTTATTCTGCATATTCCCTTAGCTTCATTGAGCTCTTGTAAGAGCTTGTTCCTGTTCCTGCTTCGCTTTCTGGGAGGAAGAGAGGATCACCCACTGGAACCTGGAGCCTTGTTGTAGGCCCAGGGTGAGTAGGAGACGGCAAAACCCCAAGCAAGCAAGCAGTACTTATGGTGTCTGGTGCGGTGCTGCTGGTCCTTGGTGAGCGCTAGGAGCATCCTTTCTATGGTCCAACCATCAGCTAGCCTGGGGCAACCGTAACACCATAACCATAACGTAACAGTGAGGTCAGTGATTACGAATCGCTAGTGAGCACTGGGGACGATACGCCACGAAGGTCACATAGTAGACATATATTCCAACCTCCTGTTCTCAGTCCTATCAGAGAAACGAAAACTGGCAACGGTTGCCAGAAGGCTGCGACATAGTTCCGTCAGGTATCGATGGGGAATGGAGGATTCCCTTCTGGTTGGCAATGGGAATAAGAGCCTTCTGCTGACCTTATCAAACGACTCAGAAACTTTTCTAAACATATTGGGACTATCAACCCTGTTGCGAGCAGAGACCTCGACTTCATCCCAAAGTAACAAGACTGAATACCGTGACAAATATAGACCCAATAAACTGCTGGAGAATGCTGCCAAGTAGCAGAGGTTTTCACCCAGAGTCACTCACTCTCCTCATCCATACCTGGCTGCTCATACAGTTCCAAATGCCACCAGCAATGTTATACTATAATTTAATTTACTTTACTTTTGCTTTATATACCTTACGCTGTTCTCCTTTCCTTTCAAACTGGGCCATATTGTATTATATTATATAAGAGTAGACTGACAGAACACTAACAGAACACACAATACTTAGGGACACGTTACCAACAGCTATATAAGTTCTAGTGCCAGAAGCTGTTGTACGACAAAATCTTTCAATAACTCGTGCCCATGAATAACATAAATGTATGCTACAACTGTTAATAATACTGTTAACATGCTCATGTACACTTTCCTACTATGTATAATGGATAAGTAGCACAATGTACATACAAACCAAATAAAAAGAACATTTGAGGAAAAATAAAAAAAAGGTAAGAGAGTAAATTCCCCAAGCACTATTTACATTTTATATATGGTGTTATAACACCCTGTGTGACATGCTAAATTCTATATAAGTGCCTTACTACTTTCAATTGTTGGATTAGTTAGTCAAGGTCGGCTGTAGATGTGTAAACATATATCCTGGTTGACTGCAGCAATCTTAGTGTTGGAAGCTTCTTTCCAGGCTTGGCCTTCTCGGCTCTGCTGGTAGGTCAGCTCAGTGGCCATCTTGCGAACAGCGTGCAGTGTTGCGAGGTTACCATCTAAGGGCATCTTTTTTGCACTTACAATCAGATTTTATTGGTAAGTCATTTACATGTTTTTCATAAATTGTTTTTGGAAAAGGGCAGAAGGGAACAAAACTTTGACAACATTACCTGATGTAAATACACTGAATCGAATAAATTAATGAATTGAAGCCCTATAAGTGCACCTCATCTCATGTCAAGAATAAGTGTTTCATTGACACACTATCTGACCTAACTAGGATATACAACAATGATATCAGCATGTTGTTTGAACTAGAAAAATATAGGCAGATGATAGCAGAAAAAGGAAGTATGTTAAGAACAGAAGTAGTTAAAGTGCACTCCAGTCATTTCACCATGCTTGCTCTCATTTTTTGTTTTCTGGCATCCATGCCATGGCTTAACTTACCAACTTGGTGAATTTCTGAACTGCTTTCACTTCGGCTTGACTACTCTTTTACCATTTCACCTCTTTGAAGGCACAGCAATAATTCTACCATTCTATACACATCTATACTTTATATTTAGATTTAGGTCCTGTGTGTCAGGTCACTCCAAACAGTACCAATATATGACTTGTCAAAATCCTAATAAACAAAGTTTTACTGAATATTTTGAAAAAAAAAAAACTTTAATCAATTTACCTTATTCCTAAAAATGTTATTTAATGATTTTTCACGAAGGTATTTGTTGTCATTAAACAGCATCAGGCGTAAAGACAAAACTAAGAACTCAAATGCTTTAACCATTCGAGATAAAAAATTAGCAGTTATTTCATTTGCTGAAAATGTAACTTGATATTCCGTAGAGCAGTTTCTAAGAGGCATCTCAAAAAAAAATGTATACAAAAAATTAGAAAATGTGTTTAATGATAAACACCCTAAGTATTGCATCCATATTTCTTCAAGAAGCTGGTCTTCTGGAAAGTTTGAAGGATGGCTCACAGTAAACACTCTCCAAGGGCATGAAAACGGCAT
>OW240920.1:113818342-113910710 GCA_933207985.1 Pelobates cultripes | reverse complement strand
ATGACTTACTTTTATTATACTACTTTATACATACCACTATATTCATACTACAGTACAAACTACTGGGCTGCATACTACTGTATGATATACTTTTTCTGCATTCTACTGTATTATATATTACTATACTACTGGGCTGCACACTCCTGTTACTGTTTTCATATGGTATTACATACTAATGTATTAAGTACCAATGTATGACATGCTACTGTCTTGCATGTTGCATACTACTGTGTTGTATACTACTATTAGTGCATAAGTGTTGTGCTACATGCTGCTGTGTTGCATGCTACGGTGCTACTGGATATGTGTTACTGCATGGCAGGCTACTATATGGTATACTACTATAATACATGCCGAGGTGGGCACGTTACTATTAAACATATTACTATGGTGCGGGCTGCTATGGTACATACTGTTATGAGGCAGGCAGCCAGTTGTATGCTGCTGCGGTACGTGCTGCTCTGTTAAGAATTACACTATGTCTACTTGCACTGCGATCAATCACCATATTTAGGTACCAAAACTATTCTATATGGTTAACCATCGATTCACTCACATAGTTACTGGACACCTAGCCTCATGGCACATATTCTACAGGAGGGGCAGGCTCAGCATGTACACATTACTTCATGGAGCATGTTACACCATAAGCACATATGGCCGTACAGAGGCGTGCATTTACTGACTTCTTCACCTTTTGTCTAAATTCAAGCATACATATATGTATGGGCCATCTGCATTAGATGTGGATCAGCTTTAGGTTAAAGAGGTTGTGTGTTTACTAAATCTCTTATTGGCTTCAAATTTGTTTTGTCAGTTTACATGGCGCTATGGCCACAGTACGGTTTTAAGGCTAGTATGTCACAGATCACCTTACTTATTTCTCTATGCGTGCTTTTCAGGTTCAAGTTGATTTATATCAACTACGTTCATTTCTATCAAATCTTTGTTTAACATTGACCAGTAAGTAAGGTGTAAAGTATGGGGTACTATCAGCGTCAAAGGGAAGTACGTTTATTACTCTGTATAACATATGCTCCTCTTTACTATCACTAGGTATAAACCTCTCTTCCACTATAACAGCGGTGGAAGTCTCAGGTCTCTGTTGGTTTGTGACCCTCCCCTTAAAGGTTATTATTTAGCGTTACTGGCTTATATAGGATAGGTGGCCACTAGTAAATTATCTTAGTGGTCCTGCGAGGCCAACCCATTTCCTCCACGCTTGAGGATATTTGCCCTCGGGCCAAATCATAGTTGACCGCCTTGCACGGTCGCATAGAGAGGGCCTCACTTGTCACTCCCTTTCTATTTTATGCATTTAGTTGTCATCGAGAGGCCAACACCCCGCCACAATGTTTCAGTGGCAACAATTCCCTTGTGCCAATCGATAGAGTCTCTCAAGCCACTTGGCACCTAGCAGGGCCTCACCTGTCACCACACTTAGGTAATCGTTTCGCCATCCGGCATCAGTTAGCTATCCAGTAACTAAATATGGAACAGTGGCTGATTATGTTTTTTGACTATTTTTTTTAGTATGTCCCATCTACCTGAGGACACAGACAATTTGTTCAGATCCTTGTCACCTTCAAGTAAAGGCGACGTCGGGAGTCCAACTTCGATAAGGTCTTGGACCATCCCTCGCATTACTGCAGAACTCCGGAGACACAGTATTCCTTTTCCTGCCACAGCCAGGAAAGCAGAGCTGTACAAACTAATGTGGACTAATACTGATTACTCGGGGGGCAGGAGAGGGTACAAGTGGTACAGGCAACTCAGACCTACACCCCATGGTTGCTTCACTAGTATCATCCATGAGCAAGGTCAACGATAGACCTGATAGGATCGAGGCTCGGAGCCCTCCTGTCATGTCTTCCATGCCCTTGACTGCTGTACTCCCCAATGCTCCACTATTGCAGTTGGATAATTATGTACCTTCTGGTTCTGAAACCCATATTATCATTCCTGCGCACATGGTCCCAGATAAGATCAAGAAAGACATCTTGGAGGGGAAGGATGTCAATCTTGTGGCATTACTTATTGCTTCTCACGATGTCATTGATAATCGCACTTATGCTTATGGTGATATTTCGGTGGTGTTAAAAGCCAGGGACCCTAGACTGAATAAGAAACTATCCATAACTGATTTTGTCTTAGCTTTTGGTATCTATCGTGATGTCATTTGTTCTGTTTACCCGCATAGACGAGAGGAACTCGACCTCTACATGCTCAAGCTGGAGGACTTGGGAAGCAAATACGGTGGGTCATCCTTTTATGACTACCACCAGTCCTTTTCGGCAAGAGCTTCTGTAATTCTGGGTCAGTATAACATCAAAACTGATTGGAGCCTTATGGATACTGAGCTATTTTGTAGACATTTTGCTGGTATCAAGACACCGGCTTGTGCTGTTTGTGCTTCTACATCTCATTCCTTGGATTATTGTCCCACTATGCCAGAGTCCACACCTGGGAATTTCCATGAACCACATACTAGGTTGGACAGATCTGGCAAGGACAAACTCTGTCGTCCTATTGTTTACCTGGGAAAGTCACAGGTGTGTAACAACTTTAATGTAGGTACCTGTGGTTATACCGCCTGCAGATTGTTACATGTGTGTTCACATTGTTTTAGTCCACACGCCAAGTCCATGTGTCCTAATAAAAGTCATGTTAAACCTTACTTGACATCCGTAAAGATTGGTTCTTTGGCTCACGCATTAGCCTCTTACCCATCCAAACACCTAGTTTCTTGATGGTTTCACGGAGGGATTTCATACAGGTTTGGTACATATCCCTGCTGGCATTTACGAATGCAACAATTTACAATTCGCATTTTCTGACGTGGAAATGGTTGATGCTCTGTTACAAAAGGAGTTGGAGGATGGGTTCTTGTTGGGTCCTTTTCGGGAGCCCCCATTTTCCAATTGGAGAACCAACCCTATAGGATTAGTCACCGGGAAATCCTCATGGAAACACAGACTTATTTTAGACCTATCCACACCTCATTCCTTGGCTATAGCGAGCCTTAATTCTTTAATTCCATCCAAGGAATTTTCACTCCAGAACGCCACTATAGACAATGTCATACACACCAGGGGCTTGGCTCAGTAAAACTGACATCATTAATGCTTTCAAATTACTACCCATACGCCCGTCACTATGGCATCTGCATGGTTCAAAATGGAAAGGTATCTATTATTTTTTCACAAGGCCCACGTTCGGGTCAAAAAGCAGCCCAAAAATATTTGATATCTTTGCCGAAACCTTATGTTGGCTACTGTTAAACAATTGCAGATGCCAGGCCGTTATACATTATCTGGACGACTTTCTGTTCGTGGAGAATAATTCCTCTTTCCCTAGTGATCTGACCAAGGCCATCTCGTTTTTTCACATGTTGGGGGTGCCAGTTTCTCCCAAGAAAACTGAAGGCCCTGACACGGTAGTTCATTTCTTGGGTATCCTGCTCGATTCAGTAAGCACGGAAGCGAGTCTCCCCTCAGATAAAATTGACAGTATTCTACGAACCATCAACGACTTTTTGGTCAACAGGACATGAAATCGGAAGGAATTGCAATCTTTGTTGGGATCGTTAAATTTTGCAATACACATCATCCCGCAAGGTAGAACCTTTATTTCTAGACTACTTTGCCTCCTCCCTTTTGTACCAAATTACGTTACCCGTATCTGCTTGGATGTACAGGCTACGGCTGATTTGTTGATGTGGCGCAAATTCTTATTGCAGTGGAATGGCAGAAGCATGTTCTTGCCTCCATTGTCTGTCCATTCTCCGGTCATTTGGATGGTTTTGCTGCCATACTTGGAAATGAGTGGCTTTGGCATGATAGGCCAGAGGATGTACAGCACATTGAAGGGTTCTCATGCACCTCAGCCTTATTTGAGATATACCTCATAGTTGCAGCAGCCGTGGTGTGGGGTCAGTCTTGGGCAGGTAGCTCGGTACGCCGTTTTTCCGACAACCAAGCTACTTGCCACATCATAAAGGTCGTTCCAAGTCTCTGACAATAATGAGATTCATGAGAAGACTGACCTGGCTGGCTGCCTGCAATCACTTTCATTTGGTGTGTTCTCATGTACCAGGGATCTTTAATACTGCAGCTGACAAATTGTCTCGCTTGGAATTTCAGGCATTCAGAGACACGTTAACCACGGCCTCCCAAGCAGCCATGACAGCACCACGTTTTCAGGATCTGGTAATGGACTGAAAGAATTGGCAAGGCATAGTCTCGCCCTAATTTAGCCCTGTCTGACAATACCAAACGGTCTTACAATAGAGATTTCAAAATATTTAAGAGGTTTATGTTAGAACATAACTTTTTTTGCCATTTCCATGCTGGTAGCTTTTGCTTCTTTTTGTCATCTAAAATTCAAACTGTCACACAACATCATCAAATTATATTTAACCGGCATCCAACAACACATGTATACCTTATAACTCTAGTTGTTTTTATCCTCTTACCCCATTAAAAACTTTCTCAAAGGAATACAGAAAGACAGCACCACTCCTCCATCCACAAGATTACCAGTACATAAACAGCTATTTAAGGACATGTCTGACTTTTTGGATACTGACCCATTTGAACACAATACAAACCTGGTAATCAAAACAGCCATCTACTTGGCGTACTACGGTTTTCTTAGACCTGGCGAGTTTACCATACATGGCAACAAATACGCACAAAACTGCCTAAAACAGTCCTATCTCATCAAACGACATGATCACAATATCTTGTCACTTCCCGTTACAAAAACAAGTCAGCTGGGCAAAGTAGTACCTATTACATATTACCCTACTGCAAACAAATGGTGCCCGGTTAAAGTACTAGATACATACCTTCAATCATTACCGCATCAGGCTGACATCCCGCTGCTAGTCCTACACAGAGATGTCTTAATAACAGCTAAAGTTATGCAATACGTCCGCATGTTACTGACCAGACTAGGTCTGAATGCCAGTAAGTTTTCTGGCCATTCCTTTCGGATAGGGGCAGCCTCCACAGCCTCTAGTCAAAATATTCCAGTGCATGTAATTAAGTCGTTAGGCCGCTGGAAGTCCTCAGCGTTTGCTTTGTATATACCTCAACCTGTGTTAGAAATGAGGTCTGTCTTTGTTAAACCTCATCTTGAAGTATTTTCTTTGCACTATGTTTCATCTATGTAATAAATAGTTTCTTTGGCAAGACACTGCAAATTTTTGCCCTCTTTATTACAGGCCTACCGCATACGTTGGTTTCGGCACACTTCAACCGACTTGTTCATATCTATAATGTACACCTTGCTATACATACGTTTACGTTACAAGAATAGCACCGAACACAAATGTAAAGGCTTGCCTGGAGTTGTGGGAGGGGCGTTGTGACGAGACCAATCTCGCCACATTGCATTGGAGAAGCCTGGTTGCTCGCCTGCTGCCTTTGGACTATGGCCCCCTGTTAAAAGACATCTTTTTTACCTGCAGAAAAGCTTCATTCGTGCTTTTCTGCCTGGGGTTCGGTAGATTTGTTTGAATGTGTTATACCCCAGATAGGAATTTCATGGAGCCCATTCGTATGAAACTGACTGTAAAGACTTTGGCTCCATGGCGATTAAACTGTATTCGTGTGGTCTGAGCGCCATTCGCTTAATAATGTGCGCTCAGACCTGAGCTATCTGGGGATATGTTAAATGTCTGTGTGTTATGTGTAAAAGGTGACTTTATGTATTTTAAAGTGTTTTACTGTCTTTGTGTCACCATGTGCATAATGGAGTCTTGTCCCTGTCCTGGGAGATAATTGAATTACTTCTCACTTATCTCCAGGGCAGAGGAGAGGAAGCCAGGATGCATTGTGGTAAAAGTATGTGTATTGGGTTACCTCTCAGGATAAGGGGGAGGGAATCTGTGGGTTGTAACTAATATGTTACTGGATATTTTATACCTCCCTGTGGGCGGTCCTGTATTTGCAAGACTGTAATAAAAACCAGGCTGGGTGTGCCAGCACCTCAGACCACTGCTTGACCCTCAACACGGAGCCTTGTCTCGTTCTTGGGGGGATTCACTGTATGCTGTTAGAGACTGATTGCCAGGAGTGTAAGCTGATTGTCTGCTTTTCCTGTTTGTCTGCTAGCAGCTATTTGGGAGGTTCCAGTTCGGGAGTTGGAGTGCTATTTTGTATCCAGTTTGGGAGTTTGGTGTTCTGCAGTAGCTGTGCCTGTATCTCTGGAAAGGGGGCCGATCGCCTAAACGGTTTTTACCCCTTTTGTGCAAAACGGTCCGTTACAGGCGTTTTGATCCTATTTAAGCACAGCCTGCATCACCGTGGTTTCTGGTGTTCGGCAGGCCCCACCCACCACTCCCTCAACTCAATTTAATTTTTTATTTTATGTACAACTATCTATTTTTCTGTCTATCACTAGGTATATTAAAACTTTCTTCCTCCTATGTTTCATTTACAGTATGTTTTTCTTCCCTTTTTTGTTTGAATCTTTACCCTATGTTTATTATCCGGAATACCGAGTACTCAGCCTGTCCGTATCTTTAGAGACATGTTTTTCAAATGTCTTTTTGCTGCACTTTGCCGATGTTTACTACACATCGGGCATCTATAATTTAACGGTTAGAAAGTGATGAGTGCCCTCTCGACCCCCTGGTGATTAGATTCTCTGCCTCTCTGTTTGATAATACGGAGACTTGCTCCATTATTGTTGCTAATGCTGTTCTTTTAGGATTTACAAGTTTAACAACTAGGAAGGCTGAACTTGATGGACGCAAGTCTCTTTTTCAGCTATGTAACTATGTAACTAACATTATATTATTTTATTAATTTCTTTTTGTGAAATGTTTTAATAAGTTGCCTATGATGTTCGCAACAATGTGTGTTTGCTTGCTTTTAATTGGAAACACAGTTGATATACTTGTATCTTTCTTCACTTATCTTCAGCTCACTTAGTCACACACGTACACAATTTCACTACCTTGCTGTAATTAGATAGCAAATTAGGCGACATTTCCCTTGTACACTATTTAACACATTACACTTATATATTTTTAACATACCAAAAATAGCAATGATTTTCATTTTGACACCTGTGGGAAAGTAACTATTTAGCTACTTATGTTTAATCATTATGAGCTGTAACCTATTACATCACGCAGCACATCATTAACTCGACTTGAATGTGGTGATTGCACAATTAATGACTTGGAAAATCATCTACAGGGTCCTGTAAGATCACCTTTATTGGATTATATATAACGTTTCAGCTCCTGAACAGAGCTTTCATCAGGACAAATACATTATACATTTACCAAATGAAGCTTTATGTAGGACAACAAAAAGGGAGCTCACCGGATCAGCTGCTTACTGATTGATCGGCGTGTGTTTGATTTCTTCTGGGAGAGATGGATCAAATTTAAAAACATTACAATTTCTGTCAATGGACTGTCAGCTCCATGCTCGCTGTATGAAATTTCATAGGAAATCGTTTGATGGAATTGGTCTTTTGTGTGTTGTATTCAACCTCAGCTTTCTTCAAGCCTTCATCCAAAATTCTGTTGTACTGAATTTGTTGTACATAATTTGAAGTTGTTCCTTACGTTGTTCTTCCATAGAGTTATTATGAAAAACTCTCAGGAATTACAAAAGGGGCAGTGATTCTTTGAGGTGCTTTGGCTGAGAGCTCTCATAGTGTAGAATTTTATTCCTGTCCGTTGGTTTTGTCTACAGTTTATATTCCAATTTTTCGGTTGATCACCATTAATTCTTTGTCCAAGAATTATATGCGATTAGCATCAATATGTGATGTTACCTTAACCGGTGTTGGAAGTTCATTAATGTAATCTACAAATGCAAGAGCTTCATCCTCACACCCATTCCACAAAATCAGTAAATCCTCAATAATGCAAAAATATTTAATTGTGTGGTGCCCATTCTGTAACAGAATATGTTTTTCCTCGAAATCAAAAATAAAGGTATTTGCATACATAGGGGCCATTGCTGCCCCCATGGAAGTACCACAAATTTGTAGAAACCAGTTTTTCTAAACCGGAAATAGTTATTTTTTAATGCCAATGCTAAGAGTTACAATACAAACTCAACAGGGGGGCCTTGATGCAATGTTGATTTGATCAGTTTTCCTATTGCTTCAATCCCCTCTTTGTGAGGGATAATTGTATATAGGCTATTCCAGGGCTCAACAAATCCCAGGTGCCAGGTCGCCATGACGATGAAATATTTTGCCCTCATGCCTGGGATAGGTCAGCCCGTTGACTTCTCCTCCTTTCTGAATCCCCATGCAGCCCTCTATGTGCCGGGTGGAAGTGAGGAACTGTAATTACTTCCTCCTGGTGCAGAGGCAGCGCAGGGGAATGGCAAGCTAACCTGGCAGGATACCAGGTAAAGACAGATCTGCTCCCTGCCCCCATGCCGCAGAGCCGACCCTACTCCCCGCCTGTCTCCCACCCCCATGCCGCAGAGCCAACCCTGCTCCCCACCCGCCTCCTACTGTTTTGCCGCAGAGCTGACCGTGCTCCCCACCTCCATGCCAACAGCCGACCGTGCTACCCGCCCCCATGCTGCAGAGCCAGCCGGCCAGCCACCCGTTCCCAGCACTGGGAGGAAGTTTTTACAGTTCCCTTAACTTCCTCCCAACACACAGAGAGCTGGAGAGACAGGAGAAGACAGAAGGAGGGAGTCTTGAACAGCGGCAGCCTACTCGCATTAGCTGCAGCCATCCTCACAAGCCAGATGTCACCTGCTGCTGCCCAGTTCCACTGGACCCCAGGGGAGCCACCCTCCTAAGCCCAGAAGGTAGGAGGGTGGCTAAAAATATGTATTTTTCTTTTTTAATTTCTGTGTATCTGTCATGTGTGCATGTCTGTATGTGTATTTGTATATCTGAACGTGTATTAGTCTCTGTGTGTGTGTATGAATGTTCATGTTTGTTTATGTATATATTTGAGTGTATCAATAATAAATAATACTGGTAAAAGACTACTTTTTTGGGGGGAGGCGTGATGACGTAAGCGCGTACACATGTACGAGTGCGCTCACTCTAGGAGGAAGGGGCCACACACCCTGTTTGGCGGTCCGACAGAGCTGCTAACATCAGAGAACCAGAGCAGATAATTCAGTCAAAACTAAACTGTGGGCGACACCACAGCGGCAAGGAATGGCTAAGGGGTTTGTTTAACGGACCGTTTCAGCACACAAGGGGTTAAAAACCGTCTAGGCGTTATTCCCCTTTTTTTTTTGTCTTAATTTTTATTGTTTTGTGCGATGTCGCACTGACAACAAGTAAGGGGGGTACAGAAAGGAAAAGGGGGAAGGGATAACAATGTGTTGACACAATCTTCTGTTACATTACGAGGATTAGTACATTGGCATCATACGAAGGGTAATATTACTAACAACAATTACATTCCAATATAAGGTTACTGATTGGGTCTAGAGTTTACCAATTTCAATGGAGGCTACCGTGAGTGTCAGGGGAGAACTTGGAGGGTACGCCTGCCTAACCTGATTGACTCACGGAACGGGAAGAGCACCCCTCCTTTCCCATCAGCTGAGGACCCTCAACTTGGAACACTGCGTGCTCGTCTACTTGGGTATTGGGTGGACTCGAGAGCTTTCACTCAGCCCTCTATTTACTGGAGCGTGTTGACACCAGCTTTCCCAAAGTTTTGTGTGTTTGTCCACCTTGGAGCGCATCCGGAATGCGAGACGCTCATGTTCGCATGTCGTGTGGACTCTCTGTTTCACCTCTTGAATGTTGGGGGGATCCTGGTTTTTCCATCTGCTAGCTATACTAGTCTTGGCGGCTAGCAGTATATGGTAGATAACCACCTTGTGTGGCGAGACCAGTGTTCCTGCGTGAATGTGTAAAAGATAGCATTCTGGGCGAAGCGGGATGGGGTACCCTGTAATTTCTTGTATTAAATTGCTAACCTGTTGCCAAAATTGGATTAGTTTCGTGCACTCCCAAAAGATATGGAGTAAGGTGCCCACCTCGGCTCCACATCTCCAACATTGTCGTGGAACAGTAGGATATATTTGGGCCAGGCGGGATGGAACAAGGTACCATCTCATCAGTAATTTACTGAAGCTCTCCCAATGTGATAGGCTGTGCGAAGAGGCACGCGTGTTTTGGATTGCCTGTAACCACATAGGTAGGGGGAATGTATTGTTTAGGTCTCGTTCCCATTTTATCATATAGTCATGTTTAGTGGTCCTATCTACATCGTTGATTGCTGAGTAGCTCAGAGAGAGGGGTTTACCTATGGATTTAGTGGTTATACATCGTCGCCCGAATGTGGTAAGATGTTCTGGATCGCTATGGTGTATTTTTAGCGAAGATAGAGTGTGTTTGATGCGCAAATAAGTGAACAGCTCCCTAGAAGGTAACGCATATTCGGCTTGCAAATCAGGGAATTGTTTCATGCCCTGTGGTGTAAATAGGGACTCTACTGTGGTGATTCCCTTTGTGAACCAATTTTTCAATGAGATGTCACTGATTAGGTCTTGTAGACGTGATAGAGGAGCGAAGAAAATGGGGTGTACCTGTCCCATAAGATCGCTCGCCCATCTTCTCCAACTGGTTATCAGGAAATTGGTAGTATATAAGCTTTGTGGGGGGGAATTTGCTGGTGCATTACGCACCCATAAATTTTGAGTTATCGAGGCCGGGTGTAGGCACGCATTCTCCAAAGGCAGCCACACCGGTGTGCTGGCCCTCGTGAGGATCTCCACACCTTGGGCGAGCACTGAGGCCTGGTAATACCCTTTGATATCAGGGATTCCTATGCCTCCTTTGTTTGGGGACAGCCATGTAAGCCTGCGAGCAATTCTGGGGGGTTTCTTTTTCCAGATATAGGCGTTGAAGATGGATTGGAATTTTTTGAGGAGTGTGTCCGGTAGCGCTATGGGGAGGGTGCGGAATAAATACAGAACGTGGGGCAGTGCCATCATTTTGATCGTTTGAACTCTACCTAACCAAGAGATTTCGAGGGGTTGCCATTTGTCTAGCATAGATTGTAGTTTATATGTCAGGGGTATATGATTTTCACGCGTGAGTCTAGCGAGCGGTATTGTTAAGTTGACCCCCAGGTATTTTAAGGCCTTGAGCTTCCAGTCAAAAGGGAACATAGACCGCAGCCTATCTATCGTTGGGGGAGTAAGCCCAAAAGGTAGCACTTGGGTTTTGGTTGTGTTGTTTTTGTAATATGAAACCTCGCCGTAGCGATGTAGTAGGGAGGACAGAGCCGGGATAGATTTATCAGGGTGTGTGAGAAAAAGCAGAATGTCATCCGCAAACAGTGTCAGTTTTTGGATCCCTGCTGGTGTAGTGAGTCCTGAGATCTCTGTGTGATGTTTGATGCGGTATATGAGTGGTTCCAGGCAAAGTATAAAGAGCAGGGGTGACAGCGGGCACCCTTGTCTTGTTCCATTACTGATTGTGAAAGGTTGTGAAAGGAAGCCTGAGTTAAAGACCCTAGCTGACGGTGTGCCGTACAATGCCAGAATGCTGCCTATGAAGTTTGCCGGGAATCCCAGTTTCAGGAGGGTGGCCTCTAGGTATTTCCAGTTGAGCCGGTCAAACGCTTTTTCAGCGTCTAGACTCAGGATCACCCCCTGTTGTTTGCTTGACCCCAGCCAGTGAATCAGATTCAGACAATGACGTGTGTTGTCCCCTACTTGGCGACCCGGAACGAATCCTGCTTGCTCAGTTGATACTAGATCTGCAAGAAGGGGTTTCACGCGAGATGCGAGTAGTTTAGCATATAGTTTAACATCTGCGTTGAGAAGCGAGATCGGTCGCAGGTTCTCACATTTAGTGGGTGGTTTACCCGGTTTAGGGAGTGTAATTATATGCGCTTCCAGCATTTCTTTTGGCATGAGCCCTGTCGTTTTAATGTCATTAAATAATAAGGTTAGGAAGGGGGTTAGGATCTTTGACAATTTAATATAATAGTAGTTTGAGAATCCATCGGGACCCGGGGCTTTATGCTTTGGGAGAGTGGCAATAGCTTTCGAGATCTCGTCTTCCGATAACGGTCGCTCTAGTGTTTCTCTTTGTGTTTGTGACAAGTGTGGCAGTTCTACCTGATGAAGAAACTCATCTATGACTGCATGTGTCGGCTGAGGTACTGAGGAGTCATTTTTCAGGTTGTATAAGTTGGAGTAGAAGGACGCCAACGCGTTTACGATATCGGTGGGGTTGTATAATTTAGATGCCTGCGGGGATTCGATATAGGGGATTTTCGATTGGAGACATTGGGCTTTTAACTTATTGGCCAATAATTTACCCGCTCTGTTGCCTTGTGTGTAATATGTCAACTTAAGGGCTCTCATTCTCCGTTCGATCGTTTGTAAAGATAGGGCATTTAAGTCTCTCTGTAGGCGAGCAACTATTTTAGCTAATTTAGTGGATGGGTTACTCTTATTGAGCTTATCAGCCTCTGTGAGTTCGTGTGTTATCCGCCTCGTTTCTTCGTCTGTTTTCCGTTTTTTACGCGACTCGATTTGAATTAGCACCCCCCTAACTACAGTTTTGTGAGCTGCCCATTGGGTACGTAAGGACACCTCCTCGGACATGTTTTCCTTGAAGTAGTTGGTAGTGGTTTCACGAATAGTTTGCAACGACGTGGGATCGTCTAGAAGACTTTCGTTAAGTCTCCATTTGCCTCTCCCACGGGTTGGGTATAGGCTGCTGAGAGTAACTATTACTGGGGCATGGTCAGACCACGTCCGAAGTCCTATATCTACGTCAATTATGTTTGTTAGGGTCAATTTGTCTACCAATGTAAGGTCTATTCGCGAGTAAGTTGAGTGTAGTGGCGAGAAAAATGTGTAGTCTCTACCTGTTGGGTAAGTGTTGCGCCAGGAATCGTATAAGTCTAGCTCGAACATAATATCTGACAGGGCTTTACCATTTTGATATGCGGAAGGGATAGGTTTCTTATTATTCACCCTTTGGATGTCCAGGTTTGGGTCTGGGTTGCAATTGAAGTCCCCGCAAATTATAACCTGTCCACGTTTCATTGAGTCTATCTTTTTAAGTGCCCTTTGTAAGAAGGTAATTTGGCCATCATTGGGGGCGTATAGGGATGCGATGGTGACCTCGACTCCATTAAGTAAGCCTACCAACACCTGGAGGCGACCCACGCTATCTGCATATGTGACTTGCGGTTGAAAGACCCAGTCTGCATGAAAGAGGATGGACACCCCTGTAGATTTGTTTGGGGAGTAAGCATGGAAGGCTTGAGGATAGCGCTTGGTCTGGAACTTAGGGGGATTGTTAACACACAGGTGTGTTTCTTGTAGGCATATGACTGCGGCTTTAGACTTGTGCAAATCTCTGATTGCCATGCTCCACTTGTGCGGGCTGTTCAAGCCTTTGACATTCAGGGAGAGAATTTTAAACTCAGAGTGGGTCATTTGAAGGTATAAGCTGCACAGCTCATGAGATTACCCATAACAGTGAAGTATATTGGAGTGGTGGGCCTTGGCTCCTCATCGTATTTAGTTAATCCTCCGTACATAATAATAAAAACATACCCTTTTGAATTGTGTCTGAAAGGGGGGAGGGACGGAATTGAACAGGGGAAGAGTTGGGGAAACAAGTTAAGAAACATCGTGTTCCTGCCTATAGCAGGGTCTACTGCCGAATCCGTGTGAGGTGGAGCCTCACACTTCGTCGGCATGGGGATCGTGGAATTATGACCACCATTTAGGGCCCTATGACACTACTAGGATGGTAAGTGAACAACCCGTTGTGTCCAGACTATAGACTTCGGGTACTGACCTTATTATGCTGTCAGATTCAGCAATGAGCTATTTATACTTTTATTATGTCATTTTTTTTTTTTTTTTTCTGTGAAGAGGGTATGGGTTAGGGGGTCATTCAATCTGCCCTTCAGCGGGAGGTGTGCGTTACTTGGGGGCATTCTAACCAGTGTGTTGGGGCCTTTGCTGCCGTATGTCTGGGTGGGAGCTGCTGATAGTGCCCCCAACTACTTTAGGGTCTACCTTGCTCCATAGGGCCCGCCTGCTTACGCCAGCCTCCTAATGTGGTGCCTGATACATTTAAATGCTGCCCCTCTCCCAATACCCCTTAGCAGATACCCAATTGTTAAGGTCTGATATGACCTGACACGCCTTGGTGTATACTGGAGAATGTTTGCGAGACACGGTTAAGGGTATTGCACCTTAGCTTGTGCCGTAACAGATCTGGTTACTGATCTTAGTGTACAAATGGTCCTGTTAGGCAATTATGACCCCGCGACTTAAAATTAAAGTAGGGAATTACCAACTAGATGAGTGATCAACTGGTGGGCTAGGAGCTGATCTTGTATCACATCAGAATAAGTGCGCCAGGGGACATAAAAGTACATGGAATAACAAAACAGTTAAAGATACTCAAGTGTCCAGGGTGCAGGTTGTTTCCTTTTAAGTGTTCATGTTAGTCCCGTTTGTGAGAAGTAGCGGCAGCCCCAATCTTTTTCCACTCCGGTAGAATCTTCAGCGGTGAGGCGTTTGTTCTAGGGTTCAGGCTTTGCGCGTGGTGTAACCCCCACTCCTTCAGCTTCTCCATACCCGCATCTGGTTCCAAGATTACGATGGTTCTGTCACGGTACCAAACCAGCAGTTTCGTGGGGTACCCCCATCGGTATGGTATGCTGTGATTACGCAGGGTTTTGGTCACATTCACAAATTCCCGCCGTCTCGCCATTGTTGAAGCAGAAAGATCCGCAAATATTTGGATATGTTGATACGGGTCGGGCATAGCAGTGAGTTTCCTAGCTGCGTTTAGCATGTGTTCTTTGGCAGTGTAGTGATGAAATCTTACTATAGTGTCTTTTGGAGTGTCTGCTGTAAAACGGGCCGGTCTTGGTAGCCTGTGTACCCGGTCCATCTCCCAGTCGGAATCTTCCACTTGTAGGGATAGAAGTTTGCAAAGAGTTTTGATGTGGAGAGGGAGTGCCGCGTTGGTAATTGCGTCGTCAATACCCCTGAAGCGCAAATTGTTGCGGCGCGACCGATCTTCCATATCTGCCATTTTGCTTTTAAGGGATTTTTGTTCCTCTTCCAGAGTATGCAGCTTGTCGACCAGTTCATTATGGGCTTCACATATTTCTTCCGTTTTCGCTTCTAGATGGCTAGTGCGACCGCCTAATTCAGCTAGTTCTCTTTTTAGCTCGTTGGTGTATTGGCGGAGATCAGACCGGAGAGAGCCTTTTAATGCCTGCAACATCGTGTGGAGGCTTTTATTGGTGACCGGCTCCTCATCCAGTGTCTGTGGATCATATTCTGGAGCCTCTTGACTTTCTGGTGACGCTGAGCGAGCAGCGTGGCCGTTGCCATCTTGCGCCGGTCTTGTCTTGTCCTTTTTTGTTTGCCTGACCGGGTCAGTGATCTTGGTTTGTTTAGAGGGTGCCATGTTGGGGTCGGGCTTCGTACCCGCCGTTTGTGCCGGTTTTCGTCCGGGTTTTTGTAGCTAAATCGACGCTTTGGGCCTGGTGGAGCACGGAGCTGTCGTTACATGCGACTTCTCCTCTCGGTAGTCGGCCACGCCCCCCGTTATTCCCCTTTTAAATACACATACAGCTGCTGCAAGCACCAATCTCCCGAATTGCAAACACATGAATACTCAAACGAACAGGAAACTCATGAATTCGCCAACTCCCGAACACACAAATGCTGTTAAACAGCCGAACAGGAAAAACCATACGAACAGTCGCACTGTAACAGCATACAATCCAATTCCCCCCAAGAACGAGACGACACTTCGTTTGAGGGTCAAGCAGAACTGATTTACTGGGGCTACCTGCCTGGCTTTTATGCAGGTCTCGCACCTGGTGAACACTCCCCTAAGGGACCAGATGGAAGACTTGGAAACATATTGGACATTGACCAATCACAAATTTACAATCCCACAATGCATCACAATCCCTCCTCCCTGTCCTGGAGATAATTGGGAAGTAATCCAATTATCTCCAAGGACAGAGGCAAAACTCCATTAACCACATGGCAGACAAAGGACAATAAAAGACATGAAAATACATACTGTTACATTTATCACATAGAACATACACATTCTACCTATCCCCAGATAGCTTAGATCTGTGCGCCCATTACTACCGGATGGCGCTCAGATCACATACATACAGTTCAATCACCATGGAGCCAAAGTCTTTCATACAGTCTTTCAGTATACGGCTGGGCTCCATGGCATAGCTATCTGGGGTAGCATGGTTTAAACAGTAAAGTACCGAATGGACCGGTGTTCGGATAATTGACTGCAGGTAGGAGAAGGGAGGTCGGCGGCTTTAACAGTCCACAGAAAGGCACGAACCACCTTTCTGCAGGGAAAAAGAACAGTGTTAAACATGGGGCCATAGTCTAAAGGGAGCAGGCGAGCAACCAGGCTCCTCCAGTGGCCAGTGGCAAGGTTGGTTCCGCCACAGTACGAAAATGAGCGTGTGAAGCCTGTAAAGCGGCATAACTCAGTGGTGAGAACTTATACCTATAAACTGCTCGCTGGAGTTCTTGCGAAATTTAATCAGGAAAGATTAACTAAAGCTGTTGGAGCTAATTTGCATGAAAGTCTGAAGCTATTTGAAGTTAAAATGTACAACAGGTTTAATTAGAATGTGCATAACTTCAGAAAGGAAAAAAAATTACGGCTTAATGCGGGACTTCTGGTTAGCTACCTTACTTTGTTTTTTATTGTATTGGATAATTTAAAGCTATACACATACTTATTTTTTATCTTTAATTTTACTTCCTGGTTACTATATCCTTAGGTGGGCATTATACCACCATTATACCGCGGAATATACTAGAGCAAGTTTTATTTGAACCAATTTTTATTAATAAGTATATACTTCACCATTGGAGCTTTCTTTTATGTTTTTTATATCCATTGCATATCGCACTATAATTGGAATATCGGAGTCACCGTTGCCCACAATCATCCTGTATATAATATTGGAGTGAGCACCTATTACACTCTTTTTCATAAGTAGTTGTATTAAGCTAGAACAACTTAGTTTGCAAAAGTGAAGGTTCCTGAATTGCAGAAAATTTAAGATACTGAAAAATCTAAAGTAAGCGGTGACACCACTGATGTGACAGTGAATACTTTGAGCTAGAAGGTGTTAAGCTTTAATAAATTACTCTGCAAACAAGCGTAAATACCTGAGAAATTTAAATTACAAAAAAGCACGACCTGTGAGTAATTTATGGAAAATTACAGTTAAGCAAAGAAAAGGGAGAGAGAGGAGGAGAAAAGGAGAGGAAGAGAAAAGAAGAAGGGAGAAAAGTGGTAGAAAATGGCATCAAAAAGAACAATAGAAAAGGATAAGAAGAAAGAAACAATGTTTAGCAGATATGGCTCTAACTCTTAAAGAAGAAATAGCACACAGCTCTATAGAAATCATAAGGGATATTAACATCATGACGAATCTCTTCATTAGTGGAAAAAATATAACTAAAATTGATTCACAATATACAGTTTTAAAAGAAAATAATGTACAATTATCTGAAAAGGTCAAAGGTTTTGAATACAAACTAAGAGAATTAGAAGACCGAACAAGGAGATCAAATCTGCGATTTCGTAACATCCTAGAAAGCATTACACAAGATAAAATCAAAGACTTTCTAGAAGAGATGTAAAAGAAAATAGAACTAGAAGCTGACTTATATTTATATATACGAATATAAAAATGGAAAGAATTCATAGGTTATACAAAACAAAGAATATACTGGATAAGCAACCGAGAAACGTTATTGTAAATTTTCACTCTCATTTAAAGAAAAAATTGTGAGCGCTATTAGAGATAAATCCATACAGGAAGACAAGTTCAAAGATATCTGCGTATATCAAGATCTCTTATACCAGAGACAAACATGGCGGAGAAGTTTTGCACAAACTCTGATCTCATTGAGAGACAAAAATATACGATATTAATGGGGCTACCTAAACAAGTTAAAGGTCTATTTGAAGAATCAACAGAAGACTTTTGAGTCCCTAGAAGATTTATTTAAATGTATGAAACTTGTAAATATAAGTGCTTAAATGGATAGATCAGAGTGTGAAAGGGGAAAGGGGTAGTGAATGAAAATAGAGAATTAGAGGAAGGATCAGGAGGAGGCAGTTATTAACAGCAAACAAAAATTGGGGGGTGGAAATAGTAATAACACCATTCGAGTAGAATATTTTATACACTAATTAGATATATTATTCACATGGAAGAAGGAGGGCATTTTTAAGATTCAATTACACAATTATAATAGGATTACTAAAAATGTAATGCACATAGAAAGAAGATATAATAAACACTTTAAAAGATAATAGTGGGGGGGGGAAGAATGTCATTCTACGTGAATAGCACAATTAATTTTAAATCTAAATAAGATAAATTAAACACATATAAGACTAAGAGAAAGAGATATAAAAAATACACAAGAAAGCGGTGTTATTATTCTGTTTATTTTTCACATTTTTTTTCTCCTTTTCTTTTCTCTTCCCTCCCTCTCCCTTGGTGTCCTCTCTCTCTGCCGTCCCCGTCCCCCAGCCCTCCTTCTTTATTACGGGAGGGCTAAGGGAGGGGGGTGGTGGGATCGACCCGAGGGTGTCTGGGGGAGTGAAGGCAGAGTTGCGAGGACTTTATTCCCTGACAAGGGACCCTTTTTTTTACTCTTCTCTACACTCTCTATTGGATTTGTTGCTTAAGTAAGGGTTAACACAGAACTAGCTTTTAGAGATATGAATCATAAGTGGTTAACTAAAGCCAACAATAATCAGCAGCAGATACTTAAAGTGACACCGTACCAAACAGGGTGGAAATACTCCCTTCCATGCATCTAGTATTGAACGCAGGAACTGTGTTATAAAGCAAAAAACACAAAAGAATGAATCCAACTACGTCGTTGGAAGGTCATTCCAATTATATGTTTTTTTTTTGTTTAAAGTGTATAAACGTTTGTTGTTTGGTAGTATGTACCGAAATCAGTCTGTAGCCGAAGGGAGATCGGAAGGACGGTACTCGGGGGGGGGGATGATGAAAATGTGTTCAATCAACATCCAGGCTCTGAACACACAATATAAAAGGTCGATTGTTATATGATTTTATGAGAAAAGAACAAATAAACCTGGCATTAATCCAAGATACTCATTAGAGACAATGTGGCAGAGTCAATTTTGGAGGCAAAAACTTTCTCAAGATAATCAATGCATCTCACACAGATAAAAAAAAAAAGTGTGGGGTTTTCTTAATATTCTCAAAAGAAGTGTTAGTAGAAATAGAGCATCAGGTTATAGATCAAGAGGGAAAATATATTGTTCTCATATGTAAAATTAATGAAACAATATATACGTTGGTTAATCTATATCTACATAATACAAATACAATTCCAACTTTGAAAAAAAACTTTGATATTATAGACAAAATAAAAATAGGACGTATAAGTATAGCAGGTGATTTTAATGGCATTCTAGATCCAAATATCGATAACAAAAAATATTAAAAAGACAAACAATGGATAAGCGAATTATAAACAAGCTAATGCATTATCAAATATTCTAAATGAAAATTATTTATTCGATATATGGCGTGTCCTGATCAAAGATACATCCTGAAAATGAGACACTTTGCTCACTTTTCAAAAGTGCATTTGTCTCATTCCAGGACAGATATGGTATGGGGAGATGGGCAACTAATAAAAAAAATAAAAATAATAATAATACTTTGTCAGATCATGATTTTCTTTTTTGAAATCTGAAAGACAAAGTGGGAAATAGGAAATATTCTACATGGCATATAAATGACTATTTATTATAAGATAAATCAAACATTAAAATAATTAAAAAAATAATTAATTAGTATTTTTTTAGAAAATAACCCTAGGGATACATCCCCCACAATAAATTGGTGTGCTTTCAAATCTGTTTTAAGAGGGCATCTGATAAAATTGAATACTCAATTTAAAAAAAAAAGAGGAGAAAGTTTAGCTCAATTATATATAACATTTAATCAAATAACCAATAAAAATAAATAAGTAGAATTAAACAGTTATCAATCAGAATTGAGGGAAGTACAAAAACACATAAATGAAAAATTAAGCGGAAAAATTTATAAAAATATGGAAACATTTTAAAGACCGAACAGTAAAGGGAATAAAGCAGATAAAACACCCCCCCTCCCCCCCCTGCACAACTTAAAAAAACAAAAACAAAGTCTGAATCTAATAACTAAAATAATAAGAAATGGAGAGACAGCACTAACACCAGAAAACATAGGTCAAAGTTTTAGGGAGTATTAGAGCTCTCTGTAAATCTAAAAGAGACAAAATGATAAATTAAATATAATTAAATATAATTCAATATAATTCAATAAAATAGCAGAATCCCAAAGAAACTATTTGAACCATCCTATAGCTAAACTGGAAATTGGGAATGACATAAATAAAATGGGCCCAGATGGTCTTAGTAATTTATTTTATAAAACTTTTAAAGACCAATTAGTAGAACAACTGACTAAAACCTTTAATTAAACTGTCTCACAAGGGTCTTTCCCCACCAATGCTACAAGCTAATCTATTACCAATCCTAAAACAAGGGGAAAATTCAACAGCACTTGAAAGTTATAAGCCAATTTCTTTAATAATGGAGATACCAAAATATTCTACGCAATCTTAGCTAATAGACAGAAAAATATATTGAGTACTATAATATATTCAGATCAAATTGGTTTTGTGCCAGGAAGAAGTGCCTTATATAATATAAGGAGAATGAATGAATGATTTTATCGATTTTTGTCACAAGAAAAAAAAGTCCCCTTGCTGACCTTGTCGATGGATGCTGAAAAAGCGTTCAACAGGGTCAGCTGGGAATTTATGAGTCAATCATTACAACAATTTGGGATTCAGGGTTGGATACATCGGGCCAAAATGGCTTTAAATACAACACCTTCAGCAAGAGTAGTGGGACCAAATTTATGTTCAAATTGGTTTTTGCTTATTAATGTTACTAGACAGGGATGTCCCTTGTCTCCACTCCTTTATATCACGTCCATGGAGTCCTTTTGTAATATCATAAGAAATAACAAGAACATCAAGGGATATAGATGTAAAGAAGGGGAACAAAAAATAAATGTGTATGCGGATGACTTACTGATTACAGTTTCAAAGCCAAACAGGTTATTAGAATATCTAATGAAAGAGCAGAATATGGACGAGTAGCAAACTATAAAATTAACGTTGACAAAACAACAATAATGGATGGGAAGAATTAATATAATTAACTTGTATATTCTCCACAAATGCCAATATATGTTTAGGATGATTCCTCTAAACGTTTCAGATTGGTGGCTAAATTTGATCCAGAAGAGTATTATAAACTTCATCTGGCAGGGGAAAAAAACAAGATTTAATAAAAATATTTTAGCGCATGGTATCAAAGGGAAACCAAATTTTGCCACCTAGAGGATCTGAATTCTCTGTTATGGCAAGCAAAGGACTCAAATAAGATGGTCAGAAACTCTAGTACTGTTTTGGATCACCTTATGGATTTCTGGATTAGATTAAAATTTAAATGTGGTATACTGAACCAGATTCCTGAATATATTGGTCTAGTTTCTTTGGAACAATATATTATGGACTTGGACTTGAAGGGGTGGAGACACAGGGGCATCTGAAAAATAGAGCAAATTCTAATAGCAGGAAATGTAAAACCTTTCCCATAGATTGTTCAAGAATACCAACTTTCAGGATCAGAGATATTTAATTATCGAAGATTAAAAAATTACATAACAACCAATTTATTGAAAGACAAATCAGACATGACATAGACACATTTTTCAATATTTTAAATTATGATTTAACATCTAAAGTTTTGTCTAAAGGTATGGATCTGTTGAATACAATGGAAATATTACAAACATTCCCTGTTTTACAAATATGGCAAAGAGAAATAAATTGTACTATAAATATGTAAGAATGGTGTGAGGCATGGATAAAGGTAAAAAAAAATGCATTATATAAACTGGGCAGAAATACAATTCAAAGTAACACACAGATGGTGTTTAGTACCGACATTAAAAAAAAATGTACCCTGCACACTCACTGATATGTTAGAGATGCAATAAGGTTAATTGAACATATATTCACATATGGTGGAGCTGTGATAAAATTGTAAACACTTGGAAAAATATTATTCTTTTTATGAAAACTCATACTAATTTAGATTTGAATTTCAATCCAGAAATAGGTCTTTTGCACCATAATTGGTCAAAACTAAACAACAAGCTATGGTTTTTTAAAACCATACAATGTGTTTTAGCCGTAAAGATTGTATAGTTGGAAAAATACTATAGCTCCACTTTGGTTGAATATATATAAACCGTTAAAATATCAAATTAAAATGGAAATGAACTAGGGATCGACCAATATTGAGTTTTTTTAGAGCCGATACGATACCGATAATCTGTGAACTTTCAGGCCGATAGACGATAATTTACCGATATTCTGTACATATAAACTATTTCTACACAAATCTACTGTTAACTGAACATGTTTATTAATTATTATTGATATTTTATATAGTTCTATTTTTATTTATTAACATTTTTTACACATGCAGGGAGACTGTCAGTTCAGGCAGTCCCCGTGCAGGCAGATACTTTCACGCCTATTGTGGCCATGTGACTGCTCTGTTAGATCGATCACATGGCCGCGGGGGCCTAATTAACCAAGGGGGGACTGTCTGGGCTGTCAGGCAGTCCCCTAACACCGGGAGCAACGGCGATCGCCGGCGGGGGAATGGCGGCGATTAGGTAAGTAACTATTACCGTTATGACGGTTCAGGACCATCATTGGTAGTCAAGGGGATGTTTCTGATGACGGTCCTGAACCGTCATTAGCCCTTAAGGGGTAAAAGTAGGTCAGAAGTATGTAGGAATTAAAATAACTCTGGATCCTTCAGTAGTAAAATTATAAAGAGTAAATTATCGCTCATCAGGAGTTGTAGCATATACAACTTTAATTTCTCTTTTGGGACTTCTGACACGTCCCTCCCTGTGCCGGCTTACAGAAGAAGTAGAATAACCCAAAATTCCCACAAAGTGGGAGAGTTGCAGTTTAGGCAATCTGTTGCTCATCTGTATGCATTCCATTGATGCTATGATCTCATTCTCAAACATGAAAAGTGTGACACAATACAACCAAACACGTTTAATGGGTTAGTAGACTCATGTACACCATTCTTTTTTTGGTTGTTAATTTGAGTTTCTATTCAGTTATAGCTGTTAGGAATACCAAACAACTATCGTCACACCCGCACCCTAACATACTTTTTGGCGCAGGGTGATTGATCTGTGCAACATTTACTACACATAGTGCTTGTTTGTGACAATGCTAGACCAAACTTTTACGGGTGGCAATTAAACTAGTAACTGTTATGATTCTAACCTTTAAGTAGTGTTTTTCGTGTTCACACTTGGTTGGCTTGTTTCCTTGATTATCATGTCTTCTGTATTCCTGACCAAACTTTTCAGTTGGCCACTCTCTGCCTGCTGCCTATACCCTGGTATGTTATCTGATCATTCTAACTTCTGGCATCCCTGACCTTTGCTTGTTCCTGTTTCTGATATTTAACCTACTAGAGTTGTCTTTTTTTAACATTAAAGGTACACTATAGTCACCAGAACAATTACAGCTTAGTGTAGTTGTTCTGGTGAGTATAATAATTACCTTCAGGCAGTGTTTACATTGCCCCCTAGGGACACCTCCAGTGGCCACTCCTCAGATGACCTCTGAAAGTGCTTCCTGGGGCAGTGCTGCACACGAGACGCTTAACTTTTCTCACAGAGATGCATTAAGTCATTGCATCTCTATGAAGAGGTGCTGATTGGCCAAAGGGTGTTTGACCCAGCCCCATCCCGCCTCCTCCTTAGTTACGTAATCCGAATTTAATCATACATTCAGATGACGTCACTAAGGAGGTGGATCGGGGCGGGGGTGATGAACTGTGCGGCACTAGTAATAAGGTATTTTTAACCCCTTCTAAGGGGGCTACGTGGGGGCAAGCCACCTAAATGGTGGTTTTAACACTTTAGAATTAGGAATAAATGTTTGTGTTCCTGACCATATAGTGTTCCTTTAACTTCAACCACTTTAAGGTCACTAGTATGTTCTTCTATCCTATCTATGTTTGCCATTAGAATCCAACCTTCTTAATCAGTCCATGCTTGACAATAACATATCACAAATCAAATAAAAAATTTTTTAATAATGATCATAATAAAAATAGTACTGAATCTACCTGATGAGTATCAGCTGCACCTCCTCACTGACACAGTGGAGGTATGACTTCTGGAATCTTTTAATGGTTAACGTTGATTATGGTCTCTTTTTTTTCCTTATAGCCTGTCTCTTGATCGGGAAGTCTCCTTGCGTAGCCTTCAGTTCTTTTACATGGAGAATGATGGGGGTGGTATTTTTGTAAGTGATGTAGACCAGGAACTTATTGAAGCACAGAGACAGGTAAGACAAAATATATAAAAACAAGTGTTTAAAAGGATTTGTCAAGGCACTTAATATTATGTCCAATAATTGTTGCATCATTGCACTAATAAGTTGGAGCCCTGGGGGGGGAAGAGCGATGATGTAGGACGTGCGTGATGAGCGTGCCTACACTTGCGGCGATGCTGTGACCCAGGGTGAGCGGTATGAGGATATACCTTTGAACCAAGTCTTGCTCGTTCATTTTGCACCGGCAAACTTTCGACTTGCACCTGCTTTCCTTCTTCCCCTGGAGAGACGCTGTGGAGATATGGGAGAGACCCACAGAATAATAGCAGCGAACCAGGTGTGGGGTAACCCGCAATAATACGTAGTGCATCACGTGGTGTACATCTCGGAAGAGGAAAGAAAATTAAAAATAAAGCCAAGTATGCAGTAACAGAGTATGGAGTCTGTGATGAAAGACTTGTGGAAGAAACCTAAAGCCAGCATATTGGAGACGAGCTATGTTATTACCACTACATGCTAAGTAAAAGCTAAATAAAAGTGAAGTGATCTTAAATTCCCTTTGTAGTTTTTTTTCCTATTTTTATTTTCTTTATTTTTTTTCTTCTTTTTATACTTCATCCCTTCAGTGATGTAAAACCATCCTCTAGTATTAGAGTGATCAACCGGTGTATGTCAGATACAATTGAATACTGAGAATACTAATAAAACAAAAAATATATTAAGGGATTATCAGTAAACATAAGAACCCCTGAATGAGCCTGAGAAGTCCTATTTAATCACATAAAATACTTGCACTGAGACCAAACGCACAAAAATACAGAAAAGGGAATTGAAGTAAGGGGAAAGATAAAAGGAAAAGCAGAGATATAAGCAAAAGAAAAGGTGCAAGTGTGAATCAGGATTTAAAGCAACAGCACAGATATTACTAAAGTTTTATGGGTTAGTGTTTAATTGCTAAACCCCTTAAAAGCAGCAAGCAGTGGAAGACTCGGACAAAGAGAGCGTTAAGAGGTTTTTGGGCTTTTTTTATTTTATATCGTGACAAAGTAAGGGCCCTTGTTCCGTTCCATTTATTATGGTTTCAAAAAAAGCCCAAGAAAACAAAAACAAGCCCCTTTTAAAAGGGGAAAAAGAAAAGAAACAGGAGAATAAGACAGAAAAGCGGTTATCCTTTTTTACTCCGCCTCATTTACAGAGACAAGAAACAGATCATCAGAAAGAAATGGATATTTCGATACCTGCAGTCAAAGAAACGGAAATAACGACGACAAAGATTATATCTAATAAACAGCTTCCTAAGGAGATCATTCAGGACGATTTAGGTGAATACCTAGATGCATGTTTTAGCACCAATTAGATAAAATTAAAGATGAAATTCAAACAGGTCTCACAGAGTCCAGAACGGAACTCCTATTATTGTAGAAAAAAGTCAAGATGAAAGAAAAAAAACTGAATCCTTGGTATACCAACAATCCCAATTAGAAGACACACAGAAAAGTCTAAAAAAGAAAATGGCAGATTTAGAAATTAAACTAGCCAATCTAGAAGATAGATCGCGACGCAACAATTTAAGATTTAGGGTAATCCCAGAAACAATAGCAAGGGATAAACTGAATGAATTCATTCTAGATTTATTCCTACAATGAGGCATATAACCAACAAATCCCCTAGACATTTTAGATCGGTATCATAGAATAATGAAACCATCTACCGTACCTGAAAGTCTACCAAGAGATGTTCTCATCTATTGCACATCATACAAAGTAAAATAACAAGTCTTGAAAGAAGCAAGAGTGATTAGACTCAAGGAACCATAAAATAACATCTCTATTTTTCCTGATCTGTCTTAATATACCAGGATGAAAAAAAAAAACCTTCTCAACTTACACAAAAATATTAGGCCAAAGGAACATTCGTTATGCCTGGAGATACCCATGTAAAATCATTTATCTCTTATGAGGCAGAGACACATGCTTTCTTGGACACACTAGCCTTATCTAAGTGGTTCAAGGAACTGAACTTTGATTTGAGTTAAGAGGTACCTAAAACTGAAAAAAATGAAGAGAGAAAGAAGAAGATTGCAGGATAAGTACTTTAAAAAAAAAAAATTATGAAGATGACCTTAAGTATGAATTACTTTATAAAATTTAAAGCAGGTTGATAAGTATGACAATTTTCAAAAGAGGGATATTTCACGTAATTATGCACGCTGATTACTTTGATATACTTTTGATTTTTTCTTATGAGGAAACTAGATTTAAAATATCAGGATAACTAACGCAAATATCACATAGATCTAAAAAACAAATAAAAGGGGGGGTGGGGTGCGGAGCTAGCCGCAGACCAGCACGGACGCATGGTGAACTGCTCCGTACCAAAACGAACAATTAACCCGATTTAATGGCGGAATCCGGGAACCTACCTTCCCCAAACCTTCACCATGGGTACACATCATGGGCAAGAAAAATAAAAACCCAAGGTCGGACAAAACTCCCCTAAGTCATGATATCGGAGAACTCCGATAAAGATGATAAAGATGACCTTAAGCACTAATCACTGTATGCAATTTCAAGTAGGATGATAAGCATGACAATTCATGCAAGTGTGATAATGCATGTAATTATTCATGTTGGAATAGTGTTACAATCGGTTACTTTCGGTTTAATTTGTTGGGGTTGTTTTTTTTTTTCTTCTCTTTCTCTCTTAGATTTAAAATATCAGGCTCACGAATATAACAGTTTAAAAAAAAAAAAAAAAACAAACCCAGGGATATGCTAAGAAAATTATAGATATGTAAAGTAATGTTTACACATAAAAGCTAGATGACCTTAAGCACAAATCACTTTATGTAATTAAAGTAGGTCGATAAGCACGATAACCAAGGCCAAAATGATAATTTTCGCAATTATGTATGTTCGAAAAGCTTTACAAGAGGTTATTTATTTTTATTTGTATTGCCTTTTTTTTCTTCCCTTACTCTAAAATTCAAGCTTTTAGAGTTTTCTGTGATTATTAGTTACAACTCTCTCTCACAGAGGTAACATAGCATCACAAGTGATCATTAAATATGATCATAGTGGAAGGCCCAATGAGGTGGGGTAACCATTGGGGACCCTTCCAGACTTTTTACATGTCACTGTCTTTGTATTATTGTCTTGTCTTCACGTAAAATGTAATCAACAAGTGTTGTCTTGGATAACCCCTGTGGCGGTTCTAATTTCCGCCTCCTTTCCCCATCGTCATCGGCTGAATGAGCATGCGCGGCATGAGCCGCGCACGCATTCAGCCAGTCCACAGGAAAGCATTATTTTTTTTAAAAATTCTTTATTTTTGGTCGTGCAGGAGTATAGAGGGTAACCCGCAATGCCACGATAGCAATTGCCGTCAAACGTCAAATACAACGGAATAGTGAACATGACAACAGTTGTAGTTAGCAATAACCTTACGTTTCTACTCGAGTAAACAGCAAGGTACTTTGTGATAAAGGTTTAGTAGCTAAACTGCGCAATTTCAATTGTAGAAATAATACAAAAATTCAGAAGAAAAAAAAAAGGAGAAGTCGTCAGCAGAGAGACAAAGTGACATAAGATAAGAGTTTGGTTACACTAACTGACTATATGAGGTTATGCAATAGTGGTTAAGTTACATGCTATGCAAGATGCGGTTTGATCAGTGGAAATAATAGATTTTCAGTTACACGCTAGGCAAACAAGTGAGAGTTTATTTTAATTTTAATGGTCCCGCTCCCTACCGAGGTGTGGAGCCCTGTTTTGGCTAGGTAGTAGGCTCAAGGTTAATACAGGATGGGGGCCCGTGAGTATGACAACTGTGATGCAGTATAGTTTTAGAATAGAGGATCCTTGAGGATCAGATAACTAGATCGGGTAACTTGGCATGGTGTCTCAAGATTTTGAGTGAGGCAGCTCTGCCAACTGTTATGTATGTGGGTCAAGAATATTGGAGCTGGGGGGGGGGATAGGATGGACGTAATCAGGGAAAATAATTGGGTGTTAATTCGCCCAGTGTCAACCAGTACGGTCGTTCAGCCATATGTAGTATAGGGAGGAGAGTGATCCCTAAGTGTAGCACAACTTTTTAAACAAAACTAAGGCATTGAGAAAAAAAGGCAGGTAACTTAATAGGAAGAGAGAGGATACAAGTCCCAACAAAGATGTTGCCGTTTTCAGGTGGCAGGTGCACCCACCGTTCCTTGAGATGCAGGAGTGAACGGAACCACTGTAGCTGGGTTCCAGGTGGTGTTAGTGGGTCGAGGGTTAGGGCTCGGTCTCAGGGAGGACAGGATAGCGTCCATTTCAGATGCCTCCGTGACTCTGTGTTCTACACCATTATGCTGGAATATCAGCGCACGAGGTGTGCCCCATCGATACTTTATTCCTTGGGATGTGAGCGTGGATGCCAGGGGTCTCAGCGATTTCCGCCACTGCAATGTTGAGCGGGAGAGGTCAGCATAGAACGTGAGGTCCATTTCTTCAAAGTGGTATGGCGTCTTCCCCCTGGTAGCTTGTAAGATGGCTGCTCTGTCTTGCCCGTTTTGAAATTTAGCCAGGAGGTCACTTGTGGTTGGGGCTGTGTTGGACTGAGGCTTGGGTAGACGAAACATTCCATCCAGCTGAATGCCCTTTGCTGTTTTAGGGGGTAGTAATGCCATGAACAGCCTACGTAGGAAGTGTGTAATCTCTGCCATAGTAATGGAATCCGATAGGCCTCTGATCTTCAGGTGTTTCCACCTCCTCTTATCCTCTATAATTGCTAGCTGGCTGTCAAAGTTAGCCTGAGCCGTGGTGAGGTCCCTCACCTGCTTCTGCAGGTCTGCGATTTGGGGAGTGTGCTCCTCCACTGCTTAAAAATATTAGTTTAAAGATTTTCCTCTCTCCATTTACTCATCTTTTAAGGAGAAGTAGTCATTTTATTCTCAGCAAAGTTGAATGTTTCTATAAAACATCAGTGCATAGACAAAATGGGCAGATGGATCATAACGATCTGTAATATAGTTGCGAAATTGTACACAATAGCTAATATCTATGCCCAAATTCCTCTCAAATTCAGTACATACAAACATTTGATTCAAAATTAGATAAACTTAAACAAGGATCAGTTATAGTAATTGGAGATTTTAATTGTGTAATTGACTCTAAACTAGATAAAATGTCAGAGAAAGGCAAATAACCTTCCAAGAATGTCTTTAATTAAGGCAGGAAATTTCGTAACATTCTACAAAATGTGGCTCTCTATGTTTGTTTAAGGATTTATCACCCGTCCAAAATAGATTTGACCTGTTTTAGTAAAACACACCGAGTGTATTCTAGAATTGACCTAATGCTGATAGATTGTAATTTGCTGGACAGAGTAAAATCTTCTAACATTATTTCAATTACTTGGTTGGATCAGAATATGGTTAAATTACAACTGAAAACCAAATTTACTAGAACTCGCCCAGATTGGAAATTAGATGATAAATTACTCATATCTAAAGTTAACAGAGACCATATCGCAAAGGAAATTGATCTATATTGGTTATATAACAGGGATAATGAAGTTTCACCTATGATGAAATGGTGTGCCTTTAAAAGTGTTGTTAGAGGTCATATAATCAGTTTCGTAGCACATGCAAAGTTAACCAGGGAAAAGTTTCTATCAGATTTATAAATCGAACTTGATGAATGTAATAAATTAAATATATCATCTCCTTCTAGAGCTCTATCAAATCAATTAAATATTCTTGAAAATAAAATTAATGACATCTTAATATTTAAAATAAACAGAAACATGCAAGTTATAAAAACTAATTTTTACTATAGGGGGAAAAAAGGGGACAAATAATTTTACCAATAAAGTTAAATTACAACAAAATAATAAATTATTAAATAAAATAAAACAAGGCCAATAAGTAATATTAGACCCTAGAAAAATTGGCACTGTTTTTAAAAAATATTATTGTACTTTATACAATTTGCCTTTAACATCCCCTGAAGAATCTATAAATAAATATTTCTCTGATAAGGATCTTCCCTGCTTAAATAATTATCAGCTAGAGCAATTGAATGAAAGAAAAACACCCCAGGAAATTGCAGAAGTTGTTAATGCAATTAAAAGAAATAAGTCTCCTTGGCCCTGATGGTTTTGTTGATTCTTTCTATAAAATATATATGGAGTTGCTCCTTCGGAAATTCGCTGACTGTTTTAATTCAGCTATGAGCGTTTCTCGGTGCCAATTTGTTTTTATTGCTGGGGGACTTAGCTGATTATATGGAGTGTTTCATAGAGATTGGGGGGCGTTGGGCAAGCTAGTTTGACAGGCTGCCTTGAAGCAGTAGTGGGAGATAGCTCAGAATGTTCACAGACATACTCTCTCTAATAGCACTGTCTCTTGATTTGGCAGATAGGCGATCTTTTAACTGTAGGTGATATATACTTGAAGATTCACCTCATTCATTTTGCTAAGCACCTGCCTTTTTCCCTACTTCTTTTTATGACTACACAGTTCAGTGTCTCTAATCTACCCTGATAACCCTCCATTCAAATACACAGGCTTTGTCTGGTCTTGTTTACCCGGTCTGATTAATGATATTAAGACTCCCACTATACTAGCCCCTCTACGGTGCACTCTGAGATTAACAGGAGGTGTGCACACATGGAACTTGCAACATTACTAATTTGAATGTAGCAGGTTCACAAGCAATTTACTTTATCTTGATACTTTACACAGTATCAAATACAGAAACTTGCTGTTTGAGATAAATATAGAACCTGCCCACAGAGGCTACGTCGTTGATTAGAATAGCATCATATAGTGTAGTGGGGATGTATAGACTTGGACTCTTAAGCCTCTTATCCTGTCAATAGAGCGATCTCCGTTTATAGCTTTATTAGTTAACTTTTTGCCACACAATATATTTTTGAAGTATTATACGTATTTAAGTAATTGGAAGCTGTGTATTCCATGCAATTATACTTCGGGCATCGTTGTGGCTCTTTACAACTTAGTCTACCCAACTTTTAAAGGTATACTACCACTTGTTTCTCACTATAGACTTTTCACACACCTAGAAGTTTTCACTTATAGTTAGTTTGTATATATATATATATATATATATATATATATGTTTTTGGCTTAATAAAGGTTGTACCATACATATGAATTTGTACTTTTAAGAGATATCCCACGGTGGAGTGGACATCCACCTGCATAATAGCGGAGGGAGTAACCACCCCACCTTATCCTTTCTTCTTTTTCTTAATTCAGCTGTTTATGGGGGAGATGCCAAAAGAGATGCTTGCAGCTATCATTGTTCCTATATTCAAATAAAATAAAAACCCAGAAGAAATAGCCAATTACAGACCAATTGCATTGCTGAATACCGACTAAAAATATCATCTTCACTCTAATTTCAGAAGATCCAGTGGGCTTCGTTCTGGGGAGAACGTCGCCCAACCATATTAGGAAAATTTTAAACATATATGTGAAAGTCCATGCCACAAAAATCCCCTTTCTCCCTATGGCTCTCTATGGAGAGAAAGCTTTCGATAGTTAGTTGGGCCTTTATAAGAACAACCTTAGAGGTTTTTGTTTTTTTTGGGATGGATTCTCTTGGTAATCATGGCCCTCTACTCCTCTCCATCGAGTAGAATAGTGGGAGGGGGAATTAGGTGTGAATGGTTTCACATGTCAAATGGCACCCGCCAAGGTAGTCCACTTTCTCCACTCCTTTATATCCTAGTGGCCGAACCATTAGCACATGAAATCCGTTAAAAAACAAAGGGCTTTCAAATAAATGATAAATAATTTAAGATTAACCAATATGCGGCTGATACTTTATTAATTCTTGCGAACCTCATTTCTTCAGTACCAGAAGTAATGAATATAATAGAGCAATATAGCCTTCTTACAAATTATAAACTCAACGTTCAAAAAACTGTTGTACCGCCCATGTATATAAAAGAAAAAGATTATCTTTTTTGAATAAATATTATGCCTTAAAATGGGAAAAGAAGGGTTTCAAATACCTTGGCATAAACAATGTATAAGACCCCTATAACATAATGAAAGCCAATCTAATTCCATTAACAAGAGAAATTACTCCCCTTTTAAAACAATGGAGTACACTGGAAATATCATGATGGGGCAGAGTCAACTCCATAAAAGCGTGTATCGTTCCTAAGATAATCTGTTTATTAAGAATGATCCCAATGCCTATACAGCCCTCATGGCTGACTCTTCTAAATAAAATCTTTAGACATTACAAATGGTTCACTAAGAACCCAGAATAGGGACTGATCTTTTAATTTACTTTTATTTTTTTTATTAACAATGAGGAATAGGATTTACCAAACATTTTTTATACCATCAAGCAAACCTTTTAATGCATACAATTACCACAATTAAGCAAGAAAATAATATCCAAAATTGGTTTGAAATTGAATCTAATGATATCAAGGAGCCATGTTAATTTGTTCTGGTCAACAAGAATGAATACTCAAAATAAAAGATATGTCAAACTGACAATTTAATATTAAAACCTGTAATTAAATTCTGGACTCACTTTAAAAAACAAAATCTTTCTGGCATTACCATTTACACATTTAAATAGATGGATTGATAACCTGGATATAAGGGAGTGGACACGACAGGGCATTAAGACAATTTCAGATCTATTGAGAGAATCAAATATCATGTCCTTTGCCGATTTGTGTATTTGGGCTCTCTGTAACAAAGAATTTGAACTTTATTAGAATAAAACGTTTTCTATATAGCTCTATATATTATCTGAATGGGATATCTTCAGTTTTCAAATTAAATGAGCTAATTAAAAATGATAAATCTGCAAAGTTATTAACTAAATGTGTAGATATTAAAAGAATGGTTAAAATTCCTGTTCTCCCCCTGCTAAAATGCAGATGGGAAAAGGACTTGCATATTAAAATTGAAATAAAGAGTGGCATGCGGCCTTACGATCCATATATTCTCCAGTCCACTGTTTAAATATAATAGAGGCACATTTTAAACTGTTGAATAGGTGGTACTTGACCCCTGCCAAATTAGGTAAATTCTCTAATTCTGATACTCAGAAGTGTTGGAGGTGCAGATCAGAAGGGGCAGATGAGATACACATATGGTGGAATTGTATTCAGATTAGGAGAGCTTGGGATCAAATTTTATTAGAAACTAACACGCTATTGGGTGTTACATATCATTGGACACCTGAAACAATATTAGTACATCTAAAATTACCCCAAATAAAAAAAGAGAAGAAATGGTTTTTGATTCATGCATTGATGGCTTTTAAATTATCCACAGCCAGAAATTGAAAAAAGACAACAAGAGATACCTGGCTGCAAGTTAAGGAGGTTATTAGATCCCAGTGTAAAATGGAAAGAGGCATCGCCTCTCAATTTTGTATTAATCCATATAGATACAAAATTTGGGACAACTGGATTAAGATTCTCGATATACCTACTACAGATTGGATCCGAATACCCCCATTGTCTGGTCAGATCCTGTCACAGGGGAATATCCCAACTCGGAATAATGTAAAAGGGAAGACACAAATGTATTTACTGAAAATAGAAGTTAAAGGATTTTTTTTAATATATATGTAAATATATGTTGTATCTATTGTTAAGTAAACAAATTTAAATCTTTTTAATTTGGAAAACGCCACCTCAGAGGGGATATGATAACATTATACAAACATATTCAGGGACAATGCAAACAATTGATTGGAAATCTATTCAAAATAGGACTATACATAGGACATCAGATCATGAAATTAGACTGGAAAAAATTTTAATTTAGTCTAAGGCAAAGGCAAAGTTTTTTTTTACAGTAAGAACAATAAGGATGTGCAATTCTCTGAAGAGGTGGTTTTATCAGAGTCAATACAGATGTTTAAACAGCAACTAGATCAATATTTGCAAAAACATAACATAGGGATATACATTTTAATTAGTTGGGTAATAGTTTCAATGAGATATCTGACTGTCATTCTGAGGTCAAGAAAGAGTTTTCTCCTTTTTTTCTGCAAAATTGAAAGAACTTCAAACTGTTTGTTTTGCCTTCTTTAGGATAAACAACAAAAACAAGTGTGAGAAAGGCTGAACTTCGTGGGCGCATGTCTCTTTTCAGCTATGTAACTATATAATATGGCACACAAGTGGCATCATTGTGTTGATCCGGATACAGGCAAGCAAGAGATGCTGGAAAGTATGTTCCAGAGAAAAGTTTGATTAATCCATTATGTATCTGGCTGTGTGAGCCAAATGATTGTAATGGATTCTGTTCTTGTTAAATGGCTTGGCCTCAAGGGCTCATATGCTGAAAAATAAGGGAATAATAAACAATACAGTTTTTTATGTGAAAACACACACAAGGTTTTCTGAATAGAACCAGTGTCTTTAACTGACCTTGGCTGTAAATTTGAGAATGTATGTGTATATCCACAATTAAAATTAGTTTGTCACCTATGTGTCCTCTTAAACTTGGGTAACAACTAAATATTAAGGAAATAAATCAATATATTGCATTTAAAATGGCAACATAAAGCAATTACCAGAATGTTAATAGATTTATTTTTTTAATTCTTTATTTTTGCTGTGCAAAAGGAATTACAAACAGAACTGCAGTGCCACAATAACAGTAACAGGCAAATCAAAGCAGACAGTGTCATGACATAGGATTGAATTGCACAGTTTTTTAAATAAGTAAACAGGATAATGCAAGTCATGCCAGAAGACGAGTAAGTAGGAGTAGTAGTAAAAGGTTATGTAACCTGGCATTTTTGGTTGTCAAAATAAAGAAATAATAGCATGCTTCAAAGTTATAGCTTGCTTCTGATAGGCATATATGTGAGCATGTAATTGTTCAAGCAATTTGCACATATATCGCATTTTAAGACAAAGAGCATGCTAGGTAAGTATGATTATCAATGTAGGGCTAGATAAGAACATCTAGATCAAATAGCAAGAGTAACAAGCTATGATGCCAGTGGATAGAAACTATAAGACATAAGAAAAACATAAAAAGAAGGAAAATAAATCTCTGCCTATAATTCATGAGCTGTGATCACACAGATACTTCGCCAGCCGGGAGACACCCAACACCACAGGTAGGACAGAATGTTAAGCCAGTCTCTACGTCGGGTAGATTTCCCCTCTCCATCTCTGTGCCATGCCTGATGTCTAACTGTCCTTTATAAAAGAGCGTAGGACTAAGTCTACAATGCCGCAACTCCACATCATCTCTAGCCCAGACTTTGACAGGAGCCGTTGCCCTTTGTCCAGGGATCCCTCTAGTCACGGTGACAGGATTGCGGACCCGCAGGAGCTTCTGAGGATGAAGACCCATATGGGTAGGTGGACGGTGGGGGTAGTTCCACATGGGCCCCTGGACCAGATGAGGAGACATGCGTCGAGTCGCTAGCCCGGGTCTGCAGTGCAACAGGCAAGGCAGAGATGGTAGATCAGCTCTTTATGTGTTTTCAGAACGCCTGGCATAGCTCATCAAATTTAGATTTAAACGTTTCCTTCCATGATCGGCCCACCTGGATCTGTGAAGGCTTCAGTGAGGCAGCCATCTTGGACACACCACGCAGGCGCTAGTGTAGCAAATAGCTATTGCAGGATTTGCAGAGACGTTAGCTCTCCTAGTGGGATATCCCCCACCGGTCATGGGGGACGGGGGGCTAACAGGGGTGTGGATCATCCGTTGTAAGAAGGGAGCTGAGAACCGAGAGATTGTCCGTCTCTCCCAGCCTTCTGCGCACCTGCCCCAGTAGGCCTCAGGTCTGAGCAGTGTTGAACACAGCAGCAGCCTGCCCAGAACCGGCTAAAAGCGGTGTGTGCAGGGTTTAAGCCCACTCCTGTAGTTTTGAGACAATTTTGTAGAGATATGCGCCTTGAAAAGCTTAATTTAAGCGAGTTCAGGCAGGAGCTCAGGCTATGTGCGACCTGCCAGCATGGTATTCAAGCCCCACCCCCCTTTAAAAGATTTTTAACATGAATTTTAATGTTGATTTTTTTTTCTTTGCAGTTGATTAAGTACTTAGAAACTGACCTTGGAGTTCATGTCCAACCAGTCAGCATACACAACCTGCGCTATTCTTTTCAGATCTGGTCAGCTATGATGTCATCAGATGGGAGCAAAGCACAGGTAATTAATTCACCCCCACCCTCTTCCCTTCTTTTTATTTTTCCTCCTGACTTATTTCATTGTTTATCACCTAAAAAGGGTTATTGTAATATACAAGAGTGATAATAATCACTTTTGTTGCCAACGATTTAGACAATAATGACTGTGTGTTGAGTTATTTTGAGGGTACAGCAAATTTACACTGTTATACAGGCTGTACACTTACTACTTTACATTGTAGCAGAGAGTCATTTGTTCAGTGTTGTCACATGAAAATATATACCAAGAAGGCTTCCTTCTTGGATGACAGTCATGCAGACCAATTTAATGCAGTGTGCGGCGTATGGTCTGAGCACTGACAGGCTTACCCCCTCCCTCCCCACCTTTCAACCTCTGCAGCACTCATATATCTATTTCCCAAAGACAACCTCTGGATATGACGCTGAGCACGTGCTCTCAACTTCTTTGGTCGACCATGGCGAGGCCCTGTCACGATTCGGGGAACCCAACACGCTGGCACACACACACACACACAGAAAAGGTGCCGTACCGGACCTTAGAGTGGCCGGGCTAAGCACACACAGAATAGTCAGGAGCCAAGCCGAGTAAGGGGAACCAGAAGACAGAATAACGTGAAACGAGCCGAGGTCAAAGGGTAGGAGAAAGTCACAGAGTCAGATAAACAAGCCAGAGAGTACGTAACCAGAAACACAAGGTAAGTAGCAATACTAGTAAGCAAAGAGCACAACAGGGCAGGGAGGAACAGGAAAGGTAAGTATTTAAACCATAAGGTTAATTCTGATTGGATAATTTCCAATCAGAATTAACAATCACACGTGGGAGATATCTAAACCTCCCACTGTGATTGAGGCACTGTGCCTTTAACGCCGGGTCAGGTGACTGACCCCGGCGTGTAATAATTTGGGCGGTCTCCCAGCGTGCAGCGTCATGTATGCTGCCGCTGGGGGACGTGGAGGAAACGGCGGGCGGCATCCGAGGCTGGAAGGATGCCGCTCGCCAAGCCCACGAGGAGGAGGGGACCGCGGACGGCTGGAGGGTGAGTACCGCGAGCGGAGTGCAGCCTCCCCTCGCAGCTGCCCGCGGGATCCCGACAGGCCCGTTCTGAGTGGAACCTATCCTGTGAAACCGCTGTATGGTGTTGCCCATCTTGCTGCAGCTCAGTTTCAGGGTCTTGTAACTTCTTATACCCTAGGCCATCTTTATGTAGAGCAACAATTATTTTTTTCAGTTCCTCAGAGAGTTCTTTGCCATGAGGTACCATGTTGAACTTCCAGTGACCAGTATGAGAGAGTGTGAGAGCGATTGCGCCAAATTTTCAGACACCTGCTCCCCATTCACACCTGAGACCTTGTTACACTAACAAGTCACATGACACTGGGGAGAAAATATGGCTAATTGGGCCCAATTTGGACATTTCCACTAAGGGGTGTACTTACTTTTGTTGCCAACGATTTAGACAATAATGACTGTGTGTTGAGTTATTTTGAGGGTACAGCAAATTTACACTGTTATACAGGCTGTACACTTACTACTTTACATTGTAGCAGAGAGTCATTTGTTCAGTGTTGTCACATGAAAATATATAATAAAATATTTACACAAATTTGAGGGGCGTATTCACTGTTGTGAGATACTGTGTATATCTCGTTTTCCTGGCACTATAGTGCCCTGAGGGTGCCCACACCCTCAGGGTCCCACTCCCGTGGTGCTGAAGGGGGAGGAAGGGGTTAATCGCTCACCTTTTTTCCAGCAGCAGGCTCCCTCGGTGCTGGGACTCTCCTCCCTCTTCTGATGTCATCGGCTGAATGCGCATGCGCGGCAAGAGACAGTCACTAGAGGCTGGATTAACCATAGTGTAAACATAGCAGGTGCCTATAGTGATCCTTTAACACGTCTTAACAAATGTCTGCCAGTAGAAATACCCTGACAGAAGCATTTGTTCCTCTTAGTCTAAGGCACCTTTCCTCCAGAAGGCGCTATCCCGGCGGGTCGCAAAGTGATTCAAAACCCGGGACCAAGTTGTCTGGGAACTGCAAGGTCACCTAGCTGAAAGCAGTTCCATAACATTCGTGGCTAAGTACCGCTGAGGTGACCGGGAACCAAGAAAGTCCTCATGATGAAATTAGTTCCATAGCAGTCGCGGCTTAGTACCGGTGAGGACTGTTTGTGGATTTGCTCATGCTAACTGCTGCCAGGGTGCTAGTGTTCAGTTCCTTTCATGAGAAGGGAAAGTCCTGAACCAGGGGCGCCAAGAGAAAGGTGCTAACGGTGGCTAGGTAGGGTAACTCCCGAACAGGGTCTCAGACCTGGACCATAGTCGGTGGGCAAGAGGCCAGCTTCCACATTCCTCCAGGAGTTTGTGGCAAATGTCCGTGGAAAAGAGCGTTTGTCACAAAGGCAACCTTCTTCTATTGCTCCATGGTTCAGTTCTGATGCTCATGCCTCCATTGAAGGCACTTTCGGTGGTGGACAGAGGTCATCATGGTCACTCTGACCAGTGTGCAGCTACATAACCCTTGAAATGCATGTATGTTCTAACACCTTTCTATTATGACCAGCATTAGGTTTTTCAGCATTTGAGTTACAGTAGCTCTTCTCTGTGATCGGACCAAACAGGGTAGCCTTCACTCCCCAAATGCATTAATGAATCTTGGTTGTCCATGAAGCTGATGCCAGTTCACTGGTTGTCCTTCCATTTACCACTTTTGGAACATACTACCCACTGCATACTGGGAACACCCTACAACACTTACCGTTTTGGAAATGCTCTGGCCAAGCCATCTAACCATCACTATTTGGCCCTTGTCAAAGTCACTCAGATCTTTTCACTTTCCCACTTTTACTGCTTCCAACACATGAAATGCAATAACTGACTGTTCACTTCCTGTCTCATATATTCTACCCTTTGGCAGGTGCCATTAAAACAATATCATCTATAATCTATTATATAATATAAGCTATGTTATTCACTTCACCTGTCAATAGTTTTAATGTTGAAGCTGATCAGGTTTGCTGGATAGGGCTTACTCACTAAATGTTGCCTCCCAGAGTATGTCTGAAGCTCTGTGGAAGCTTGTGATATCTGGAGAACAAGTGCAAAAAGATTTGATGATATCTCAGATAAAGAGATGTGTACTCATAAATTCCTACTAGTAACAGGATTTAAAATGCATTAAAATTATGAGAGAGATATAGGTAAAGTAAACCTTCTTTATGGTGCCATTTTGTTCAAACTGTAAAACACTGACGAAAACAAAGTTAAATAAGAGAGTAGTGGAGAATAAACAGAATAGAGTAAATAAAAAAAGTTAATAACAGAGAGAAATGAAGAGGGTGAATTATGGGATGATTGCATTAGGGCGCGTTATGGAGGGTTCAGAGAGAAGGTGGGGAGTGTCAGGACCAGTGGCGTACATACCAGGGTCGCAGGGGTCGCGGCTGCGACCGGGCCCGGCCCACCAGGGGGCCCGGCCGCCCCTGTGACCCGGCATGTACCCACAGGGCCAGCCTCTTCCCCAGGGGGGCCCAGGAGTCGACCACCCCAGGGCCCCCCGAGGCTGGCCCTGCTGACCCCAGCGGGCGGGTGGCCGGTCGGGCAGGTGGGCGCACGAGGGAGCACTCTGTGATTCCTCTTCAGCTCCCTCGCACACCGCACTGATACCGGAGCTGGAAGATGACGTCATCTTCCGGCTCCAGCATCCCTACGCGGCGCGCGAGGGAGCTGAAGAGGAAGCACTGAGTGCTCCCTCGCGCGCCCGCCTGCCCGACCGGCCACCCGCCTGCCGGGTGTCAGCAGGGACATTGGACACCAGGGAATCCCCCCAGCACTCCAAAAGGTAAGGAGGCTGGGGGAATTAAATGGAAAAAAAAAAAGTGTTAGAGTGTGTGTGAGTGTTAGAGTGAGTGTTAGTGTGTGTATCTGCTAGTGAGTGTCAGTGAGTGTTACTGTGTGTGTCTTACTGAATGTGTCTGTTAGTGAGTCTGTTTGATGTCTGTGAGTGTGTGTTTGTCAATGAGAGTGTATGTTTTGTAAGTGAGTGTGTATGTATGTCTGTCGCTGAGTGTGTCTCTGTCAGTAAATGTGTGTGTCTGTAAGTGAGAGTGTGCGTGTCTTCAGCACTTACCTTTCTCCAGCGCTGGGGATCCCTCAGCCTCTCAGCTCCGAATGAGACCGCGCACGCATTCAAACCGCCCATAGGAAAGCATTACTCAATGCTTTCCTATGGACTTTCAGTGTACTCCTCTAGCGGCTGTCAGTGAGACAGCCACTAGAGGCTGGATTAACCCTCAGTGAAACATAGCAGTTTCTCTGAAACTGCTATGTTTTCAGCAGCAGGGTTAAAACTAGAGGGACCTGACACCCAGACAACTTCATTGAGCTGATGTGATCTGGGTGTCTGTACTGGTCCTTTAAGTGTGTGTGTCTGCATGCACTGGCGTACATACCGCGGTCGCAGGGGTCGCAGCCCTGTAACCCCTGCGACCAGGTGCCCACCGGCATGTGTTGCGGCCCGGCCCGCGCGCGGGGGGTCCACAGATAAATTTTTGCACCGGGGCCCCATGGGTCATGTGTATGCCACTGGTCAGGATGAACCAGTGGCCCAACACGCAGAACTAAGAAAAACACGGACAAATAACAAACCATAACTACGTATTACCGGGTCTTAGAATGGCTGGATTTAACGTCTAAGAATAACCAGTAACGAGCCAAGATCAGGAATACAGAAAGGAACAAATATGGTAACAACAAAGCCAAAGGGTCAGGAATACCAGAAATACAGAAAGTCAAGCCAAACAAAGATCAATAATCAAATAACAGTAAATAGGAATGCGCTCTCAGAGAATCAACACTGGATGGAAACCACAACAGGGCACTGAACAGCTGCAGGTTTGGGTTTTTAAATAACCCTGTAAAACCTGCTATTTGTGACAGGTGCTCAGGTGCGGTCACACTGAGGTGCCGATCGGGCACCATGACCATACACCCCATACAAAGACCATTCACTGGGCGGGCGGGACCAGGCTTATCAGGGAATCGGTCATGGAAAGAGCAAAGGAGGCGCCCAGTATGAATGTCAACAGCAGGGACCCAGGAGTGTTCCTCAGGACCACAACCCTTCCAATGCACCAAATAGTGCAAAGAATCACAGAAGAACCTGGAATCCAAAACAGAACGGACTTTGTACTCCTCCTGACCGACAACCATCAAGGGAGGAGGACGTTCAGAAGGAACAATGTATCTATTGCAGATAAGTGGTTTCAATAAAGAAACATGAAAAGTACGAGGTATATGAAGGTTAGGAGGGTGATCTTCGTCCTTGTATTGATTACAGGACACTCAATGAAATCACCATAAGGAACGCTTTTTTTAAAAAGAGCTATCCCCAGCAGAATGGAATTATGACATTGGTAACAGGGAGCTATTGGCTATCTTTTCCTTACCTAACAGCTCAAACGTTAGTTTGAATTCTGCTAGGAACTCCGCATAATCATATGCAATTTGGACACTTCCACTAAGGGATGTACTCCCTTATGTTGCCAATGATTTAGACTTTAATCGCTATGTGTTGAGTTATTTTGAGGGGACAGCAAATTTACACTGTTATACAGACTATACACTTACTACTTTACATTGTAGCATAGTGTCATTTCTTCAGTGTTCCAGCCTTCTTTCACAAGCCAACATGTGTTGACCTAATTCTGCAGGGTCCATGACCCTGTGGTAATACCAGGACGAACCAGTGACTCAACACACAGAACTAAGCCAAACACGGACAAATAACAAACCACAACAATGTATTACCGGGCCTTAGAATGGCCTATTTAACATATAAGAACAACCAGTAATGAGCCGAGGTCAGGAATACAGAAAGGCAGAAATACAGTAAGAACAAAGCCAAAGGCTCAGGGATATGAGAAATACGGAAAGTCAAACCAAGATCAATAACCAAATAACAGTAAACAGGAACAAGCTCTAAGATAATCAACACAGGATGGGAAACACGACAGGACATGGAACAGCTGCAGGTTTGTGTTTAAATAAAACCTGCTATTTGCTAGATTGAGTCCCATGACCCCAAGATGCACGGCGTCACTAGTGACGTCCGAACGTTGGACCCGGCCGCTGTCATAGGAGCTGTGTGGAGGGTGAGGCGCTGGAGGCAAGGTGAGTAACCTCTCTGATCAAATGTGGTCACATCGCGGTGCCGATCGGGCACTGTGACAGGGTCAGGTGCGGTCACACTGAGGTGCCGATCAGGGAGGGAGAAAGGAGCAGGTTCACTGAAGTCAAAGTCCCATGGGAAATAAAAGTATTTCTATTGGAGGCCCCCTTTAATAAAAGTTGGAAAATGTATAGAAATAGACCAAATTGAACACCACAGATCAATGAAAATTATAAAGGCAGCATAAGGTTTTAAAAAAAAAACTTATTAGAGTGTAGCTATAAAGAATACATAATACATTTTAGAAATGTTTGTCATTGGGGCGGTATCTGACTGCCATGCCGGATGGACGCATCCTGAGCGAGCTCCGGCACTTTACCTATTTAAGGGTATTATCATGCAAATTGAACCCCCATTGACAAATCAAGCTGCCTCTAAGGTCTTTATAGACCGACTGGAGATGTATCTGAGTGTGTTTTGATGCCTTTGGGTGTCCAGCTGACAGACAACGGAGTGCTGCCTTGTGCACCTGAAGGAGTGGAGACAGAGCTGCTGCTTGGTGCCCCGCACCTTTGGACTGGTGGTGCTGATCCTGGACGACTCCCGGGCGGCTTCCTTGCACTGCATTACTGCGGTAGACTAAGCAGAAACTCAGATGCACACAAGATGGCAGATGTCACATGCTCCTCCGATCCTAGTGGATAAACTTGTGTTGTCCTGCACAAACTAAACATAATTTCCAAGGCATTATGAGCACAACTGAATGCATGTCTGAGACCTGCAGCATTTGGTGACCCGACTAGCAGCTTGCCTATGAGTACACAATCTGAAGCGGTGTGGAGGGTGGCAGAGCCCTTTCCCGATCAAGCCTGAATGGTGCAATCATGAGGCCAGAGAGGTCCGATTCTAGGATGCTCAGCAGAGCAGTGAGGCTATGCTTCAAAGCATGGTTGAGACTTGAGAAATACAGGGTGAACTCTGCCGACTGTACATGCTTTACCTGGTGGCTGCATGGCAATTTCACACGTCCATACAATTGGGTAAGTGAATCCGATCCTGGAGATTTCATGGCGGGACTCTGTTAGGTCCCTGCAGGGTATCAGCTGATTTCAGTGCTGGGCAAATGACTCTTTTTCTTTGGCATTGTGTCTCGTCATTGCCTTACAGCTACTCACTTTGTGTGCTTTATCTGGTTTTCTGGATCTTGATGTAGCACAATCGCATTCAGCCTACTTAACCCCTTAAGGACACATGACATGTGTGACATGTCATGATTCCCTTTTATTCCAGAAGTTTGGTCCTTAAGCGGTTAAGGGGCCTTCTGGATAGTTAACTCCTCTCACTTACATGTTGTCCACCACTAACTAACTTTATCCTCTTATGAAGCTTTAGACATATACATTCTGTTTATTGATCTGGTATGCCTATTGCAACACACAGGGATGAGGGAGTCGGACTTGTGGTGAAATGCCCAAAACTGGATACAGACAGGAGTTCACCAAAAACCTGTCCAAAGAAATGCAATAGTGGAAATGACACCCTAAGCTTGGTGTGATTGTTCCAGGAGCTGGTTCACCAAAATGGCTTTTGAATATGATGTCACCAATATTGAGATTATAATAAAATTTAAATTGAGTGTGATAATGCCAATATTAGAATAAATCAAATAGATCAAGCAATTCAGGAGGAAGGTGCAGCAAATATGTATGGTGTGTACGTCTTTAAATCTACTAAGAGCAGAATAAGTGAAGTATACACCAGATATTACACTTTATAGAAAAAGATGTAAACCACACAGAATAGAAATACAGTATATGGAACTGTTTTCTATAATACAATAAAATTAGGTATCGCTAAAAAACCACTTAGAGAAAATGAACAGAAAAAAAGTGGATAAAAATAACAAGAAGTTTATTAACAAAAATATATTAAGAATACTAAAAATACAAGCCAGGAACGGTATGCAAGAATATTACCAGCAAATTAGTAGTCCTTATTCTGGATTAGCCACAGGGACCGGCTAGGATTGATGTGGATAGTTTGTAACAAAACGATCTCTCTAGCTGTCGGCTGCCGGTGAGGTTAGCGTGCGTCTCAAACCTCACTCTGAGAGGTGAACGCTATGGGCCAATCGGTCCCCAGATCGTGGAAGGTTTTCGGTAGAGGTAAGGCTCCTACTGCTGGATCAAAGACTGCGTCCGTATCCTGCTTGATTAATCGCAGTCTGCCGCGTTTCGTGGGCGTCAGCCCCACTTCTTCAGAGACGGAATAGAGCTTGATGTTTCAGCTGTGATTTAAATATGCATCTGACTAATTGCCAAAAAATTAAAATTTCTACATACAATTCATTATAATGATTTAACATTAATTAAATGGTGATCGTTAAACAATAAGAACATAAAAGATATAAAATACAATAAACGAAAGTAATATGAAAATAGTACGCTGATTTTTAAAGTTCAGTGGGTTCAGTTTGGGATACCTAAGAATTAATACTCTGCTGCACGAAAATAATATGAAAATAGCATGCTGATTTTTAAAATTCAGTGGTTTCAGTTTGGAATAATAGAAATAACTGTGTTATCATATTATACATCAAATAGGTGTATAGGCTAATTGTTACTATGCAAAAGTCTCAGATGAAGGCGCATGTAGCAGCGCCGAAACACGTGTTAGATAGCTAGTGTGAATAGTGATTAGGTGATTGCACTCTCTATTTTAGATTTCTTTAGATAAGTCAGCCGAGTATTGTATTTGCCTACATGGGTTGTGTGGGATGGCGACAGGGGGGGTGGATGCCTTTACAGCGAGATTGCTCCGCATACTGTATGAGAGATTAGAGCGATACTACTTCGCACGCCGTATAGGAGTTTATGTCTTTCCTCCCTCCTCATTACGCCAATTCCACACGGAGGTTTAATTCTGTGAAAGCATATAAGGCAATTTATACTTTGTATCTTTCTAGTGCTGACTTCAACTTAATTGAGTGCTCTAGCTACTTTGTAAATGATCTGTGTAAACTATATACTTTATAGGCATATTTCTCCTTCCCACCTATATGAATACAAGCATTAGTTTAGAATGGTGTTACTTTATTAGGAGAGTTATAGCATTAGCAGCTTAGTAGTTTTACACAATTGATCATTTATTTGTAGCAAGGCTGTATGTCTGAGTGGGTTTTCCTTTTTGATTTCTTTCTTATCCACCTCCAAGTTTTTCTTTTTCTATGAGGGAATTTAACAAGTTAAATTATACAACCCACCCAGAGGCATTCTCACCTTTCCATATTGATTTTAATCAATATACTCTTTTTCTTTTTTCTTTTTAAACAGTAACCATTAAAAGTTTAATTTTAGCTACACACATTATTATAGCAATCAACTAGGGTCGCCTTATTTTCTTTGACCACTCTAGTCTTTCTTTTCTCTATCCAAGGAAAATAATAATAATAAAAAAAAAAATAATAAGACATATGCAAAATACTAAGAAACACATAAGTGCATGGAAATATAGACTAGGATAAAAGCTTTGTAAGATATTCTATAAGAAGGCATTCTATAAAAAAGCATTGAGCTCAAAGTCTACGTTTAGACCTTTGGGAACCAGAGTCTCTAAATGGAATATCCACCTTGCTTCAGTCTGATCCAGGTTTCTTTCCATGTCACCACCTCTCCAAGAACGTTCACTTTCTCAATAGGTAGAAATTTTAGTCCCATGGGATCTCCTCCATTAAATTCCTGAAAGTGTTTAGAAAGATTGTGTGTTTGGAGTCCCCTTTTGATATTTCGCATATGTTCCGCTATTCTGGTTTTCAATGGTCTTTTTGTTCATCCCACATATTGTTTGGGGCAGGAACATAAGGTAGATGACTCCTGTTGTATCACAACTCATGTTGGTCTTCAAATCATATTCCGCCATACTGTTCATACTTATGAATTTCGTGATTTCAAATTCCAGGGAGGGGTTGTTTTTGTATGCCATGCATTTCTTGCACCTTCTTAAGTCTTTGATTGCTGTTTTGTCCTGGATGTTACTGGAAAATGTAAGGGTCGGGGCCAGCGTGAGTTGTAGATTGGGTGCCTTAGTGAAGATGATTTGTGGTTTGGAGTCTAGAATTTCCATAAGAGTAGGGTCATTCCTAAGGATATTCCAATGTTTCTTCAAGATTTTCTCTATAGTACGGGATTGGTGGTTGAATTTCGTTATGAAAGCAGGTGCTGATTTGTACGCCTCAGTGGTCTTAGTCTTGTTTTTTAGAGTATCCTCTCTTGGGATGGCCAAGGCTTTCTTATTAGCTTCAGTCAGTAATGCTGTGGGATATCCTTTGTCTAGGAATCTCTGTTGCATTTCTTCCATTTGTTCTTCACATACTTCCATTTTTGAACAGTTTCGTCTGATCCTCCTAAATTGGTTGTGTGTTTGTTCTTGAGCCAAGTCTGCTTGTGATGGCTATTAAAAGGGATAAAACTATTACAATCAACCGATTTCTTAAAAGTCTTGATGTGTATTCTATTTTCTTCAATGTAAATATTAAAGTCTAAAAATTCAATCTGTTCTTGGGAGTGACTAAGAGTAAATCTAAGATTATATGGATTGGTATTGAGGTAGATTTTGAATAGTTTTAGGGATTCTAGGTCCCCTTTCCAAATAAAAAAGCAGTCGTCTAATTATCTTCGCCACAGGGACAGATTTGCGCCAAAGGGGTAGTGGTTCCATATGAATTCTTCTTCCCATTTGCCCATAAATAGATTTGCATAACTTGGTGCAAATCGTGTCCCAATGTCTGTGCCTTCTGTTTGTAGATAGAATTGATCATCACACCAAAAGAAGTTGTGGGTGAGAATAAAAGCAATACATTGGATTAAAAAGTCAATTTGGTCATTTTTTAGTTCCGAGTACACTGCTAAGGAGTATTGTATTGCCTCACACCCCTGTAGGTGTTCTATCACTGTATAAAACGAAGTGACGTTCACTGTATAAAACGAAGTGACGTCTGCTGTGACTAAATACATATCTTCTGTCCAATTACATTTTCTGATCTTATTCTTTTTCTGTACACGTATATACTATACACTATACACCACAGGTCTATTTCTAATATGAATTTCAATGATAGGTTATAATTTCATATGTGTCTCATGTGTGTTCATTTGTGTTTAAGGAAGCATCCAGAAAAATAGTAACAATTAGCCTATACACCTATTTGATGTATAATATGATAACACAGTTATTTCTATTATTCCAAACTGAAATCACTGAATTTTAAAAATCAGCATACTATTTTCATATTATTTTCGTGCAGCAGAGTATTAATTCTTATGTATCCCAAACTGAAACCACTGAAGTTTAAAAATCAGCGTACTATTTTCATATTACTTTCGTTTATTGTATTTTATATCTTTTATGTTCTTATTGTTTAACGATCACCATTTAATTAATGTTAAATCATTATAATGAATTGTTGTATGTAGAAATTGTAATTTATTGGCAATAAGTCAAATGCATATTTAAATCACCGCTGAAACATCAAGCTCTATTCCGTTTCTGAAGAAGTGGGGCTGACACCCACGAAACGCGGCAGACTGAGATTAATCAAGCCGGATACGGACGCAGTCTTTGATCCAGCAGTAGGAGCCTTACTTCTACCAAAAACCTTCCACGATCTGGGGACCGATTGGCCCATAGCGTTCACCTCTCAGAGTGAGGTCTGAGACGCACGCTAACCTCACCGACAGCTAGAGAGATCGTTTTGTTACAAACTATCCACATCAATCCTAGCCGGTCCCTGTGGCTAATCCAGAATAAGGACTATTACTTTGCTGGTAATATTCTTGCATACCGTTCCTGGCTTGTATTTTTAGTATTCTTAATATATTTTTGTTAATAAACTTCTTGTTATTTTTATCCACTTTTTTTCTATTCATTTTCTCTAAGTGTTTTTTTAGCGATACCTAATTTTATTGCATTATAGAAAACAGTTCCATATACTGTATTTCTATTCTATGTGATTTATATGTTTTTCTATAAAGTATAATATCTGGTGTATACTTCACTTATTCTGCTCTTAGCAGATTTAAAGACGTACACACCATACATATTTGCTGCACCTTCCTCCTGAATTGCTTGATCTATTTGATTTATTCTAATATTGGCATTATCACATTCAATTTAAATTTTATTATAATCTCAATATTGGTGACATCATATTCAAAAGCCATTTTGGTGAACCAGCTCCTGGAACAATCACACCAAGCTTAGGGTGTCATTTCCACATATACATTCTGTTTGTTTACTTTTTCATTGTTATTTTACTTTAGCATAGAAAAGAATAGTCTTTCTTTCCTAGGAGTTTATTTCAATGGGTTGCAATATTTGTACCTGTGCCATAACTCCTAATTCTATTTTATGTCATGTTTTAATCATATGTAAAGTAATAGAGGTCCAGGCACTCCTTGGTTCAAGACAGGCACTTTATTAGGAACCACAACAGCAACGTTTCGACCCCAAAAGGTCTTTGTCAAGCTGGGGCGCTCCCGCTTGACAAAGAGCTTTTGGGGTCGAAACGTTGCTGTTGTGGTTCCTAATAAAGTGCCTGTCTTGAACCAAGGAGTGCCTGAACCTCTATTACTTTACTAATGTTTGGAAATCTGGTGTTTGATTCCGGCTCAGCAAGCACCCTGGCTCAGATTTGTGCGAGTGAGTGCAGTTCCACATATACTATTCATGTTTTAATCATCTGTCTCAATAAAAGAAAGATTGGCACAAATGTTCACGTAATTCATTCAGTAATAGTTTAAGAATAATTTTTTTTGCTGTGCATGCTATGACAGGATGCAAAAAAAAACCAAACACTTTCAACCATATATAGTTATACAATTTATAATATAATATTTTAACTTTCCACAGAGCTTTGCAGATTTGATGAGTGGTGACAGAGCTTTGTGGCCAAGCTGGGAAGTTTTGAAATGGATGTTTGGTTTTTCAAAGTACACGCTGCCAGGAATTGGTAAGAATATATTAGCATGCTCATTTTGTGTGCATTTGTTTGAAATTTGCCTGTTGTGTCTATAATATAATATAACATATAATATATGTTGTGTCATACAATATAATAATTTAACCCCTTAAGGACCAAACTTCTGGAGTAAAAGGGAATCATGACATGTCACACATGTCATGTGTCCTTAAGGGGTTAAACCTATTTAGTTTAGAAAAACGTCGCCTGAGAGGGGATATGATAACATTATACAAATATATTCGGGGCCAATACAAACCATTGTGTGGAAATCTATTCACAAACCGGACTTTACATAGGACACGAGGTCATGCGTTTAGATTGGAAGAAAGAAGATTTCGTCTAAGGCAAAGGAACAGTTTTTTTTACTGTAAGAACAATAAGAATGTTGAAATTATCTACCTGAAGAAGTGGTTTTATCAGAGTCCATACAGATGTTCAAATGGCTACTAGATGCATACTTGCAAAAACAGAATATTCAAGGATATAATCTTTCAATGTAGGGTAATAACTGCTTGATCCAAGGATAAATCTGACTGCCATTCTGGGGTCAAGAAGGAATTTTTTTCCTAGCTTGTTGCAAAGTGCTTCAAACTGTTTTTGTTTGTTTTTTGCCTCTTTTGGATCAACAGCAAAATACAAATGTGAGGAAGGCTGAACTTGGTGGACGCAAGTCTCTTTTCAGCTATGTAACTATGTAACATATAACATTATATAATGTAATAATAATATAATATCTTTATCAAACAATATAACTTCCATTTAATATAGTTATGTTCTATACTGGTAGCATTTAAATAAGGCACTCTTTATAGCAGATACCACTTTCCAAGTGTTACCACAGAACTCTTTTACTAAAACGGCTTCATCTTTATTATCCATAGTCTAAAGAACACTTTCTTCTGCTGTGGGTGAAAACTTATTTCTGTATATGTGATAGGATGACATATTTCTGCTTTTTTTTCTTATACATACCCTTTGATAAATAGGTTACCAGAGAGCTGTAATAATAACATAAATAGTATTATTATGTCTCCTATGAGATGCCTTGGTAATTATTGTCAAATTCCCTTATTAATTGTTTTGCTCATCGCTGAATTTCTCCTGGTTTCTTAATATTTTTTTAAAACAGAAGACCAAAATGTTGCCAAATTTTCAAAGTATATATAAGTAAATGGAGGCATGAGGGGCTCAGGGGGGCTAGATGGTGGATTACATGTTTGTGTTCCTGACCCTATAGTGATCCTTTAATAAAATAAGTACATGCTGGGTGTAGAAGAAGAATTGAGGTCAGTGGTAAGTCTTTTTTTTTTTTTTTTTTAATTGAATGGATTGAAATGCCAAAAAGTGAACGGGGAGTCTGGAAAGGCCTTATCATAAAACCCTACTCTACTTCAGCTGCTAAAAGAAGATTGACAGAGAGTGGGTAAATAACTGCTGATTGCAGGTTAGGGTATTATTGGGTGCCTGAAATGATGCCTGTGTGGAAACCTGAGGTGAAGCCCATGATCAGATAGTAAACTCAATGTGGGGAGGGATGATTCTGTAGCTATTCTGCCAGAGTGTCTGTTTTGACTGATGTTAGTCATTGTTTTGGAAAGTCTGTTAGGGCACATTGTTGTGGCATGAACTCTAAAACAGAGTGAATGAGTAAATGTACTAACCTTACACCCTCCTGAGTTGAGATTATTGCACACTTGTGCTTTGCTGAAGAAGACTGTAGGCATCCCCAGTTTGTTCTGTCCAAGGTGGCTCGTTCCTTTGCTTAGGACTTGTGGTAATCATAAAAGACACTGCTGCCGTACCTGTATCCCAATTATAAATCCAATTCTCTGTGGTGCAGTAACTTGGAGCAGCCTGGGGTTGTGTGCCTAGACTACTAAGATGTCCCTGTAGTGATAATAGTAGTAGGATTTGTTCTCTATCATATCTTGTGATGCAATCAGTAATGAAACTAGATTAGCATCCTTGCCCTCCAGAATGTTCTTCCTGACAACTGGAGCAACAAGCATGGGCTGGAACTGCCATGTGAGAAAAGGTAGTGGGTGGTATTAGGGGTTATTCTGGTGCATTACCCTGTGGAACACTAAGGCCTTCAGGACTTTGAGCTACTGTGGCCAGGGCCAGAAGGACTAGATAGATTTGCTATTTCTTATTTTTTAATTGGGGTTCATGGATGACAACATCGAGTGGAGTTCTTTTTAAGCTGCTAGAGACATATCCTTCGCTGCTTGTTCCTGGTCTGAGTGTCTCAGGCTGGGACTTCATCAGTCTTAGAACTTAGCCTTTCTTTTATTAGCTGGATAAGGAATGTTTCCTCTTCTCAATTCTGCAGTTAATTGGGAACAATAAAAGGCCTGATGCAACTGATGCTGGTTGAATCCCTTTCTTATGGTGTGTGTGTGTCTATCATGGTGTATGTGTGTGTGTTATGGTGTGTGTGTCTATCTGTCATGGTATGCGTGTGTGTCTGTTTGTCATAGTTATGTGTGTGTGTTTGTCTGTCATGATGTGTATGTGTGTGTATTTATGTGGCCAGACCCCTTCCATTCGCAAGGGAATAGTGTTTTTGTTCACCTTTTTTTCCCACACCGTGATGGTCTCCCCTCGACTGACCCTGCCTCTATGGCTGAGATTATCAAGCTTGATGATCTCAGCCAATTCAATGTTTTCCCATAGGATTTGCTGCAAAACACTGCACCAATCAGCATCTCCTTGAATCAATGCATCTCTATGGGGAGCATTCAGTGCCTCTATGCAGATCATGGAGACCCTGAATGTAGGTGCTGTGTAGGACCGTCTGAGTGATGGTCACTAGAGGTGTCACTAGGAAGCAATGTAAACACTGCCTTTTCTCTGAAAAGGCAGTGTTTACATTGAAAAGTCTGCAGGGACAGGCTACAGACACCTGAACCACTACAATAAGCTGCAGTGGTCCTGGTGACTAGAGTGTCCCTTTAAGAATTGTATTTTTGTCATTGAATATGAAGCTTTGTAAGTTTTAAAAAAAAATCCTAACTTTTTAGCTGGATCCCAAATTTGTCAAGCCCTGGCTTAAGGAAAGAAAATTATTCCCATGATGGCATATATCAAAACAGAAGCAACCCAGGGTATTTCAAATAGGTTATTTTGCGTTGTTTAGCTTAAACAGGGACAGGCCAAGGTCAGATCATCCAGAAATCAGAGTAATTGGTATAACAAGCCAATAAATCTGTACAATCATCTAGAAAAGAGTAATTAGGAGACACCAAGGTCAGGAATCCTTAATAACCATTAAATCAAGTCACATAACTTAGCAGTTTAAGAGTAAGAAACACTTGGGCCAGGTAGAGGTGGGCAAGGAGGGCAATGCCACAGACAGTTCCTTCTAACTCTTTTTCTTATAACAGACTGCACTTTTTCTGGGTTGACTTTTTTTGCAGGCTGTTGATGGATTGTACAAGGAATGCGCCTGCCACAAAGTCTTTGGAAATCTTTGCAGTGAACCAGATATGGCTGAAAGCGCGGATCAGCCAAATCTATTCCCCTCATATTTTGCACTGAGCAATACACTTTTTCTTAAATTTTTGCATCATTTCTCCTGACTGACACTGGCATGGACGCACAGGAACAGTTTGTATTGAGGGCCCTGCTCAAACAAGCTTACATTCTAGAATGAGTAGGGTAAAGTGACACAAGATGTAATATGTCCCGTCTGGGCTCCTACGCCCTGTCTGAAGACATACGTCTAACCTCTGTTTGTACTCCTACCTCAGCTGCTCACATTAAATACATCTTTAGGACTGCACCATTCCCATGGGATGCCTTTCCCATCTCTGTTAGACTTTAACCCAGTCTCCACTGCTTCAAAAAATCTTTGAAAACTTTCTCTCCAAGGACTCTGATTCCTCTCCTGCAACTGTCAGCAAAACAAAACACTAAGCCCTCAGTGAATACTATACTAGCAACCTACTTTTCTACCCTACCCTTACCTTTTGCGTCACCATACCCAACTCCCTCTAGCATGTAAGCTCATTGAGCAGGGCACTCGATCCCTCTGTTCCTGTGTGTCCAACTGGTCTGGTTACATATATGTTTCTGTTAGTCCACCCATTGTACAGCGCTGCAGAATTTGTTGGTGCTTTATAAATAATAATAATGTTTCTCGCATTGTGCCATAGGCTAGGGTGACAAAATAAAATATATAGGTAAAAAAATCTATGCCACTGTAATAATTGTCTACTCATAAGTGATAGTCTTTGTTCGTTAAGGGTAGGAGGATATCCTATACAAGGTTTCCAATTGTACCAACAGAATTTGGGCAACCTGATGGATCTAGATACATATCTTTCCCTTCATGAATCTGTAATGTCCAGGTATAACCAGTATTACAGTCACAATTTATAAAATAACTCTCTAGCAAGCCCGGTTAGATGCAATATACCGTTTGAAAAGCAGTCTAACCTTGAATTTCACAATGGATTCGGTGTCTAAAACCTCTTCATTTCAGTGAGGTCAGTGGGGTGCCAGGTGTTAATTTTACTGTGGTGTGATATACAGTATAGTGATATTGGCTGTCATACAAATTGGTTTGAGTAGCCACATGCTCAGGATGTCATCCATCATAAATGGTTAAAAATAATTTACTGACTCTCAAACATCTGTGCTGGTTGTCTGTGCAGAAATTGCCAAAAATAGGGGTATTTGCGTAACAGAAACGTTTGGAGGTACCCAGTCCTCAGACACAATGGGGCAATGTGACCACCTTCTAATAAATGGTGGTTCAGTGGGATTCCCATCACTAGAAGCATGACTTCTATGTCAGAGGCTATAAGAGTGTCACTATTCGCAATCACATGGCATAAGTAAAAGAGTATCAGTCTAAACACAGACACAAAACAATGATCCGAACGCAGGAAAGGATTACACTTTTTATTAAATGTTTAGATAGAAATGGTTACATTGCTAACAAAAAAATGCAAAAATGTCTTCAAAACTAATCTTCTGATAGCACTGATCACAGCTGTGAACAAGTTAAAACTAGCATATATTTTTTAACACTTTAGAACACTGCAGACAAACTGTATTCAATGATTCTACGGAGAGGCAAAATACAATGTCAATGTTTGAATTTACGGTCTGTGACATTGTATCAGTGAATGCGGTGAAAGGCTGTCACCACGATCTCGTAACTCGAAGTGCAGTGGTAGGATGCTGGGGGACTACCTGCTTCAGATCAAGCTGAGTACGTATGCCTTGGGGGTGCCAAGAAGTCATTATGCACTAACGTCACACATCCCTGCATCACAAATAGATTAGTATTATTCTAATACCCATCAATCATACTCTCGAATAGATGTATTTCTAATCAGAAATCACTTATAGCCACTGGTAAGAAATCATTAGGACTGGCCCAATAATGTTGTCTGACCACGCTCCTTTAATTATGGAAATAAAAAAATAAAATCAAATAAAAGATTAGATTCAGTTGGAAGTTAAATACAATGTAATAAAGTCTGAAAATAATTTGAATGTATTATTCAGTGAGGCACAGAGAGCCATTTATATGAGATATTATGCTGTGGGCAACATTTAAGTGTATAATGAGAGATCTATATATTAAAGTGGGCTCATTCATTAAAGGAACAAAAGGTAAAAATTTACAATAATTATATATAACTTGTCAAATATAGAAAAAGCACATAAAAACAAATTGGATGAATTAGAAGAGCCTATAATATTAATAGTAACCGGGGCAAAGCATTTTCTTGGGCACCTTGTACCCTGCCTCCCCCACCTGCCCCCACTCCCTGGCATGTAATCACCCATTTCACCCTAACACAGTGGAAGAACTAAGGTAGAGAGGTGCAAGACATACTTACACAAACATATAAACTGACAGACATACTGATACATAGACACACAGACAAACATAATGACACACATATTCACTGACATATATTGACACACACACAGACATACGGGGAGAAACACACACACACAGACACATACCTTGACAGACATCTGACACACACACAGACATACTGACACATACACACACACACTGACAGACATGCTGACACATATACTCACACACACACACTGACAGACATGCTGACACACACACACACTAACATACTGACACACAGACACATAACTTACAGACATACTGACACACACACACACACACACACTGACAAACATACTGACACACACACACATACTGACTGACGGTTATACTGACACACACAGACATACTGACACACAATGATGAACAGACATACTCGCACACACTGACAGACATACACACACAGAGACGGACAGACATACTGACACACACACACACACATTGACAGAAATTCACACACATACACAATTTACACTTTTAAACCTACCTCCCGTTTCCAGCCTTGAAGGGTGCCTTCCTTGGTGTCCAAAGTGGTGGCTAAGGCTGTTTTGAGTTAGGGACTGGCTCTCCTGGGCCAGCACTTCCTCCTTACTGCCTCGTTGATCTCTCCCCCTCGGTGGTCACTTCTTCCCAGCGCTGCCGAAAAGCAAGGGGCTTGGTCGTGCTGTTAAAGGGCCACAGTGCCCGACCGGGCTCCTGAATTGGCCACCCGGTGGGCCTTCTTTGTGTGTGGGCCCCCTGGGCTGCACCTGGGCCCATGTGGGGAAAACATAAATAGTTAAGGGCAGCGGGGCCCAAGGTCTTGAACCTTGTCCATAGAGTTAGCCGAAACAATATCATAGTAGCATTTTTGCCACTTGATGACATAAAGGCCTTTGATAGAATGTACTGGAGGTTTTAAAGCATATTCATATTCTTTTGCGTGGATAACTGATTGGGACTGATGTCTGATTAGTTTTGTATTAAAAATGGAATCCACCAAGGCTGCCCCTTGGTAGCACTGCTGTATATATTGTCATTGGAGCCTTTGGCTGCTCTAATTAGATAATCAATGGAGGTACAGGGGTTTAAAGCAGACTCAGCTAAGCATAAAATCACCTATTATTTGCAAATGATGCCCTCTTGATCCTGGCGAATCCACTTGAGTCAATTTCTTTATAATTTATAATTCTAAGGGACACTACAGGCACCCAGACCACTTCAGCTCATTGAAGTGGTCTGGTTGCAGTGTCCTGGGCCCCTCAACCCTGCAGTGGTAATTATTGTAGTTTTTAATAAACTGCAATAATTACCTGCCAGGGTTAACTCCACCTGGTAGACAGCCACTAGAGGGACCTCCGGGACCTAGGGCGACTTTTGGTCGCATGACGCGGGATGACATCACACAATGCAAAAATTTTATTATCCGGTTTGGGAAGAATTAAGTCAGCAAGAAATTATATATAACCAAAACTTTTGTATAAATGTATATGTATATATCTAGAACTATTATAATCAGAGTAAATTTAGAGACATTGCGGCAGTTTCAGAAATCTATGTCTGGATTTATTTGGGTCACTAAAAAAATCTAGAATTTCACAGAAAGTTCTTTAAAACATCAGGCAGGAATGGAGATATATGTTTTACAGACATTCATACTCTACATGAAGCTTGTATGGTTGCACATTTTATAGCTTGTGTTAACTCTAATAGCTCTACTACAGCATGGATGGATATTGAAATACAGGATTCCAGGACAGATATTCTTTTTGACTATTTTTGGATAGATAACAATGTCTCGATCAGTTTACTGTAAATCCGATAGTTAAAGACATGCCGATCACGGCTAAAAAGATTAGGAAACAATTCATGCAATTTCTTCTTCAATAAAACTGTTGGAGGTCAACATGATAGATTTAAATTTGAGGAAGTGGAGGGGCTGTGGGGTTGACCTGATATCTTATGTCCTTATAAGTAGGTAACCGATGCGATTTCAACAACTTCAAACTTTATATTCTTTAACTTCTTAAAAACTTTACTTACCTCTGAATAGAGAATTATTTGCCCACTAAACAAATTATTGAACAAAACAAAATTACAGAAGTTTTAGGTATTCATAAGACCTAAAAAAGAATATCTCGGTTCTTAAATTTTCTCTATTGTTTTGAAGCGTTTACCAAAAAAGCATCCCAGATTAAATGGGAATCCAACATAAAAAACAAGCCTTGAAATCCAGGAATGGAGAAGAAGTATAAAATTAGTTAAACAAAGTACCCACGGTATAAATTTGATAGAACTACTGTATAAAATAATAAACCATATAATCATCTTAAATCACACACCTTCTTTGCTCCTCTCTTTGAATGCGGAGAAGGTGATCGATAGGATTAATAGGGATTACCTGAGGGAAGTTCTGTCACACTTTAACATCCCAGACCCCTTCATCAGGGCTGTGTTTGCACTATACTGTCACCCAACTGCCAGAGTATCTGCACCAGACAGGGGTGCCCATTGTCTCCACTCCTGTTTGTGCTGGCAATGGAGCCCCTGGCTGAGATGACTTGCTTCAGCGCAGATGTTGGAGGTATTGCAGTAGGGGGTAAGGAACATACAATTAGCTATTTTTCTTTTTTTCACTCGACATACAGAGCAAGTGTATATTAACTTTTGGGCTTTCGCAGAAGCCAACTGAAATACAGTTCGTGAAAAAACAAAATACAATTCCAACAATACAATCCGAACATGCCCAATCTTGTACCCATTGAAGCTTGCCTCCCATCGAGGGTATTTTTGAGATTTTGAGCTGGCATGTCAGTGACCTTTGGAGCCCTTTCATTCCTAAGCCTCATCCAGCCTATGGGCTTTTACTGTTCCTTTGAACCTTTTAGTCATGCCTGATAAAAAAAGAAAAAGAAACTGCCTCCCCCAGAAATCAGGGGAGTGGCTGTGAGAAAGAGAAGGAAGAAGACAGGATATGAAGGTCAGAGTGAAAAGAGAAATATCTAGTGACAAAAGGGGAAGAGTGGATAGAAGAAGAGAAGCGGAGAGAGGAGGGAGGGCGGGGGGGGGGGGCGGTGGCAGGGGGCCCTCCAGTACGATACTATGTCCTACAATAGGGGGCTTCTGTTGCCACCATTGCCGGTTAAATTAGCCATTTTTCAGACATCATGTTATCGCTTAAAAACCCAATGACTTCCCCAACTTGGTTGATGTCGATTCTGCAGGAATTTGGCAAAATTTTGTTCTATAAATTGAATACAGCCAAAACATAAGCTCTCTTTCTACATACCATGGTTTGATTTAGACACTTTGAAAGGTCGGTTTGACTTCGATTGGAGGGACTCCTATATCTCTTATCTGGGCATTAACCTATGCAAGAACTTGTCCAAGATGCATTCTGATAACCTGGGTAAGGTCTGATCCGACTTTAGGAACGATCTTGAGATATGGTGTAGTCTGGAAATTTCATGGTTAGGTAGGGTTAATTTGGTGAAAATGACTCTCCTTCCCAAAATTTTATATTTTCTTAGAGCCATCCCCCTTTTGATACCTTTATCTTTTTTTCGAAAGGTACATTCTGCTCTCTTGTAACTTATCTGGAATAAAACACCATATAGGATTAAATTATCCATACTTTAAAAGCTCAGGGTTGGCAGGGGTGTGGGTTTGCCGGATTTTATTCATTATTTTTTTTTTCAATATATAATCTTTATTCGGAGACATCAACTCCGCTTTTTTTTTTCTTTTTTGACACAATAGAATTAACAACAGAGAAAAATACAATTAACAACACATCCCGTAAAAAACATGTACAGTGAGACACACATAACATCCTTAACCTCATTACTTTTTTCACATAAGTTTGAAGTAGTATAGATACGTTTAGTGAAACACCTATGTTGTTTAAAAATCTCACTGTAAACAACACACATACAAAATGACATAACAGGACAAAACATCAGATGGTCATATGAGGTCACTCTTAATATAGTATCAATATTAACTTAGGTCCAAAAAAATTTTGGACATCTATCTATAAGTCAACAACAGCCTCCAACTTCGCCACCCAGAAGTTATAGCGTTCTTGGTATTTTATATTTAACCCAGCTTCCATTTTCAATTGATATTTAATTTGTTCCTTAACTACGGGCCATGAGGGCACCAACTCCATTTTCCAATACCTTGCGATAGAAAGTTTCGCGGCTAGTAGTATATGCAAGATAACCGGCATTGAACTACCACTAACCTGATGGATATCTAATTGCAAAAGGCATATCTGTGGTACCATAGGTAAATCAATCAGAGTAATAAGTTTTATCTTAGATAAAATCATTTTCCAAAACTTCTGTATATACCTACAGTCCCACCATATGTGTAGATAGTTCCCACATTCCACCTTGCATCTCCAGCAATTGGCGTTACCTGAGTTACTAAACTTCTCGATTTTACTGGGGACCATATACCACCTATTTATGATTTTAAAATGGCATTCCATCAGATTAAGACAATGGATATGTTTATAGGTAAGATTTAGAGCTTCTCTCCATTGGTTACAAGTAATCTGATTTCCCAAATCTCTTTGCCAAGAATTAATTATAGCTTTTAAGGGTTCATCTGAGTTTTTTTGTAATAGGTTTAATCCCATAGATAATAGTTTTTTTGGAGAATCCCTATCAAGGATGTTTCCTATATCCCTTAAGCGATCACACCTTTCTGTAGTAACATATTGATGACAAAAGCCTTTTAGTCTAAGGTAATTGAAAGTCTCCCTATTGTCTATTTTATATGTTTGTTTTAAAGTTTGGAAATCCATCCATCCGTTTCTATCCATTAAATCTTGAAATTTATATATGCCTTTTTCAATCCAGCTTTTTACGTTAAAATTAGTCATATAGTAAGCTATATTTCTTAGAGAAAGGGAAGGGATTAACTTATTATAAAGACCTAGTGAATTTTTAGTTTTTTTCCACCCCCTTAGAACATTATTCAGAATAACACTTGATGAAATGGGGTTTACTTTATGATCGGTTTGTAATTTTAGGGGCCAAAAGAGCACAGACAGCTCATCGGTGGACCCTCAGTTGAAGTAAGGTCTTGTTCTATCTTGTACCATATCTCATTCTTACTATCATTTAGTTGAGTAATGATTGCGTGTGTAAAGGTCGCAGCATTTTGGAAGTCTTTTAAAATAGGGACCCCCAGGCCCCCCTTTTTCACTTTTAAGGCTAAGCGTTTTTGGGATATTCTTGGAGGCTTATGTAACCATATAAATTTATTCAATAGGGATTGAGCTAAGGTCAACCAGCTGTCCGGGCACGGTAATGCCACCATTCTAAATAGATAAACCCATTTTGGGATGATATAAGATTTAACTACATTGATACGGCCCCACCATGAGATCTCTAAATTTTTCCAATTTTTTAGTTTCTTTGCCGTAGTTCTAAGAAGAGATAGGAAATTGAGTTCCATGATAATATTGACATTATTTGCTATTTCAATTCCCAAATAATTAAAAGAAACCTCCGCCCAATTAAATTCATATCTCTGCTTAAGTAATGCCCTTGTATTCTGAGGGGTATTCATTAGTAATGCAGTCGACTTATTGACATTAATTTTATAGCCTGAGTGTAAAGCGTATTCATCTAAGGTATTAAAGAAAGCTATAGAGGAGTTTAAAGGATCTGCTAGGGTTAATACAATATCGTCAGCATACATTGTTAATTTAATGCAATCATTTTTGAAATTAAGGCCCTTTATTACCTCGTTTTTCCTTATTGCTACCGCTAGAACTTCTATTGTCAATAAGTAGAGAAGAGGTGAGAGCGGGCAGCCCTGTCTCGTCCCGTTTTTCAACGAGAAAAAATCTGAGCTGAATCCCGCTCCCACAACTCTTGCAGAAGGAGTTGAATACAAGGCCAGTATTGCTTTTCTTATATTCCCAAAAAAGCCAAAGGTTTGTAGGACCGCATCGAGGAAGTCCCACCTGACCCTGTCGAATGCTTTCTCTGCATCTAAAGACAGGATCAGGAGGGAGTATTTCCTCGATTGGGCCCAATCCACTACGTCTATGAGACGTCTGACATTATATACCGAAGAGCGTTTGGAAATAAAGCCCACTTGGTCCCTATGGATTATATCCATCATAATTCCATTTAATCTACTTGCCATTATTGAGGAGTAAAGTTTTAAATCCTCATTCAATAACGAAATAGGTCTATAATTGGTTATTAACTCTGAGGACTTTTGTGGTTTAAGAATAGGGACCAAGTTAGCTCTCAGCATCTCCGGCGGGATATTACCTTTCAACATAAACTCGTTAAATATATCCCTCAGGGTATTTGCTAAGTTTTCTTTCATAGATTTATAAAATTTATTTGTAAAACCGTCCGGACCTGGAGACTTAGAGATTTTCAATCTATCTATGGCTTGGTTGACCTCTTCCAGGTTTATAGGGTCATTTAAATTTTGTAGTTGAGATTTCGTTATTTTTGGCAGATTTAACTTCTCTAAATATTCTAAGAGATTAACTGGGGAATGTCTGTCTGGAAGATTATATAGTTTAGTATAAAATGCTTGGAAAGCCTGACCTATTTTTGATGGATTCAAAAGAACCTTATCTTCTTGAATGATTTTAGTTACCCTCATCTTGGTAGAATCCTTCTTTAACCTATTCGAGAGTAATTTATCCGCTTTATTCCCCCTGTAATACCATGTCCTTCGTAATTTTTCTAATGAAAAATTTGCTTTCTGGATTAGTAAATCGTTAATACTCTCTTTAATGATAGCGAGTTGTTTAGTAATATCTATAGATGGATTATTTTTATTTATATATTCTAATTGATCTAGTTGTATATACAGGTGCGTAAGATTATTTCCCTTCTTTTTTTTTTCCTGGGACCCCATCTTAATAAAATGTCCTCGAATTGTACACTTATAGGCGCACCATATAATAGGTAATGGTAAGTCGTCTTTAGTATTTTCTTCAAAAAATAAATTTGTGGTTGACTTAATTTGTTTTAAATATTCTGAAATACTTAATAGACGATCGTTTAATCTCCAATTTGATCTATTATCCTTCAAGCCATCATCCAGAATCATCATTACCGCATTATGATCTGACCATGCAATATTTTTAATAAAAACTTTTTTAAGCATTTTAGATATGCTTGGGTCTGATATTATTAAATCGATTCTGGAGTAAACCCGGTGAGCCCCAGAGAAACAAGTATAATCATATTCCATAGGATGCAAAATCCTCCAAAGATCCAAGAGGCCCCTATTTTTTAACAAATTACTGAAGGATTTAGCAGAGGTTTTTAGCTGTTTATTATATTGATCGTTAATTAAGCTTCTCCTATCTAATTCTGGGTTAAGCATACAATTAAAATCCCCTAAATAGATTACCATACCTTGTCTATTTCTATCTACTATATCCATTAGTTTCCTAATAAACTTAATCGGGGCTAAATTTGGGGCATAAAGATTCACTATCGTATAAATCCTATTATTTATTTCGCAAATTAATATATGATATCTACCTTCTGGATCCTGTATTTGGTAAATAAATTTAAAAGCTAATCTAGAAGAAATGAGGGTCGCAACCCCTCTTTTTTTTTTATCATATAAGGAGGAGGAAAAAATAAATGGATAATCTTTAGAATTTAAGCGTATTTTTCCTCTTTGCTCCCAATGTGTTTCTTGCAACCCGCATATAGAAATAGATTCATCTTTCAAAAACCTAAGAAGGATATTGCGCTTTTGTGGTGAATTTAAACCTCTAAGGTTCAAAGTTACTATCTTTATCCTTATTAATCCAGTTTAGAGTTGAACAATCTCCCTTGTGTCCAGCTATAGGGAGTAAACTCATCTTCCAGGACTCTATAGAAAATATTAAAATTTTTTATTAAATCTACTCCCCTTAGTTCAGGCTTGCTATTTTTACCAAAATTAATTAAATTTAGAATTGGACAACTCATATAGAGCCAATCTCATGTGAAGGACCAAATATGACCAGACCATAACAAAACGACAGCACGTACATAAAACATTAAACCCCCGAAGGCTCCCTACCCCTCCTCCCATGGGAGCCATCCCAAAGCCCTTTACTGATCGTAACCTACCCAAGGTATAAATCAGTTAAACTCAACCGCGTTAGCGGTTGGAGGGAAGCAGAGGAGAATCATACCTAATTATCAACCCGAGAGCCACACAAATAAAAACTCCATAGAGAAAAAAAAAAAAAAAAAAAACTAGAGTTTAATACCTTCTTCCTTTACTATTTATCCATTACCCTCCTAAGGTGACTTCATAACTTTAATCATCAGTGCATATCTCAGTGATTAATTTAAATTCAGTGCTATATATAATACGTATATTGAAAACAATCTGACCGACATAATCTCCTCAATCATTTAGCCAAGGTGCAAATCTTATGTTTCAAAAATTAAAAATCTAATATATTAAGTACTTATCTATTGCAATCCTCAAGAGACTTCATAGCTTTAGTCAACCGTGCTTATCTTAGTGATTAATTTGACTAGTGCTATATATATTATGTATACTTAACACTGCTTCAAGCATCCCGTGAATTTTCTTTGTATCTCATATTAATTTGCTCTAATATTCTACAGAAATATTGTATCCTGTTTAATCATATATTAAAAAACTAGTGTATAATATTATTTACGCGCATGTCATGTTGTGTTCCCCCGTGCAACATAATTTCATTATAATCTAGGATATACTATCTAACCTTATATTCTAATTTATATTTCTGCTTAATATCCCTATTTCACTTATATATATGTGTCCCTAATTTTAAAGTTACCCTTGTAGTTTTACAATTATTGTGGTACTTAATATTCCCCTTGTTTGGTTAGACTATTTAGTGCTTCTCTTCACAAAAAAAAAAAAAAAAAAAAGGGAAATTTTAAATAACCTCTGCTTCCCTCATCCGTTTTATCTCGAATAGCTTCATATCATCTTATTTGTTAATAACCATTGATGTAAACTATCAACTTCTTTAAAGGCTTCTAGATTGTCTTTATAATAAAACTTTAACCCCATAGGGAATAGCCATGTGTAGCTTATGTTGTGATCTCTAAGCTTGCCTGTGCAAGTTAGAAATTTCTTCCTTGCAGTTCTAGTAGCCAGAGATAGGTCATTAAAGCATTTTAGCTCTTCAAATTTTGAGTCTTTTAAAGATTTCAGCCTTAAAGCTTGGTTGAATTTGGTCTTCAAGTAAAGAGAATGAAAACTTACAATAACTTCTCTTGGGATATGAGCTGGTAGGCTTCTTGCTTTTGGCAGTCTATGAACATTCTCAAATATAATTGGGATATTTTGCAGCTGCATATCTAGAAAGTTTAAAAGCTCAGTCAGGTAAGCAATCAACATTTGGTTGGATATACTTTCCGGGATTCCTCTAATCCTAATATTTCTCCTCCGCGACCTGTCTTCCCAGTCAACCATCTTAGCTTCCAGGTTATTTATTTTCTGCTCCAAGGAATTAATTTTATCTTCCATAAGGTTATTTCTAAGCATTGAACATTCCAATTTCTCTTCGATGGATGTAATTCTTATATTTACTTTCTTTATTTCTTCTTTAAAGGTCGTTGTAAAAAGTTGCATCTCACCCTTTATCTTTTCCATTTGTGAGTCAAAACAGTTATTAAGAGTGACTCTATCAATATTAAGGAGGTCACTTGGAGGGGAATTGCTGTATGAATTTAGACCATTTGTTTCCATAAGGCTAGTATTCACCATATCTTCTTCTGTAGGTTTAGTAGAGCCCACTTGGCTTAGTCTCCTATCCTTCTCTTGAGCAGAGAAATAATTTGACAAGCATTTATCAGATTTTAATTCCGCTTTAGATTCAAATTTAGAGTCGACTTTTTTATCTTTGTCCTTCCTTGTGTTTATTTTATTTTCCCCCTTTTTTGCCGCCATGTTTTCTGATTTACTTGTGGGTAAAGACAAAAGACAATAGATGCAGTTGTACACCTGCAGTAGCGCAAAATATGTCCAATTATCTCAGCTATCTCAGCTATTCAATTATTCAATTTATTCTTAGGCTTCCGTATCTTTGTCCTTACTTGGGCATACGAGATTTTAAGCAGCTTTAGGAAGCTTTAAGGATTTGTTGTCTGCGAAGCTCTGATATTGTCTGCGAAGCTCTGATATTTTAATTAGCTTTAGTTAGCTTTAAATAGCTTTAAATATGGCTTTAAATATAGATTAATGAGCTTTAAGAAGCTATTCCTGCTTCCCAGACTTCTCTGACTTCTCAGAGTATTTTACAGAATATTTTACAAAGTTTTAACAAATCCAACTTGTATTTTATCACTCATATCGCTGGTTTCACACTTCTCACTTCGTCTGACTTTATTTGTTCACACTTCAGACTTCATAAAGCAGATTTCAATTAGCCTGGTCATGTAGGCAGGAAAAAAAAAAGAAATAAAAAAAAAAAAAAAAATGTCCAACTGAGCTAATATTAGGTCGGTTTTCAATATAGGATTCTACATTCAATTGATAAATCCTATCTTACTGCTGTGTACTTCACATGCCTTGCTATACTTCTTAAATTCTGTATACAGAGCGTTATATCCAGCCTCTCTGTGTCTTCTCAGGTTGCTGCGCTGTTACCGTATTATAGCGTTGTAGCCTTTCAACGTTCCTCTCCGCCTTCGTTTTTTTCCCTTGCGGTCTTAATTCCATCCGACCGCCTTACCACCAATCTCGCTTGATTCTCGCGTCCGCAGTGTAGTTAGCAGTATAATTCACCGCAATATGATTAATCTCTGCGGTCGCTCTTATCGTCTCACTCAAGCACCGGCTCAGGGGTCGTCTCACGTCTCACTCGGATACCGAACACCGGCTCAGGGGTCGGCTCAAGGGTCGGCAGCATTACAGCATTGCAGCGTCCATTACTGCTTCCTCCTCCTCTGCTCCTCTCACCCGCGCGACGTCACCACGTGCACGTCACGTCATCGCTCCGCCCCTACCCCGTTTTATTCATTATTATTACACAACTAATGCAGCGATGGCGCTGAAATTCAATCAAGAGCATGACCATCCCCTTTGGCTTAAGATGGAAGCTGGCAAACTCTCTCCGCATTCAATTAAAGATATTTTATAAGAAAAAGGAATAGGCGCTCACTATAGTAATAAACTTGGGATGATGTTGGGCAGTCGTAACCAATACAAGGATTCCAGACCTTGTGAGTGTTAAAGTATAGAGAAAAAGGAGGAGGAGACCTCACCCCAGACAGTATAAAGTTTTTAGTGGTGTTATATATACAATTGACCTCAAAAACAGAAGGACATAAAGAAATAATAGTGCAATATGCTATATTCAGTGAGTGAGTGTTTAAGTACTCTTATATGGTATCACTCACATTTGCCAGCGCTAACTCAGAGCTCAGTTGTTAGTAAGCATGGAGGGAACAATCCCCGTCTAAGCATATATGCAGAAATTGGCGTCTTTGGTCGTCTCAGGCAAAGTGCAGTATGCAAGTCATATATAAAAAGACATGGAGAAATAATCCAATAGTGAAGTAAGTACTTATAGATATTAAAAAGAAAATAAAGAACTTGCTCTAGTGTATACAGCATGAATGGTACAATCCCCACCTGGGAATATGATGGTAACCAGCAAATAAAAAATCGAAGGTATAGTATACATTTTAAAAATGTACCATTTAGTAACAAAAACAATAAAAATCTGTGTAGAGTATCTTTAAAAGAGTCCCACTTTATGCATTTCACCTGTGGAGGCTTCTTCAGAAGTGTGGGTTAAGTCCTGGTTGCATTAGTTTATATAGGCAGTCTATTACTAGTAATTATCTCCTGGTGTACTACAGGTATCATTTCCTGTTTCCTGTGACCACCGGAAGTGACACAGCGTTTAATAGAGTAGTGATCTATGCGTTCCATTGTGGAATGCAAACGAAGCCAAAATGGCGTCGCTGCGTTTCGATCAGTAAATGTCGATATCAGGTAATGGAGAGAGGATTTAAATCCACTGATTGTGCGTTCGTTTAGTGTGTATAGAGTCCACCTTGTTACAATTTGTTCAGATCAGTCCGAACAGTTCTTACTTGCAATTTTTATTTTTTAACAGGCCTACTACTCTCACGCTCTTTGAATAATGATTTAAGTAATTATGACCTCAGACCAGTTAAAAGTTCCATGATTTTGGTTGTTTGTTTATTTTTTATTTGATATCTTGAATTCTAGTCATGTTAATAAGAGTTACACTTATTACAAACCTATATTTTCTATTTGGAGCCATAAAAACCCTTTTGTTTAAACTTCTTTTGAACATATAAAAGAGGGATATTTACTGGCTCATATGAGTTTTCATATGTGCTCATTTTATTCTATACTAAACCAAGTTGGATGAAACATAGATTGTGACTGATGTGACAAAATAATCAAGCCCAATGTAAAATAGATAGTTATATCATATCCCAATCTCTGGAACACATTAATGAAAGGCTTAACCGTTTTGTCCAAACAATCCAAGGGTTGCACTTTAAGCAATTAGACTTCCAAACCCAACTAAAATCCTCTACATGCTATGCATCCCCTACAAGAAACTGCACTGAAGAAAGTTCATAATTTTGTACGTTTCTCAGTATGTCAGTTACTTTTCTCTCGTAAACCTTGTACTTACCTTTATAACTCCACAAAGGCTCATACCACAATCAAGTTGCTCCATAGTGATCCTTACAAATGGGCTAACAATTTGTTGTTTACTAAAGATCCCTTAACAGAGAACATATATATGTTTATTGAAGCCTGCAATGATAGTGATAAAACTACCACAGTTGAAACTGCCCTAACCCAACTTGTACAAGGCAAACAGTAGGTGAAGGATTATATAGCTTCCTTCAGGAGATGGTCTGGAGAAACCCTCTGAAATGAGTGCACCTGATGTCAGTAATAACGTATAGGGACACTATATGCATCAAGACCACTTCAGCTCAACAAAGTAGTCTGGGTGCACTGTCCCTATTGCACTTAGTGCTAAGAAACTGCACTAAGTCCTGACTTAGTCCTGAGAAACTACAATGTTCACACTGCAGCACTAAGTCTGGCTCCAATGGCTGTCTACCAGTCAGTACTGGAGGCGCTTCCTGGATCCTAACAGACTTTTGGTCGGGTAACTGACACTGGATGTTTTCGCGCTCTGCATGAGGACATCCAGCTTCAGCTATTTCTCCATAGGAAAGCATTGATTTAGTGTTTTCTTATGGGGAGGCCTGATGCGTGCAGGGCACTCTCCACGCATGTGCATTAGCGCCCGCTTGTCGAGGGTCGTCAGAGGAGGTGCAACATCAGCACTGGGATGAGGTAAATAAATAAAGAGTTTTAAAGGGAGGGGAAGAAGGTGGAAGCTATAGTGCCAGGAATAGAGCTCTTACTATAGTAAGACCCATGCTTATTCCTTGGTTTGATCACAAGGTATCGACATCGGCTTCAGCCCCACGTACACACTACTTTTTTCGGACAACCCATTTAGACTAAGCATTCTATTCAATGAACTTGGCTTTCTCAAACTCTCTTAAATATTGATTTCAGGAATAACGACCTTGGATCTAGTAAAGACTCTATGATATATCTTAAATCGATACCTTGTATTCTAATCATATTAATAACGTTGCATGCACCTATCACAAACCTTTATTTTTTACATGGTTCCATGTATCCTTTGTTTTAACTTGTTTTGAATATGTGAGTGACTTTTATGGGCTCATTTCCCTTTTTCATTGGTGCTCATTTTATTTTATACTAAATCAGATTGGATGAAACTTGGATTGTGATGACAATTACTAACCTTGGATTGTTCCTTTAAATACAATGGATTGAGCAATATCGTTACAATACACTCCAATGTCATGTGATTTTGACATATTGTTTGATTCACTTGTTGTTTACAATGAAATAAACTTTCAGTTAGTAATTGGATCTCAGAGTCATCCTTATTTTTCCAGTGCTATTTGAGCCTATAGTGAGTTCACAAGACGAGTGTTAGTGTTACAGTTGATGCCAACTTTCTCTAAGAAGAATGTTACTTTCACTATGTGTAGGAATGGTATTACCATATTTGATAGCATAATAGTTACTACTCTGTTTCTTTCATGGTACAGGTCTTTGCCTTACTGAAAAGTTGGCCACGGTTAATACTGGTGCAAATGAGAGGATGGCACAGAAGGCAAAACAACTAAAAGAAGAAATTGGTTCCTTATTGGGACATGACGGAATACTGATTTATCCTTCACATCCAAAAATTGCACCTCGACACCATGAACCACTCGCCATGCCTTTCAACTTTGCATATACAGGTAAGTTTAGTAGTGCCTTGTAAGTCAAGAAAAGGGTAGGCAAACTGCTACTCTAGAATAGGGATCTCAAACTCTGATCTCCCAGATGTTGAAGGCCTACTACTCCTTGAAATTCTTTGAGCGCAATAGATGACCAGAGAATCATGGGAGTTGTAGTTCAGCAACATGTGGCCTGAAATGCCTGCTCTATACACATGACGTTTATCACTGCTCTCATTTTCAGCAGCCTTTCCATATTTAAACAATAAGTGCACCCCTAAGTAGGATACTTCTTGGTGATTTAGAGAATGGATCTTAAAAATCGAAAAGGAATATCAGAGGGTAAATGCTAAATAGAGATGAGATAAGGAACTAATTATGCACCCCAGTATTGCTGTGTGCTGAACGGAGAGGCATTGCAACATTTGTAAAAGCCATTAGTACCCTAATACTCCAAAAGCAAAGTCACTTAAGGCACCCAGACCACTTCAGCTCTTTGTGTCATTCAGCGCAGTGTCCCTTTTGCACCTAGTGCTGCAACGTTAAAGATTGCAGTTCCAGAGATATATCACCATTGGGTCCTGGTGTTTATCTCCCCAATAAAAGATCCTAACGCCAAAACACTATGCTGCTGGAACTGTGTGCAAGGTGTGGGATATACCCCTCTCAAGTGAAGCCATAAAATCACAGAGCCAGGGTAAAATAGGCTCTGGTAAACATTGAAGCACTAAACTGGGATCAGGTAAGTAAATAAAGGAATTTCAACCCTTTATTTACTGCAGGGGGGAGGCAGAGGGAGCTATAGTGCCAGGCATACAGCTTTGTCTTCTTGTCACTTTAGTATCCCTTTAAACCCATTGGGGAAATAGTTTTTAGTTTAAAAATCCACCTCAGACAGCTTCTTATCATAATCCTCCCCCTCCAATTCTTATTCACTTCTTCAATCCAAAATTTTATTGATTTTGATCTCCATTGTGTTGCTTTAAAAAATGAGCGGATAATGGATATTCCTTAAAATTTCTCCTAATGTTCTTAATATGTTGCTCAAAATGGATGTGTACCTGTCTTGAGGTTTTACCTACATATTGGAACTTATAACATTATTTATGTTAAAATATGTTAGTAGTATGACACATTAATAGCTGCTTAATTGCGTATATTTTACCAGTAGATACCCCCTCAAAATTCTAATAGGAGGCTGTCCCTCTACATTTAAACCCCCCCCCCCCCCAAAAAAAAAAACCCCTCAAACTATGTCCGCATTTAAAAAAACTATTTTTGGTTTTCAAATTATTTGTAGAGGTAAATATCTTTTCTATAAATTAATAAAGTGTGTGGATATATCACCATTGGGTCCTGGTGTTTATCTCCCCCAATAAAAGATCCTAACGCCAAAACACTATGCTGCTGGAGCTGTGTGCAAGGTGTGGGATATACCCCTCTCAAGTGAAGCCATAAAATCACAGAGCCAGGGTAAAATAGGCTCTGGTAAATGTGAGTGGGAACCCCATATATAGAAATATTTTCTTAACTACATTATTATTTATAATTGGATAGTCTGCATTATTACATTTTTATATTATTTACAGATTTGATTTTGAGGAGGTTTTTGTTAAAGGGACACTGTAGTCACCAAAACAGTGTTGGCTTAATGAAGCAGTTTTAGTGCATAGATCATGTCTCTGAAGTTTTACTGCTCGATTCTTTGCCATTTAGGAGTTAAATCACGTTTGTTTCTGTTTATGCAGCCCTAGCCACACCTAGATAATCACCAAGATACAGAAAAGACTTCAGGCCTAATGGGTGTTACCACCCCTTAGGTCTTCTATCTTTAAGAGTGCAGCGATGTATTATATGTGAGAGCACAGTGAATTACCTGTGATTCAAAGACAATTATCCTTTATATTCTCCAATGTAATGTACATACAAAAGAAAACAGAAATATATACAGATAATTGTGCAGTATGTAAAATACTATAGTAAAGGCTTAAGTGAGTAACCAATATATCTACACTCACATTTTTTAGAGCCTTTTCAAGTAAATTAGGCTCTAAACTTCCGTACGTCTGTGTCTTTAAGGGTAGATCACACGACCCCTCTCTCCAAGGTAAAGTGTGTATTTTCCTCTCCACAACGTATATGAAAGACACAGATTTATCGAACTAAGTGTAGCATCCTTTGTAATATTTTCATACACTTAAATAATAAGTTAAAGTGCTCACCTTGTTTAGAGCCTTTTGGTAACTGGCTCTAAGTATATAGGCCTAGTGTCAATTTGTGGGGTGACACTGCCCCTTCCCTGGAATCACTGGTGCTGGATACAGTGGATTGTATAAAATAAGGGAATTTATTACAGAGTATATAAAATCAATATAAAAATATTTCTAGAAAATAAAAAATAATAAATAAGAACAAAGTATTGCAAGTATTAGTGGTTTAAGAAAAAATGATGAGTCCACTTTAAAAGCCAAAACGCGTTTCGCTGGTAAAAACAGCTTCCTCAGTCAGCTTGTGGATATCCTCTTGGTATTCTGTGTTTTAAGCGTCCAAAGTCCCGCCTAAATTGCCTTCCTCCAATCAAATGGGTCCTTCGTGTCACGTGGCGCGGCTAAAAAGCCGTCGCGTCACTTCCGGGTTTTTGGCACTACAAGATCCATTTCACTGACAGCCTGCATGAAAACAAAATGGTTTCATTTTTAATCAGATGTAACTTACTTTAAAAGTTTGTATCTCCTGCTCTGTAAATTGAACTTTAATTACATACATGAAGCTCCTACATGGTCTATCAAGCTATTAACCGATCAGAATAGGAATTCTCAATTCACAGAACATGCAATAAAGGAAGGGTAAACATAATATGACTCTACAGAAAGTGTTTAGGAAGGTTATGTAAGTCACATGCAGGAAGTTGTCATTAGGTCTGCATAAACAAAGTGATTTAACTCCTAAATTGCAGATAAAGGAGCCTTGAGACTGCAGGAACATGATCTATACACCAAAACTGCTTCATTAAGCTAAATATGTGTTGGTGACTATAGTGTCCCTTTAAGTATGATTTCTAGTGCACCACTGTTTTTTGTTTTTCTTGTCTTATTTATGTGGCTAATTAGAATAGTTTCAAAAAAGAAAAATAATGTTGTTAAATATTTATTTCTGCTTTTCCTCCAGGGATATTCAATATTTTGGGATTTCCTGTCACTCAGTGCCCTTTGGGGCTTAGTGAGACCGGACTGCCTTTAGGAATACAACTTATTGCCTCTCACTACAATGATCACTTAACATTGGCTCTTGCAAAGCATCTAGAAATTGGTCTGGGGGGCTGGAAACCACCAAAGGTTTAAAAATTATACTTTAACTTGGTCCATGAAGCCCTGATCTGGTACAATAATTCTGAAGAGCTATAAAAAAACAAAACTACATTCCAGTATGTGAAGATCTGTATCAACTAGAAACAACGTTTTCTTGAAGTATCATTGACTAATTTTGTTTGGTAAAATGTACACTCTTTAATGCTGATCCCATTTTATTATGCATTATTTAGTTAATTCATAAAATGTGCAAATGACATTAAAATAAAAAAATAAAAAAAAAGTTTTAAAGGCTCTGTGTTTGTTCCAAGCATTTGCATATCCCTCTATTGAGCTCAGCCCACATAACAATGGCGCTAACGCTAATCAGCCAATCCTCTCCATTTCATTATGTGTAATTGGAGTGCTGAACTTAACCCCGAAACTCGTACTCGGCTGGTATTTGTCGTATATTTAGTCAAGCACATGACAGCATTCTTGTTTTTTTTTTTTTTAAATGAAAGCATAGATGTGCATGTCTCTACCCAGTGGGCAAATGCCTTGCCTAGCAGTGGGAAGCATAAGCTAATCACGTGATGAAAATGATAGGGGGGCGGGAATGAAGAAATTTAGCAAAGCATTGTGGATAAATTTAACTGGAAAGGGGGTAGCTCCATTATCTATGAACAAAGTATGATTTCATTATTACAATTACAATTGTAACCTGGAGATTGCATGCAGGTTTAATATTTTACAAAGAGGCGTCGTAATTGTAAACTTTATTGTAAGGAAAATAAGCTGCAGCAAATAATTTATTCACTCATGTATAATGTTACCAATCTTTTGTTTAACATCACAGTTGGCCATAAGCAACCTCAAAATTTTGAAATCAGGATCTGCTGCTCATCCAGGCCGACAGTTTGAACGTCTTAAGAGTTTGAAATGGAAGCAGGTTATATTCCATTCTGTCCTCTTGTACTGGATAAGTCCAGTATTTTCCCTTTGAAAGGGTCTTCAGTGTGGAAAAACTAACTTCTGCAAGGCCAAAGTGGGACAATAGCAATGGCTTCGGCTTTGTCTTGGATAATTTGTTTGGAACATTCAGGATCATAATTATTGGAGGAAATCTATTTACCAGTCAAGAAAATCACACTTTGTCACCAAAGAATCCAGAAAATCTGGATGGTCTACTCTGTAGATTAAGGCACACCTCATCTAAGAGGTATGATCCTATTATTCTAATAAATTTAGAACATTATTCAATGTCTCTATTTTTATTTTACATGTCAAGAGAGTCTATAATGAGTTCCAAGAATTGTATCCTGTGTGGGGTTCAGAATCCAACCATTGCAATCGAGACAGGACATAAGTGTCTTAATATCCTGGAGAAGCTGGTCTTTTGAATTATCCTTTAGAAGCAATTTTCTAGATGTGGTATTATATGAAGTCTTTTTTTCCCTTAGAAAGTCCAAAGGGGAGTGCTCTGAACTTATAGTGGAACAGACACCTTTAATCCTGAACACAAAAGCTTGGGCAGTTTTGCTGCTTTCTGCTATCGGTATATGAAAGTAAGCATCCTTGAAATCCAGAGAACACATCCAATCTCCTTGTTGAATATTCTGAGTGGCTTTGAATTGGTTCCATACAAAGCTATTTCCTTGAAAGATGAAGATTACCTCCTTTAAATCTCTGATCAACCTAAAGAAATTGTCTGGCTTTTTACAGATAAGTACAACCTTGTTTCATCCAGTTATATTTTGGCCTCCAGGGTTCCATATGTGGTGAAATAAACTAGCTTCCTGGTGAGGTACGGTAGTAACTGAGGAGTTATACCATAGGTATACAGGGAGTGCAGAATTATTAGGCAAATGAGTATTTTGACCACATCATCCTCTTTATGCATGTTGTCTTACTCCAAGCTGTATAGGCTCGAAAGCCTACTACCAATTAAGCATATTAGGTGATGTGCATCTCTGTAATGAGAAGGGGTGTGGTCTAATGACATCAACACCCTATATCAGGTGTGCATAATTATTAGGCAACTTCCTTTCCTTTGGCAAAATGGGTCAAAAGAAGGACTTGACAGGCTCAGAAAAGTAAAAAAATAGTGAGATATCTTGCAGAGGGATGCAGCACTCTTAAAATTGCAAAGCTTCTGAAGCGTGATCATCGAACAATCAAGCGTTTCATTCAAAATAGTCAACAGGGTCGCAAGAAGCGTGTGGAAAAACCAAGGCGAAAAATAACTGCCCATGAACTGAGAAAAGTCAAGCGTGCAGCTGCCACGATGCCACTTGCCACCAGTTTGGCCATATTTCAGAGCTGCAACATCACTGGAGTGCCCAAAAGCACAAGGTGTGCAATACTCAGAGACATGGCCAAGGTAAGAAAGGCTGAAAGACAACCACCACTGAACAAGACACACAAGCTGAAACATCAAGACTGGGCCAAGAAATATCTCAAGACTGATTTTTCTAAGGTTTTATGGACTGATGAAATGAGAGTGAGTCTTGATGGGCCAGATGGATGGGCCCGTGGCTGGATTGGTAAAGGGCAGAGAGCTTCAGTCCGACTCAGACGCCAGCAAGGTGGAGGTGGAGTACTGGTTTGGGCTGGTATCATCAAAGATGAGCTTGTGGGGCCTTTTCGGGTTGAGGATGGAGTCAAGCTCAACTCCCAGTCCTACTGCCAGTTCCTGGAAGACACCTTCTTCAAGCAGTGGTACAGGAAGAAGTCTGCATCCTTCAAGAAAAACATGATTTTCATGCAGGACAATGCTCCATCACACGCGTCCAAGTACTCCACAGCGTGGCTGGCAAGAAAGGGTATAAAAGAAGAAAATCTAATGACATGGCCTCCTTGTTCACCTGATCTGAACCCCATTGAGAACCTGTGGTCCATCATCAAATGTGAGATTTACAAGGAGGGAAAACAGTACACCTCTCTGAACAGTGTCTGGGAGGCTGTGGTTGCTGCTGCACGCAATGTTGATGGTGAACAGAGCAAAACACTGACAGAATCCATGGATGGCAGGCTTTTGAGTGTCCTTGCAAAGAAAGGTGGCTATATTGGTCACTGATTTGTTTTTTTTGTTTTTGAATGTCAGAAATGTATATTTGTGAATGTTGAGATGTTATATTGGTTTCACTGGTAATAATAAATAATTGAAATGGGTATATATTTGTTTTTTGTTAAGTTGCCTAATAATTATGCACAGTAATAGTCACCTGCACACACAGATATCCCCCTAACATAGCTAAAACTAAAAACAAACTAAAAACTACTTCCAAAAATATTCAGCTTTGATATTAATGAGTTTTTTGGGTTCATTGAGAACATGGTTGTTGTTCAATAATAAAATTAATCCTCAAAAATACAACTTGCCTAATAATTCTGCACTCCCTGTATATAAAAGATTGCATTATTTTTTTTTTCACACCGTATGTTACGTCTCGCTATACCATGTATCTAATTAACCTCAGCTGGAGCTGAGGCGTATACGAGTGATACAAATAAAAAGTTAAGCTTAAGGCATATATAACCAAATCATAAATAACTGCAAATCTAAAAACTTGTCATCTGATTGTAGAAAATGGCAGACATAAAGGGGGGTGGAGTTCCCCCGCCCACCCCACAAGTTGAAGGGAAGGGGGCAAGAGAAGTCCAAGCCCATGAGTGCCAGCCAAGCAGTTAATTGGGCATTTACTTCAAAGGCGCAACAATGTATCTATATTATTTGAACAGTATTATAAGAGGGTGTTATCCCTATTTTTGAATGTTTAGGTGGGCAGATTTATCTGTGAGTACGCTTCACAGTTGGTCAAGACAAATGGTCATGAGGTTCCTCCTGTATCTGTCTGGAAGGTCAACCATGGTGTCAATATTTGTATGTAGCATGTGTTATTACATGAAAAGGAATACTGAAGTTCTTCCATGGATATTATTCGTTCTACTCTGGTGAACCACTCCTGGAGAGATGGTGGGGCAGATTGTTTCCAGTATTTGGGTATTTAGGCTTTAGCTGCGTTTAGTAACTGGAATTCAATGGAATTATTGTACCTATGTTTGGGTTTGGGGGATAGGTGTAGGAAGATTTCGACAAATGAACTAAGCTTAGGGATGCTAGCGATAAGGCGATGAGTGGGAGAACCTCATTCCAGCAGGGCAATCCCATCATATAGGGGAGTATGTTTCTCTCTCCCTCACGCATCTCCAACACTGCTCTAGTACCTAGGGGAAAATGGTGTGTAGATGTTCTGGGGTTCTATACCATCTGGCAAGAAGTTTGTAATTCATCTCTATCATAGGAATGTCCATGCTATTTCTATGTGTGTAATAGAATATCTTATCCCAGTCTATGGAAGTGAGGGAGAGGTGTAAGTCTGTCTCCCATACTGATGTAAAATTGGGTAGTGTTGTATGTGTGTTCCTGTAGATGAGAATATACCCTAGATAGTAAGAGCATGTGGTTGCAAGGTTGGGAACACCATTTCTCAAAGGGAGAGGGGTCATTGAGTGTGTTTAGTAAGGAGGCGACGAATTGAGCCATTTGATGGTATTGGAATTTATCTAAGAAGGATGGTCATGGGTTTGGACAGAGGTCTGATAGTGGTCTGATCGTTCTTCCATCGATAACATCTTGTAAAACATAAGGAAGATAAGGAGGTTTAGGCCATTGAAGGCCTTGTGCTCCAGGAGTAAAAGCCGGATTAAAAGATAGGTGAGCAATGACTCTTGAGGAGGTATTCCTTAGCGAATTTCCTCCATAGGTTGAGGAGAGGGATAATGGTGGGGTGATATTGTGGTCAAAAAGCGGTTACAGGGGCAGTCTACCAGGGAAGTGTGGCTAAGGGAGGATTAACCTAAGTTTGTTCTATGTCTTTCCAGTGTTGTGTACTGTTTAATGTACACCATTATACTATTCTAGTGAGTTGGGTAGCCAAATAATATTTGAAGGGTCTGGTAGTTCTAGGTCCCCTTTTCATTTTGGTCTGGTTTATATCTGAAAGGATAATCAGGGCTTCTTAATAAACCAAATGTAGTCTGTAAAGATTCTTCTCAGGGATGAGAAGAAATAAAATAGCACTGAAATATAGGTACAAGAGGCAAGGCAGGGCATTCGTTCTGAGGATGCTAATTCGGCCCATCTAGGAGAATTGAGGCTTATTCCACTTGGGGAAGTCTTGTGTGATTGACTGGGTCAATGGTAGATAATTTGACTATAAAGGTCTTTGGTATTAGAAGTGATGTTTACCCCTAGGTATTTACCATGTGTACTGGTAAATCGGAAAGGATAGGAAGATTGTAGGCTAGTTAAAAGTAAGTGAGGGACAGATAGTGGCTTGGTAACCGTGAACAAGAGGTCGTCAGCATACACAGACCCTTTGTTTTGAGTTGTACGGCCCACTATTCCGGATATGTTGGTGTTTGCTCAAATTGCGGGCAACCCTGCCTGGTGCCGTAATAAATGGGTAAGGCATCGGATAGGGTGTAATTGATTTGGATACAGGGAGTGCAGAATTATTAGGCAAGTTGTATTTTTGAGGATTAATTTTATTATTGAACAACAACCATGTTCTCAATGAACCCAAAAAACTCATTAATATCAAAGCTGAATATTTTTGGAAGTAGTTTTTAGTTTGTTTTTAGTTATAGCTATGTTAGGGGATATCTGTGTGTGCAGGTGACTATTACTGTGCATAATTATTAGGCAACTTAACAAAAAACAAATATATACCCATTTCAATTATTTATTATTACCAGTGAAACCAATATAACATCTCAACATTCACAAATATACATTTCTGACATTCAAAAACAAAACAAAAACAAATCAGTGACCAATATAGCCACCTTTCTTTGCAAGGACACTCAAAAGCCTGCCATCCATGGATTCTGTCAGTGTTTTGATCTGTTCACCATCAACATTGCGTGCAGCAGCAACCACAGCCTCCCAGACACTGTTCAGAGAGGTGTACTGTTTTCCCTCCTTGTAAATCTCACATTTGATGATGGACCACAGGTTCTCAATGGGGTTCAGATCAGGTGAACAAGGAGGCCATGTCATTAGATTTTCTTCTTTTATACCCTTTCTTGCCAGCCACGCTGTGGAGTACTTGGACGCGTGTGATGGAGCATTGTCCTGCATGAAAATCATGTTTTTCTTGAAGGATGCAGACTTTTTCCTGTACCACTGCTTGAAGAAGGTGTCTTCCAGGAACTGGCAGTAGGACTGGGAGTTGAGCTTGACTCCATCCTCAACCCGAAAAGGCCCCACAAGCTCATCTTTGATGATACCAGCCCAAACCAGTACTCCACCTCCACCTTGCTGGCGTCTGAGTCGGACTGGAGCTCTCTGCCCTTTACCAATCCAGCCACGGGCCCATCCATCTGGCCCATCAAGACTCACTCTCATTTCATCAGTCCATAAAACCTTAGAAAAATCAGTCTTGAGATATTTCTTGGCCCAGTCTTGACGTTTCAGCTTGTGTGTCTTGTTCAGTGGTGGTCGTCTTTCAGCCTTTCTTACCTTGGCCATGTCTCTGAGTATTGCACACCTTGTGCTTTTGGGCACTCCAGTGATGTTGCAGCTCTGAAATATGGCCAAACTGGTGGCAAGTGGCATCGTGGCAGCTGCACGCTTGACTTTTCTCAGTTCATGGGCAGTTATTTTGCGCCTTGGTTTTTCCACACGCTTCTTGCGACCCTGTTGACTATTTTGAATGAAACGCTTGATTGTTCGATGATCACGCTTCAGAAGCTTTGCAATTTTAAGAGTGCTGCATCCCTCTGCAAGATATCTCACTATTTTTGACTTTTCTGAGCCTGTCAAGTCCTTCTTTTGACCCATTTTGCCAAAGGAAAGGAAGTTGCCTAATAATTATGCACACCTGATATAGGGTGTTGATGTCATTAGACCACACCCCTTCTCATTACAGAGATGCACATCACCTAATATGCTTAATTGGTAGTAGGCTTTCGAGCCTATACAGCTTGGAGTAAGACAACATGCATAAAGAGGATGATGTGGTCAAAATACTCATTTGCCTAATAATTCTGCACTCCCTGTATGGGCCTGTGGGTTGTTAGAAGGGAATGGTATAGACTATATACCAACAAGTGGAGCGCTATTACAATATGAATAATGGAGGAGTACACTCACCCCTTCAATACAATGACAATCCAGAAGTATACGCTTGAATGTGCATACAAAAGGAAACAAAAAGGAAAAAAATAGTGCAGATGGTTTTCAAATGAAGATGAGTGATAGTAATAAGTGACTGAAACCACTCACATGGACTGGAGCCTATGTGGTATTGGCTCCGTAAGTAAATCCTTTATGCTTTTTTGGCAGCAACACACCCCTTGTCCCGAACGGTATTCCAACAGGGATATAGAACGAGAAAGAGACAAACCAGCTGTGTAGTATTGTATAAAATGTAGGTATAGTATTAGTGGTAATGGTTGTGCTCACCTTAAACAGAGCCTTGGATTCCCGGCTCTGAGGTTGATTGACAGTGTGCTATTTTTGTTGGGATAGCAGTCCCCAAGTGAATTTCCTGACGGCTAGGAAGGACTTGTTGGACTCATAAATATAAAGTATTAAAAATAATTTATTGGTAATACCGTAAATTAAAACAGAAATAGTACTTCATCTATAAAATAAAAAGTCCAAAATTCTGGTAAACGCGTTTCACTCTGTGAGCTTCCTCAGTCACAGCTACTATGCGAGTATCCCATCTTTTGTCTCCTATATAGAGTTGCACTTTCTGCATCTTATTGGAAGCACAGATTTAAGTATTTTATTTATTTTGTTTAAGCACTTCCCACTTTGTATTTTGTATGTTATGTATTCTATGGTTATGGCACATTAGGTGATCAGTGGCATTGGGAATTTGTGCGATTTTCAAAGCGCCAATTCACACCTCATTTTCTCATTTTATGTATATTAAAGACTTTTACACTTCCTCTGTAATGCATGCTGCTGCCAGACTGATTTTCCTCTCTAGTCGGTCCTCTCACACCTCAGCCCTCTGTCAGTCCTTACATTGGCTTCCTGTATACTATAGGAGTCATTTCAAAGTGCTAACCCATACCTATAAAGCACTGAACAATCTTAGCCCCTCACATCTCCTCACAGATCCATAGGTATACCCCTTCTCCGTCTCTCCGCTGTGCCCATGACCTTCTTCTGTCCGCTGCTCGCACCTGTACGGCCAACTCGCGCTTGCAGGATTTCATGCCGGCGGCTCCCTTCCTATCGAATAGCCTGCCTACCAATATCAGACTCTCCCCTAGTCTTCAATCGTTTAAGAAGTTCTTTAAAACCCATTTCTTTAGGAAAGCCTATGGCCTCCCAGACTAAACCCTACCTCACATACCGGTCTCTTGCTCTCTCCTCCAGCTTTGCTTCACTCCCACCTAATTTGATTGCTATTTCCTGTCCTAATGTGTTTTATACCTCACCTCCTATAGGCTCTAAGCTCATTTCAGCAGAGCCCTCTTTAACCTATCATTTCTGTAAGTTTTCTAGTACTTGTCCTATTTATAGTTAAATCCCCCCTCTAATAATATTGTAAAGTGCTACGGAATCTGGTGGAGCTATATAAGTAGCGATTATAATAATAATAATAATAATACTCTAACTTCTTCCTTCACAGAATGTATCACTTTCAGATTAATTGTGACCACTTCTGTATCTGGCTCCCATACTCCTGCCAATTTAGGTATCTGCAATAATTTTGTAAGTTTTTCAAGTAAAGGCACCACTTCACCTAAAACAGTATAATTCACAGTAGTTTGTAACTCACCCAGCTCGTGACTGCGACCCATGATATCCCGAGCCGCTTCACTTTCTTCGAATAGCCTAGGTCTGTCCTCAGCCTTTTTATTCTTCTTCTTTTGTTTGCATTTTCTGCTTTGTTTCCACATCCTTTTCTTGCTCTTTATTGGAGACGGTGAGAAAGTTTCCCTGGACCTTTTCGTTCTTGCCTCTTGAATCCTGCAGAGGTCGCTCTCACCAGATTTTTCTGTTTGGACTGGCCCTTTAATTTTCAAAAGAGAATATCCTGCTTCCTCCTCTGTTATTAATTCCTCCTGTAACTCAGCCCCTTCTACTTCAATTAGACCCAAGGTGCTGGGGGCAGGGTCCAAACAAGCTTGCAGCCATGCAGTATCACTGCAGCCAAACGTCTTCTGTTTAAGCTGTTCCAACAAAGCTTCAACTGTGCCAGACATCTCCACAGGTAAAGAAAAGCAGCTCAAATATTTTAATACAGCCAACCTTTGGATTTGTCTGGCACAAGTGGAGGTAATTAATTTTGGCGCCTTTAAATTTATACCCCTTATTTTCCCTCCACTGTGGTCCGTGCACTGCTAACTACCAATCAGGGCTCTTGCCCTGGCCGCAAGCTTACCGCTTTCTAACAGCGCGTGCTGCTCTGCAGTTAACCCTAGCCCTGCAGTTAACCCCTAGCGCTATACTTACCACCAACTTCGCTCCATCAAACTTCATGAGGCTTCTCCTTATGCAGTCTGCGTGCCCGACATTATGTCCATTAGGCAATTATTCAGTTGTTCATCACCTATGGGATTGTGTCCACCATCTAAAGGCTGTGGTTTCTATATAAGTCAGCCACCTTGGAGATTAGTTAGTAAGCCGCTGAAGGGGCATATCCACTAAGCGGTTTTTCAGTCAAGGTCCTCTGAAAAGGCTGAGAAAGTCTATAAGGAGATAAGTCTATGAACATAAATGTAGATGATAATGATTATTCTTGTATCTATCAATGTAACTGCAGATAATTCAGTACTATCAGATATCATATTCCTAGATATTCCTAGGTTCATTTGGGGGTATTTACTTGTAGAAATAAATCCCTAGTAGTATAGATCTATCCATGAATTGGAGTACTAATATATATATATATATATTTATTAATGTGTGATAAGCCATTGTGGAACCTAAGTTCCTACTTGGTTTGTCACCGATCATGATCAAATGGTGTAGCACTATCTAGGGGATTAGATGATGAGCCTGGTGTCAGAAACATCTTTGTATAGCAAGACGAGCATGTTAGGGCCAAAACGCGTGTTGAGTAGACACCCCATTGGTAAGTTTTATTACTAGGACTACTTTTGTTTACAAGAGATAGTCATATTAGCACCTACTTTCTCTAGCCTAATTAGAGGCTGCCTTGAAGCAGCAGCTAGCAGTTCAATTAGCTGTATGCAGTTGCATTGTGGGAATATTTATGGGATGATAATTTTAAGCAGTCGAGAATTGCCCACTATTTCAATTCTCTTAGATCTTAGAGATCATTTATCAAATAAGTGAAAAGTATTCCATACAATTAATGATCACAATGTGTTATAAAAATAGATTTATTTATTATGACCAATAATTAACAATAATATTAGGCAACATGCATGATAATAATCAGTGTTTTTTAGTATAACATAGTATACAATACAATGGAATGGGTATACATGTTTCAATGGCTAAACAGCATTTTCTGTCAAGACTTACACGATTTATGAGGCTATCCTTACAGACAAAAAGTGAAGCTTTTCACAGCGGAGAACCATAAAACCTTGGCTAACAGTTAAAACCACTGAATAACCCTTTCAATGCAGTCTAGATCCTCCTAGGCATATAGTATCCTATTCTCCTGTGATTTTCAATTGAAATAACATTTGTACCAACTCATTAGTTATTTCCTGGAACCATCCAATAAGAATAATCTACCAGATTCTATAAGCAGAATTTTAATTTGTCTAAAAGATATCTTATCTTATATTAGAGCAAATCAGTACACCTGGATAAAAACAGAGGTATGCTAACGCGTGATAATATCACATTAATATATCATTATTCTTAATTCCACCTGCAGAATGGAATGTTTATAACTATATTTTCCTTAGTTAACTAAGATTTCTTAAATATGGAAATCTGACCGTGATTTATCCAGTCATATATCATGCTATTAGTAAATTTTAATTAATTTAAATTAATTAAATAAAACCAGCATAATTACCAGTTATGTAGATATTCTCGTCAGGTGAGTAGGTAGTCCCAGAGACTTGATTGGTTGTATGTAGGTGCATGAGTTATAGTAAAAGGTGGTGTTGGTTAGAAAGTCAGTAAAATTCTAAGTGTTAGAGTTTTAAGAGTAGAGTGTTAGTCCAAGAGATTGTCCTGGATTTCTCTGCATGTCCGAATCGGATGCCCAAACTTCAATTCATCTCTCTGTCTCCAACTACCTTGTCTTCCCTTTGTCCTAACTTTTAAAGGGCCAGACTCTCTGTACGTCATTAGTTCATAACCCAATATGAAGCCGTAGGTGTGTCCAATCTATGGGTCGCAATTTAGGTATTTCATCCATAGATGGCAGTCTCGTCTAACGAAACCTTCCTATCCAGGAAAGAGTTAACTTTTCCTGATGACGATTTTGACGTCATTTGGCTTATCTAAAATGACTACCATAACTTAGATTTGCTGTCAGTTCAAAGCATTTGTCTCAGTCTTTGTGGCAACTACCTTGGTCGTAACTTGTAAAATTGACAGTTCTAAACTCAATTTCACCCCTTTCTTACAATGGTACCTTATAAAACTTAGAAAGTAAAATCAATTACTTAGTCTTCTCTGTCATTAGTGTCTTTGTTTAGATAATGCATCTATTCCATTAACATTTTAGACAGAGCGTTCCATCCCCCTTGCTTCATTGCTTATCTTGGTTTGTTTATGTAATACATTCCTTAGCTCAAGCAAGTGGCTAGTTACAGAAGTAAGAAGAAATCAAGGAAATTATGTGTTTTTGTTATCCTGAAGATAGCAAAATGGAGTCCGCTTTGTTCTGAGTGGCTTGGGCAATATACACCTTTGATTTCTTTTTAGCACAAAATGTTTGTTGATATAAATATTCTGACAGCATCTAGACAATATTTATAAGTGATGGTCTTACTAACATTGGTTCCAGCTAGCCAAGTTAGGGGCTGCCTCAAAGCAGCAGCTAGCAAATCTATGGGCTCCCTTTTTGTTAGCTGAGGGGTTGCTTTACAGCAGTAAATAATAGTTAGACTATCCTGTTTGCTAACTCCTATTTTCACTTATCTATTACTGCTCCTTACAACCAAGTTGAGCACATCGTATCCTTCTGAGCGTAACAGATAGTTTCGTTCAACATCTAACTCTAATTGTCTATCACTGCTTCTCATAACCAAGTGCCATATTTTATACAGCACTGTGTTTTCTTGAGCTACTGAGCGGACTTTTTCAGGGCCTGCACACTTTACTGCTATTCTTAATAATTCTGTGTATCTGATCATTTGGGATATAGTAATATATCCCTTTACTTCCACTGCTAGTCTCCCGATTGCCATTATCGTCAATTTGGGGTTCACTGCCTTGGATTTCCCCATATATTCCATAAACCTTATCATCAGGGATTTGATTTACCCTTTCATATTAAGTTGACTTCTAGTCAGTAACATTAGTATTATATCTATCTGTAACTGGCTTTCTGACTACTCTCTATAACTTATACTGCATTTTTTTTATACTATATAAGACTATCCGAACTTGTAGACCTAGCTTGGTACCTCTACTTGTAATTGTAGATTATACTAGCTTTAGTATTACTGTAATCTTAATTAATTTAATGACAGGAGGCGAATATTTGCTTAAGTCTCTCTTTACTAGAACCCCACAGCAGCACATTAACATAGAGAGAAACAACCAATCAGAAAAAAGTAAGGAACAATAAAAGTTTCCTTCCAACCAACTTCTTCCTCTTTCAAGCTGTGACAAAAACAAAGAACAGAAACAAACATATATAGATATGTTTGTTTCTGTTCTTTGTTTTTGTCACAGCTTGAAAGTGGCAGTAGAATTCAAACGAAGCCAACCGCGATGACCTTCATCCAGAAGAAGAACCTGAACGTGGATCTGTGGATGAACCATTAAACATTATCCATAAGAAGTCCTTGAACGTGGATCCATAGACGAACCATTGAATTGAAACAAGATAAACAGAGTCGAAAGCTCTGGTTAGTGAATAAAATGTAATGTGAAAACATGAAGCCTCCATAATCAACTACAGACAGTACAATATCCATAAAATCCCACCCTTACATAAGTCATGAACATAAGTCTGAAGAACAAACTATCAACCAGAGCTGGTCAAATAAAACAATCAAAAAGTAACAAGAGTAGGGTGAAACTGGGCGGTAAATATTCGCCTCCTGTCATTAATAAAATTAAGATTATAGTAACACTAAAGGTAGTATAATCTAAAATTTTATAACATGACAGGAGGCTTCATATTTGCCGTTTTAACGCTCAGACAGCATGGCAAAAGAAGCATGATCCGCCGGTCTGAAATAAAACTGACGGAAGGTGTCTTCCCGGGACCAGTCAGCCTAACGTAGGATGTCCTGGAGAGAGGCGCCCGCGAAGAAGACGCCAGAGGCCGCCATGCCGAATTTACACCTGCCATGGACAACAACCATTTAATCCAGGAGAGGAGTGTAGCAGAAGAGTTGGTGAGGTCTAACATAAGAGATCAATAATTGACCAGAACTGGATTGGCGAACACGAGAAGTAAGCGTCATATAGCGAGACAGAGCCGTCGCCACACAGAGCTTAGGCGAGTCACGGAAATACAGGTAGAATATAGCCGTCGAATCCGATTTAGTACATCTAAACACCGCGAAGGAGACCCCCTCAGGGGAGTAGGAAAAGGCGTTGACATTGGATGTCGGAGACCCGTCGAAAAAAAAAAAAATTAGGCATAGAAGGAGAGCGAATTTAGTCAAAAGCTGACGGAGGGAAAGGTCCTGATTATCAGGCCAGTCCTGGAGGAATGACAATACTGTGCGTACGTCCCAGAGGGAAGAATACTTAGGCATTGGAGGCCGCGATGTCTCATGCCCTTAAAAAGTCTGCAAACCAACGGGTCCTGACCAATGGGGAAACCTCAGAGCGGTACGTGAGCTGCAGAAATCGCTGACCTTGCCACGTTAACTGAATGATACGAGCATCAAACAGGTGCGAGAGGAAGTTCAGAACACTGGCTACAGGGGACGTAAAGGGATCGGTATCCCAATTCCAGGCACCAACGACACCAAGAGTTCCATGCTGACAAGTAGCATCTCCTAGCAGATTGCCATAATGCCTCGACATTCCAGGTTCCCTTGAAAGAGTCCAGGCCATTAAGCGGAGGTGGCCATCCACCACAAGGGGGTGAGGATTGCCTAGGGAGTCTGAGAGGAGTGTCTGTGGTGATGGTAGAAGGAGTGGATCCCGAAGGGATAGATACAGAAGTTCTGGAAACCAGGTCTGACTCTGCCATAGAGGAGTCAGCAATACCAAAGATACACGTTGACGTCGTACCTGTAGTAGGACCCTGGAGATCATAGCAAACGGAGGAAATGTATAAGCTCCCGAGACTGCCACACCTGAAGAAAAGCATCCACAGTCATGCAACCCAGGTCCGGAAGCCAGCTAAAGTAGGTCGGGACCTGATAGACTCTCCTGGAGGCGAAAAGGTCCCCCGTGAATGGACCCCTCTTGAGGAAAATGGGACGAAGGAGCCTTCAATCACTGGTGTCCCTCCAATGTCTGGAGAACCAGTCCGCTGTCCGTTTTGACACTCCAGGAAGATATTCCACCTGGAGAGTGATGTTGCGTTGGAAGCAGAAACTGTAGATTTCCTTTGTCACCTCCGAAAGTATCTGGGAGCGGGCTCCTCCCAGGCCGTTGATGTACTGTACCGCCGAGATGTTGTCCATCCTGAGAAGAACGTAATAGGTCCAGAGTGAACATGTCCCATTGTTCTTGAAGGCAAAGGAAAATGGTCGGACTGAACATCCCATCTGCTATCAGTTTGTCCGATCCCTGAAGATACTCCTCCGTGACAGTGATGCAGGCAATACTGGTAAAGGTCCTTCATCAAAGGCCTGACAGAAGGCTAAAGCGGGTGTCATCTTGGTGGTTTAGGTACCAAACTGCAATGTTGCCAGTGTGGAGGAGTAGACAACAGTTGTGCTGGTCCTTGGCAAAGCTGTGAATCACAAATAAGCCTGCATTGAGCTTGAGGATTTTTTTTGTGCCAAAAATGTTCCCTTAGATGTCCAAGAACGACCTGTAGAACATCCAGAACAAGTTGCTCCCCAACCCAGCTGACTGACTGCCAAATCTAATATGAAGTCTGGACCCAAAAATTGCCTTGCTTTTCCAAACATTTATGTTGTGAAGCCATCAGGTAAACTCCAGTTGAACTTTTTTAGTCAGCAGAATCATCTGGTCATAAGATTACTGTTGATCCAGTACGCAGAATAGTATCACACCTAGGACTAAGGATAACATTTAACCAGACTTTAGACGTACCTGAGAATAGTCTAAATACTTGCCGAGGTCAGGGACACAGAAAGAGACACAACGATGGAGAAAGCCAAAAGTCAAGGATACCAGAAATCAGGGAGGTCAAAACAAAGCCAAAGTCAAATACTAGAAAAAAAAACTACCAGGAACACACTCTTGGATAACTAGGTAGTGGAAACCACGACAGGGCACCGATGAAAAGGTAATTTGGGTTTAAATAACGCTCCTTAGGCTGTAATTGGCTGTCTCTAACCTCTGACCGGAAAACATGTGTGCGCGTCTATGATGTGACGTCGCACGCACGTTGGCACCATCTTTGATGTGGGCAACGGTAAGTTTCTTATAAAAGCACGAACCGTAGCAGCCGGCATTCCTAAAAACATCGCGCCCGCTGTGGACCAGAACGGAGGGAGACCGGGTAGCTGCCCGCCAGAGCCAAGGCAAGTCTGAAACATCTCTGTTGGCGTGGCTGCTTAGTTTGTGTGCAGCCACGCCGGCAAAGGGACTGGCAGCCGTGACAGTACCCCCCCCGCCCCCCCACTTGAAGACCAGGCTTAAGGGGAAACCTGGCATGGAAGGAACAGATTTTGCGGCCCGCATGTATACCTGAAGCAGAAATCCAAGAATGATCGGCAGGCCCATAACCCTTCCAATCAACCAAATACTGTAAAGACCCTCGACAAGACCTGGAGTCGATAATAAAGGAGACCGTACTCCCCCCGCAGGGAGGATAGTAAGATGATGAACGTTGTTAATAAAAAATGGACTATGTCCAGATGAGTCGACTCGCTGGGGGCCGGAACGGAGGCAGACCTGGCATCTGCCCGCTGGGGCCAAGGTAAGTCTGAAACATCTCTGTCGGCGTGGTTGTTTAGTTTTTGTGCAGCCACACCGGCAAAGGGCCCGGGATCCGTGACAGGCAGCTGCTGTCTGATGATGAGCATCTGCATGTAGAGAACACGCCTAGTAATGTAGAGGACATGGATGGAGGATGACAGGAGGCTTATAATTCTGGCCTTGTTTGGACGGGAACCACATTCTGATGCATGTCTCCTTTATCATTTGAATTACGAGAGCTGGAAGACAGAGGGTAGCTGTCTGGGACTTTACATCAAAGTATAGGAATTGGACTGAGTCTTATGGTTCCAAGGCTGACTTTTTCTTGAGGACAAAACTCAGATTTTGTAGTATTTGAACCAGATAGGTTGTTTACTGTCGAAGAGAGCCCAGATGCTGAACCAACAGAAGAATTACATCACACAAAGGCTTAATTGGTTTTGGAAAACACCACGAGGCAGAGATTGAAAAGGTGAATGTCCTATATCTTGATGTAGTGCAAGGTCACAAACACAAGTTCTCCCATCTTCTTCCACAGTAGAAATATATTGCTGATAAACCACAGAAGGAACATGCACTGGCTGGTTAGCTTTTTCCAAGAGCTTTCGAAGTTCTGCATGTTTAAGATGTGCATCTGAACAAGAGGAAACAGTTGGAATCTGTAACATAGCCAGTCACAGTCTGGGGGACTGAACGAATCGAAATGAGGGAGCACCACTGAGGGAAAAATTTTGTCTGCCAATTAAAAAAAGTATAAAGTCAAAGAGCGTTTACCTGTGTTAAGCTTGAGACAGGTTCCCGGGAATACCACAACAAGGAGCCATATGGTTACAATAGGTGTTGAGACGTAGACAGCATAGAGAATAAGGGTATATTGCCTTGGAAGGTGGAACTGGTGGAATCTCGACTGTTGTCCAGCCTTAGGGTAAAAACAGGCTTTTGCAAAGACATTCTTGAACAATGTCTGAACCTTGTTACCAACAAACAACTCTCGCACAAAATGGGAGTATTTCAACATCAGCAGCTGGAAGGGTAGAGCCCTCATCTGTGTACCCAGGGTATACATCTAGCAACACATAATCAGTTTGGTCTCCTCTCTTCAGTTATCATGAGACCGTGGTGTAGAAGTGGTCAGGTCTTTGCCCTTGCTGGTGTAGGCACTCTGTCCTTTTCAGTATCTATTGCAGCAGGGTCTTTGCGGCCAGAGCCATTAGAGTCAGTGTCTGTGTCCTGTGCTGTCTAGAGGGGCATCTAGCAGAAGGGATGAGGCGAGGAAGGGCAGTCAAAGCCTTAGGTAGAGAAACAAACTGCCATTATCCAGGAATTAAAGGGATACTATAGGTACCAAAACAAATTTAGCTTACTGAATCAGTTTTAGTGTATAGATCATACCCGTGCTCATTGGTTCCACTGGGGCTCTGCTCATTGGTTCTGCTCGTCAAAGGAAAGGACGTATCGGGAGAGCCTTCCTGACACGTCACTTCCGCATATCTCCGATCTTGCGAACTGCACCATTTTCAATGGTCTGTCTGTATACGAACAATGAGGGGTAAGTAGTTAGCTTTGTATAAACCTGCTATAGAGGGGGTAAAGTAGACTCCCAGATATTTTGTACTTGTGGAGTGCCACCAAAAACCATATGAACTAGCTATCTGTGTCCTATGCTCTTTTGGGATGTACAGGCCCAATATTTCACATTTGTGTACATTAATCTTGAAGTTAGTCAGGGAACAAAACATCTCTAACTCCTTCAGCACATGTGTGTACCGGGTCCATCAGCAACAATAAAATATCGTCTGTGGACGTTGACACCTTCATCTCCCCCCACAGGAAATCTAAAGCCTTTAATCTGTTGATTACTACAAATGGGTTGAAGAAGTGGTTCCATCACTAGAAACAAATAACATGTGTGTCTAAAGGACACCCCTGTCTCGTTCCATTCCTTATAATGAAAGAAGGGGAAAGATGACCATTATACTTTATAGTAGCTGTAGGCTATATAAAAAAATAAGTCCAATGTCTAGATCTCACCACCGTGCCTCTAAAATTGTAGATTTGGGCAAGTAACTCCTTGTAACTGTAATGTTATTTCTACTGGGGTATGATCTGTCCAAGTAAGACTGCCTGTGGCGAAACCAACCTCGCCACTATGCACTGGAGAAGCCTGGTTGCCAGCCTCCTGCCATGTGACTATGGCCCCTGGGATGTATTTCAATTTAAAGACATGATTTGGGCATAATGGATTTGTGTTGTGCTGCTGCTGGCCCTTTTAAGAACCATCTGGGGACATACTGTGGAGTTACTGGGTGGCCACCATTTCCTGTATCAGAAGCACATGGTGAGAACAATGGATGGCGGCCATTTTAACTCACAGACACTGTGTGGACTTTTCAACACGGTGCCATCTCGCCAGTGTTTGTTGCACAGAGACATCATGCGGTGGTTTTGGACTGTACAGCAGGGGACACATTATACAGTGATTGTTTTTTATTTAGCCTGTATATGTTCTGCAGAATCTGCATTGGACTGTATTTTCCAAAGTACTGAACGGATCTGGGTGAATTTTGAATATGTGGTTCACCCAGATCCCCCAGTTCCAAGGATATATTTTTATGGGGTTATTGCATGTTTTGGGGTCCCTGTGATGTGTTTTATGAAACTGTATTTCTCTGGCTGTGATAATTAGATTACCCATTGTGTTCAGTAATCATATCACAGCCAGAGGGGAGGATTTTGTGTGGGAGTGTCTGGGTGTATTGTATGGATTGATTGGCTGTTTTATAACGCCCTGTGGGCTGTACTA